>CAXITT010000343.1:666072-744156 GCA_964033795.1 Lymnaea stagnalis | reverse complement strand
GGGGGGGGGGTTTGAGCGAACTGGTGCAGGAATGTGATATCACAAGGGAACTCACTCGTGCTGAGCGACTGCGGGGCTACTTGAGGGGAGGGAAATGAGTTATTATACAAGGGTTTCCAAGGGCGGATTTATGATGTAAGAAATTTTACTAAGTCCAGCCTCAGATTGTCACAATAATATTGATAATTAAACTAGATATTTCGAGTTAGTTTTTATGTGTAAAAACAACATTATATGGTTTTTATAATAATAAGACAAATCAATATACGAGATTGTATATATTTGTTGTTTTTTTTTTAATATATACTTTAAATTTTATATAGTAGCTATTTGGTATCAGATTTTACAAATGAAAATAAACATTTCTTACAATTCTAATTAATCCACTAAGCCCTTTAAGTGAGAAGATAATTATTGCAGACGACGGGCGGCAGACGATTATAAATTTTATTATATTTTTTTTTTCAAAGGAGATATTCACAAGCATATATAAACAAATTTTTGAATTGATCTATTATTTGATTATGATAAATACATTGTCATGTATTCAATATTATTTTACAGTGAATATTCTTTCTTTGTGTAAAGATATAACACCAATAGAAAATTCAAATTCCTTACAATTAGGAAAACAAAGATGTATTTTATTTTAATGTTAAATCCATTAGAATCGCATTCTTTGTGTCTAATTACTTCTCAATATTCTGTTTTCAGCTTGCAAAAAGTAAAACATGGGTCGTAGGAGAAAATCTGAACTCTAAACCTAAAATTGGTAAAAATTTAATCAAATTATTAAAATGAGAAAAATTGAGAAAAAAAAACACCAAAAAAAAACGTAATTTGAGAGAAAACATCTTGAAATAAAAATAAATTTTGTAATAATTAAAGTGTAATGAGAAAGTCACGGAACAAATGAAGAAATAGTTTTAGAAAATCTTTGGTAAGTTTGATGAGACTAAATTTATAGAGAGAAATAGAAATAACATTTATAAGAGATATTGTGAGAAAAAGTATGAGTAATAACACGAAAGTTGATAAGGGAGAGTCCCAGAGAAAATAGTGTGAACAATTAAAATAAAAAAGTTGATATGGAAAATAAAAGATACTTTTTTTACAAAGTGAGAGACAATGATATAATGCAAACTTGTCTATTTTAGAATTAGACTCTGCATGATATATTTATTACCTATCCTGATTAGATTATAACAAACATGACGGTAAAGAAAAAAAAGGACGTCACAGATGGCAGTCCAGAAAATGATGAAATAGATCACAGCCAAGAAAATTGCAGAGATGCCAGTCAAATAAATGATGGCAGAGACGGCAGACAAGAAAATGATGGCACAGATGGCACTCAAAAAATGATAGCATATATGGCAGTGAAGAAAATGATATCCAAGACGGCTGTCAAGAAAATGATTGCAGAGATGGCAGTCACGAAAATGATGGCAGAGAAAACATTATAGAAGATGATGGCAGAGATGACAGTCACGAAAATGTATCAAGTATTTTCTGTGGTAAGTATCTGTTGATATATGTCCATTGATTACACGTATGCAAAAGGTTAATTAAACCATTAGTATCGATGTATGCTATACAATATCACATTCTATTGTCAGTCACTGTCATTATTATTGTTATATACATTACAATTTTCTATGTCTCTGTTACTGTCATTTTAATGTAAATTTAAAGATTTTAGTCTTTACACATTATATTTCTTACATCAATTATTGTCTTATGATTCACTTAATAAATTGTCTTTTAAACTATTTAAATGAATCTATAGACTTAATGAAATCTAGTTAACTAGAGATAATAGACGAGAGACAGGTGTACCACTTTGTTCAAAATGTACTTTCTTTGAAAACCGTGACAGGTACACATGAAACCCAGGTGTCAGAAGGTGGAGAAGCAGATATACACAAACATTTTAATAGCTGTAAGAAAAATCCAGGTCACACAAAGTTTGTACCTGTCAACGATTTTAATATCTATCGCCTGCCTGAAGGTTACCATGACAGGGACCTATTTGGGTTCATCAAAGCTACAGCTGGCCTGACTGTCAGGGTAAATGTTAAAATAATCAGTACGAAAAGACCAAAGTTTTGGCCAAACACCAAGGAACCATATCCATTTTATGACAAGAGAGGAAGTGGCGTCATGAAACTAGGGACTGGGATAGTATGGTATGTAAACAAGTGGACAAACAAAGACATCAAGAAATACAACATGGTCCCTTGTAAATGTCACAAGTGTCAACACTCGGACACAGCCAGCAAAATGTGGGGGCTGATATGGATGTACACGGCCACACACGTGGTGTTTGATGAACTTGAAGCAAGGCAAACCGCGTGTAGATTGTTCTATGACAGAGAAGATAGTCCACTGGTCACTCTTGATGGCTGGACGGTGATAATTGCAAACATTAAGGAAGACTGGTGTCTATTTGAATATGTCACATGTGACGTAGATTTACTGGATAAAATAAACAAGATCAGGAGACACTGGCTTTATCTATGGGAGATAGTAGATAACAGATACAAAAGTTCTAGAGATAAGAACAAGTTCACATTTATAGTATCACATCCACATGGATGTTACAAACAGATCTCTATAGGACGCTGGATAAATAGGAACATGGTGAGTGATGATAAGACAAAGTTAACCTACACAGCATGTACATGTCCAGGCAGTAGTGGAGCTAATGTCTATTCACTTGGGTATTATGATGCCTGGTTGTCTTATGGCCGCCATGTCCACAGTGGGGTCAACTATCAAGTAATAAATTTTAGTGGCATTGGTCGGTACTGGCTTTAATATGTATCAACTGTTTATTGTTTAATAGAGCACACCCTATGTACGTCCTCAGCACCTTGCCCTGTGAACACCCTCATCTTCAGTATCAGCAACCCCACCTCAAGTATTGGCACCCCTACCTCTAACAATTCCATATCATGTACTTATAGCATATTAATATTTTGTTTATTTTCATGACATTACTTTTATTGACATTTTGACATTCTTTTATTTAAACTTATCTTTGATCATTTGATCCAATAAAGGTATAAAACAGTTTGTATTTAAAACTGTTTCTTATATTGTATTTCATTCTGCAATAGTTCATTAACACTTTTATTAAATAAAATATGTAAAAATAAAATTATTTTGATTTAGTTTATTTATTGTATGTTTGTTGTTTATGTTGAATGGAAGTAAAGTTCATCTGGAATTTAAGAGTGAGATTTAGGGGAAAAATGCAAACAATAATAGAAACTACAAAATAAAATCAGTCATTGCTGATTTTTTTTTTAAAAAAGCTTTAACTAAAACATCAAAGATACAAAATATATTACAACTACATCATCAAATAGTGTCATTGATGCAACCAATACTAGAACTAAATTATAAAATACACACATGCCAAATGCAGTCAAAGATGCAAAATCAAATAGAATAATGCTTTAAACAATACTACAACTAAAACATCAAATAAAATCTACATTTACCCCATCAAATATAGTCACCTATGCAACCATTACTACGACCACAACAACAAAATACAATGCAATCGCCGCTGCAACCAATAATACAATAAACTTAACAAATACTGTCATGGCTGTAAGAAATACTGCAACGGAAACTTAAAACATAATTACAGTTGCAACCAATAATACATCTGCAAAACATATTTCAATAATCGCTCAAACATTACTAAAATTACAACATAAAATAAAAAAAATTGCAGCAGCAAAAAATACACCTCAGATTTCAAATATTATCACGACAACAATAAGATATAAACAATAAAATATCAAATACAATTACCTCAAAACAAATACTTCAACTCGAACATCAATACAGAAGCCTTTGAGGGCAGAAATGAGCTCACTATACAAAAAACCCTAGTAACCAATTCTAAAATTACAAGATTAAATACAATCTCCAGTCCATCCAATGCTACAACGACCCCATCAAATATATTCACCTATAAAACCATTACAACCCGATACAATTACCGAAGGAAACAACTATTTACAAATACAACATTAAATAAAGACCCCACTGCAAAAAAAAATACAAACAAAATAATTCAAAAATTCAAAATAAAATCAAAAATACAATTACCGCTAAAACAGTAATAATAATAAAACATTTTTAAAAATCACCACTTCAGGTGAATTACCATTTCAACGTTAAATACATTCCCCTCTACAACAAATATTACAACGTAAACGTAACAAAAAAAAAAAGTACAGCTGTTACCAATATTCCAAATGCTACATCAAAGTATGTCATCGCTGCAATTAACAATTTAGATTCATTATCAAAGACAGTCACCGCTATAACCAATAAGAAAATGGAAGCATCAACTAAGAAGACAGCTGCTAACATTTCTTCAAGTAAAACATCGAATGCTGTCACTGTTTCAAAGATTACTACAACAGAAAATGCAAACATTTCAGAAACAAAAAAATACAACTACAATATTAAATACAGTTACATCTGCCAACAATACTAGAAATAAAAACATCAAATACAATTGACAGTTCAAACAATAGTAGAACATCAACATCAAATTAAGCCTTTTATACAACCAATATGAGAATACAACATTAAATACTACCACCACTGCAGCCTTTTCGACAAGAACACTAAATACTATCAAGACTTTATTCAACACTACAATGACACAATTGAGCAACGATCGCAGTAACTAAATATTTTAAAAATACAAATTCAGTCATGATGTTTTATTTATTTAAAAAATGGTAAAATATAGGGGTATGGGTTAAATGGTTCGTTACAAAAAGTTTGGGGGGATATTACATTTACAGTAAGATGTGTTCATTTTGATAATAAATTACATTTATTGGAAATTAATTTATTGTGAGGACATATTACATTTACAGAAAGGCTTGTTAATTGTGAGGACATAATAAATTTGCAGGACGACTCGTTTACTGTGTTACACCTAATGTGTCAAGCAAAACAGAAGATCATCGAGACAGAGCTCATAACAACCTGCCTGAGGATAGCCTGATTTAGAACAGTATGACATAAAACTGCCTGTATAAGAAGATTCTAATCCCAATAAGCCTAGCTAAGAACAGCTTGCTTCACAACATCCAGCTATAAAACGCCATGCATAAGAAAGGTGTGACTCAGAACAGATTTGCTCAGAGCGACCTGCCTCAGAATGGTGTACCTCATAAAAGCCTGCAAAAGAACGGTATGTCTAAGAAAATAATGTCTCTAAACGGCCTTTTAAAGAAAGCCTGCCAGATAATAGTCAGATCCGGGAAATTCTTCATCATAACAGCCTGTAACAGAACAGCTTGCTTAAGAAAATCCAACTTTTGAACGTGACATCCACATCTATACAAAAAAAACAACCTGCGAATACAAACGAAAATTTCATCATCATCTTGAGCCAAACTTGGATTGAAAGACTTACACAGTCCTGTTTACATGAGGTCAACATGGGTGACAGCAAAATTGAAAATTTGAAGTATACAGTGAACCTATGTGGCATCCTAATTGAAACTTCGAAGTGTGCAGTGAATCTGTCTGGCAGCCAAATTGAGAGTGTGAAGTATACATTGAACCTAGGGGGGGGGGGAGGCAGCCAAATTGAGAGTGTGTCAACTCCTACACGTCTTCTTGGATTGATTACATTCGTCAGTTCTTCATACGTTGAAGCGTCGTACTATTCTAACTATCAATTAACAAACTCAACTCCTTTTCATAATAACTATAACTTTAATATCTAAGTAAATATAATAAACATCCTATCACTCCAAGGTTCCACTCAAGACTGCCAGCACGACTAAAACATACGTCACAACACTGCATAGACAATACGTCACGAATACAATGGCGGGAAGAGCGTTCACTAACTATAATAGTCAAGCGCGGGAAAAGCGTTCAACAACTAATGAACATAATATTGAGTCGCAACAATTCCTAATGAACGCTCATACTCGACAAGTGCTAAGTGTAAAGTTTGAACCTGGGTGGCAGCCAAATTGAGAGTGCTAAGTGTAAAGTTTGAACCTGCGTGGCAGCCAAATTGAGAGTGCTAAGTGTAAATTTGAACCTGGGTGGAAGCCAAATTGAGTGTGCTAAGTGTAAAGTTTGAACCTGGGTGGCAGCCATATTGAGAGTGCTAAGTGTAAAGTTTGAACCTGGGTGGCAGCCAAATTGAAAGTGCTAAGTGTAAAGTTTGAACCTGGGTGGCAGCCAAATTGAGAGTGCTAACTGTAAAGTTTGAACCTGGGTGGCAGCCAAATTGAGAGTGCTAAGTGTAAAGTTTGAACCTGGGTGGCAGCCAAATTGAGAGTGTCAAGTGTATGAAGGAGCTGTGGTTTGGTGTGTTCGTACAAAACTCAACATGTTACAGTTCTATGCTCTAATAACAGAGATTTGTGATGAGCTCAACACAATCATAAGCGCTGATATGTTTACACGGAAACAGTTCTTTGAATTCGTGTTCTCATGTGGCAGCCAATATCCTGAACTACATTCGATTAAATAAAAAATATGTGGCGAGAAGAATACTATCCATGGCTCGCTTTTTATTTCATCAGGTTGGCCAAGAATTCGAACACGGATACTGGCGTCTGAGTTATTCTAAGTATTCGCAGGATCGCTGAGAAACACGAGAGAGGTCTGCAACAAAGCCATACATATAAACTCAGATTTCGGCGTGTTTGATCTCTTTATCTAATTCACGGTTAGCAATAACTGGACAGAAATTACTGACAGTTTGCGTGCAGCCAAAAAAAAAAAGAAACGCATTTGGTTGCCCGAGATTACACCATTGAATTGAAATGTTTCATACCAGATTTGAACCTGCGTTGCGATATTGGACAAAACTTTTATTACCTATCTATGATCTCCAAATGCGAATTGAATGGGGAAACTTTCCCGGCCCGATCCCATACCAAAGGAGATAAAAGAAAGGGAACTTAGTTTTAACCATCAAGGCACTGATTTACTGAACCAACAAATCAGTTACATTTAGGATTGAATGCATACTCATACATCTCTTCGGCTCAATATTACCATACTGCTATTTTAAAAAGAAAAATACTCTTATAATAATGGTTGTAAATTTACATGTCATACTGTATGAACAATAAGAAACATATTGCTATAAATTCTTTATGAACAATAAGAAACATCTTGTCATAACTCCTATATGAACAATAAGAAACCTCTTGCGATAACTTCTATATGAACAATAAGAAACATAGTATTATAAATTCTTCATAAACAATAAGACTCGTCCTGATAATAGCACGCTATAATCGAAAAATTTGTAAAAAAAGGAAATGTTCTGGAAATATTACTACATAATTGTGAGCCTCAATTGTTTTCCTTCAATTGTTGAACTGTCGTATTCGTAATGAAGGAGTCAAAACTCTCCAGTAGTAAAAAAAAACAACAAATTGTTAGAATTTAAATGGCCAAAAGTATTTTTTGTTTTATGTCTAAGTAGACTAAATGCAAATTGCAAACACATTTTCCCAATGAAGTTCCTTAGGATCTAGTTGTGGCAACACTTATCACAAATTTACCTGGATACGTCAGTAACAAAATCGTATAGCAGATTTGGAGTTGATTGCCACAGCTCGACACCGTGCAAGATGAACCAAAACTAGGTCAACACAGTTTATAGCAGACTGTTTCATGATTTCTAAAACATGTTCAATCACAAGTTGTAATAAAATCTGTATAACATGCTCTATAACACTTTATAAGAAACTCGATAAAAAGATTTGATAGAATGTTCTAAAACAGGCATTATAACAATATCTATTACAGACTAACCACAGACATATAAATAACTTATTGCACATATAAACATCGCAAACCACTCACATACACATGGCTAACCACACACATACACAAGGTTTACCGTACATATACACCTGGCTAATCATTCAAATGTGGGCAATGGTTCCATCGTCAATGCCAAAGCATCGACACTTCTAATTACAACCAACATGCTAAAAATTCTGACGTGCCATGGCACTGTACTGTCTGCGGCTGCCAGATTAACCAGTCTGTTTTTTGACCCACATAGTGCAGGGACAGACTCTACCTTCCCAGATTTCTCTCTGAACCACTCAATCTCCACACCAAGAAACATTCGAAGTTTTCAACCACCACACTGCTCTACTCCTATGCGCTGCAGTCAACAAGACAAATGGAGACACAGGCCATTGCGCATAATGAATGTAAACTTCCAGTCTGCAAGTGGTAAGCGAGTAGAGATAGCTAACCTAATTAACAGCCTAAAACCCGACATTATCTTGGGCACAGAAACATGGCTGAATCCCTCCATAGCAAACGCAGAGGTTGTACCAGATATATACAAAGTATTTCGTCGAGACAGAAAAGACAGAGGAGGAGGAGTGCTTGTTGCAGTCCATCACAACTTGGACTGCCACGCTGTTCCAGAACTCGATGTTGACGACTGCGAGATCCTGTGGGTAAAATTGAAACTAAAGGGTAGACGCACACTTTATGTTTGTGCCTATTACCGACCAAACACAGCAGATGAACCAAGCCTGAGGAGGTTCGAGGTATCGCTTCACAGAGCAACACAGTCAAAAAACGCTTTTCTCCTTATAGGGGGGGATTTTAACTTTCCTGGTTGGAATTTGCAGATTCCTGCCTTGAAGCCCAAGTCCCCATACCCTGTTCTACACTCAGAATTCATGGAGATAATTATCAACCATGGTCTGGAAAAGCTGGTTAAAGAACCCACGAGGGGGGAAAACACTCTTGACCTACTCCTGACCAATTGTCCACATCGTGTCCCAAAAGTTGAGGTCATCCCCGGGATTTCAGACCACAGCATTCCTTATTGTGAATTTCAGGTCAACACACTAAAAATAAAAGAAATCATTCGAGAAATCCCAATTTATGCCAAGGCAGACTGGGATGGCCTAAGGATTGCAACCGCAGAGCTAAGCTCAAACATGAAGGTGATTCAAGGTACAGCGACAACAGACGAGCTGTGGGTGAAGTTCAAGACTACAATAACTGATGCAGTGAAGAAATTCATACCACACCAAATCACCAAACCTAGGATAAATCAGCCATGGGTCACGGCTGAAATCCGTAGGCTTATCCATAGGAGAGACCGCCAATACAAACGCATGAAGAAAAATGGCTCGATTGAACTGAGAGAGGAGGTATTGAGACTCCGCCGAACAATTCAACGCTTATTGCGTAGATCGTATTGGAACTACATGAACGGCATCTTCTCAGAGGAAGACACCCCGACCAAAGATGTCAAGAACAAGCGCTTCTGGAGCTATGTGAAACACCAAAAGTCCTCAAACGCTGGAGTTTCCCCCTTGAGGTGGGATGGCCAATTGACATCTGACCCAAAAGCACAGGCGGAGATACTCAATCAGCAGTTCCAGTCGGTCTTTGGTGACGGTAGAGAGTACTCTGAGACTGAGTTCCTTCTGAAAACCAAAATGATGAACAGAGCCTATCCTATCATGGGAGATATCCAGATATCAGAACAAGGTGTGTTTGCCCTCCTCAATACCATTAATCCTTACAAAGCATGTGGTCCTGACCACATTAAACCACGAGTGCTCAAAGAATTAGCCAAAGAAATCGCTCCTGCACTGACAATCCTCTTCCAATCGTCACTATGCACAGGAAATGTTCCAGCAGACTGGAGAACAGCGCATGTCACTCCAATCTACAAGAAAGGGGAGCATTCCGAACCTGCCAACTATCGTCCGATATCCCTCACTAGCGTCGTCTGCAAACTGTTGGAGCACATAATCATAAGAACAGTCATGAAGCATCTTGAAAGCCAAAATATACTCAATGACTGTCAACATGGCTTCCGAGTCAATAGGTCATGTGAGACCCAGCTTCTCGAATTTGTAGAAGACTTGATGACCAATCTGGAGAACCACAAGCAGACTGACGTGCTAGTAATGGACTTCGCAAAAGCATTTGACCGGGTGAATCATAGTTTGCTTCTACACAAACTCCAGATATATGGGATTCAATGCACCACTAAAACATGGATCTCTAGCTTGCTCAGCCACCGACGCCAAGCAGTAGTGGTGGGCGGTACAAGCTCCTCCTTGTCAATGTGAAGTCAGGGGTCCCCCAGGGATCATTCCTGGGCCCCTGTTTGTTCCTAGCATACATTAATGACCTACCGGAGAAACTGGCATCACAGGCAAGACTATTTGCAGATGACACAGCAGTGTATAGGACGATCGCCAACAGATCTGACCAGGACCAGCTACAACAGGACCTCAATCTGTTAGCTGAGTGGGAGATGAGCTGGGACATGGAATTTCTTCCTGCCAAGTGCCAGACACTATCAATCTCTAGAAGTTGTACTCCTCTACACTACCAATACAAACTGCACGGCCATATTCTTGAGCATATTTCCTCCGTAAAGTACCTGGGTGTTACCATTCAAAGAGAGGTCCGATGGGACGAGCATATTAACAATGTATGTAACCAAGCAAACCAAGCCTTGGGGTTCTTAAGGTGAAATCTAAAGATTGGCAACTCCTGTGTGAAAGAAAGAGCAAATAAAGCCTTTATCCGTCCGATTTTAGATTATGCATCTTCAGTCTGGGACCCATTTACCCAGAAGAGCATTGATAGGTTGGAGGCAGTCCAGCGACGAGCAGCACGCTTTGTCCTAAACCGTTACAGGAATACCTCTAGTGTTGGCAGCATGCTAGAAACACTAGGCTGGTCACCATTGGAGAAACGACGACGACAATCCAGGCTCTCCTTGATGTACAAGATAAATAATGGGCTGGTCCACTGTTCCAGTATTAAACAGAAACTCGTCCCTCTCCCCCATAGACAGCGACGAGGCCATGACAGGCAATTCAGGCTCATACCAGCAAGAAGCCAGTATAGGAGCTGCTCATTCCTGCCCAAGACAATCAGGGACTGGAACCATCTTTCAAAAGGAACAGTTGAGGCGACAACACTAGACACATTTGTGTCTATTGCCTCAAGCCTTCAAACTCCTAGTGCATAATTTCCTCATCACCACCAGTAACAGAAACAAATCCCATCTACATGCATAGGAGCCAAAATGATCAATAAATTGATCGTGGACCCTTAAGATATAGAAGAAGAAGAAGAAATACAGATGTCAAACCTCACACATGCACATGGCTAAACCCTCACATACATGCATGGCTAAACACTAACATACACATATTTAACCTAAAGAATACACATGATGGCTAACCACCCACATACGCTCGGTATGGTGATTTAATTTAAATCTGTAGAGCTTGGATTTTTTTTTTTTTTTTTGCAGTTTATATTTACACTGAAGTCTGTACTGTTTCTCCTTCTAATGAGATATTACGTCACGGTGATTTGTCAAGGTAAGAATTATTATAATAAGCTATTGCGTCCCTGTGAGTTGTCAAGGTAATAATTATCTTAATGAGCTATTGCATCCCGGTGAACTGTCTAGGTAACAATTATTGTAATAAGCTACTAGGTCCTGTTTAGCTGTCTGGGTAAGACTTATTGTAATAAGCTATTGTAATTAGATCTCGGCCAGAGCCCTTCTGAACCGCCTGATTGCTCATCTGGAGCTAGGTCTCCTACCCGAAAGTCAATGCGTTTTCCACAAATAACGCGGAACTATTGATATTGGATTCAGCTTAAATCTTTAAGAGAAATGTTTTGAGCAAAATACAGACCAATATTCCACTTTTATCGACCTATTTAAGGCTTTGAAAGGGTCAATATAGTTGGACTTTGGGAATTAATGAAAAAGTACACATTTCAGACAAGTTTACCAACAGCTGTATGATAGCACGATTGACCAAGTGCAGGACAACGGTCAATCATCTCAAGCGTTCCCTATCACAAACAGTGTGAAGCAGGGCTGTGTCCTGGCTCCCACACTCTTCAGTATTATTTATTTTGCGATGCTGTCGGAAGCATTCAAGGATTTCACTTTGGGCTTGCCATTCTGGTTTCGCACCGATTAATCAGTCTTTAACCTTAGAAGGCATCATGCTAAAACCAATGTATACATAACACCAATAATGAGCTTCAGTTTGCGGACAAGTGTGCCCTCAACGCTGAATCAGAAGCCGCCATGCAACACAACTTTAATGTCTTCTCAGAAACCTCCAATAAATGTGTCCTCACAATTAACACAAAGAAGACTGGGGTGATTTATCAGCCAGCTCCCAGTAAGCACTATGTTGTACCAAACATCATCATTAGCGGACAGCTTCTTAACGCGGTGGATAAATTTATTTACTTGGGTATCACCCTCTCCAGATATGTCGTCATGGATGACGAAATAAATCCCAGAATCGCAAAAGCTGGGGCCATATTTAGCAGGCTCCGAATGCCTGTTTCGGACAGGAGAGATATAGGACGATAAACAAAGATCAAGGTCTATAGTGCATCAGTCCTTGACATCGTCTTATGGGTGTTAAACATGGACAGGCTACCAGCCTCACGCCAAGAACCTGAAAGATTTTAACACAACTTGCCTTAGGAAACTCATCGGCATCTGATGGCAAGACAATGTTCCGTACACAGAGGTCTTCGCTAGAGCAAACCTAGCTTGTATGTTCACCTACCTAATGCAGTCTCAGCTCCGTTGGATGGGAAACGTAGCCCGTATAGAAGACCTCCGGCTTTCAAAACAAACATGCTTCGGAAAACGCACGATATGCAAGCGGTCCCAAAGAAGTTTTTAAAAAAGCGTTACAAAGACGAACTAAAAAACTGCACATAAGGCCTTCGGCACCAAACCTACTAAATGGATGCAAAAAGCCCAAGGCAGAGCCAGGTGGAGAGCAGCTATCAAGAAGGGGGCTAAATGTCATGACGCCAGTAGGATAACAACACCTGAGACACGCAGGCTATCCCAACAGAGTAGTAATAGATCACCGACTTCAGCAAATATCCCCTGCCCACGGTGCCAGAGATTATTTCGTGCACGGATCAAATTAGCAAGCCACCTACGAGCTCACCGTAAGCCACCCCCCCCACCCCCCAACCGAAGGACCCGTGGTGCTATTCGATTCTTACGGACAAACAACAGGTAACAATTATTGCTGTATATGTTGTCTGCTGGTCCGCAAACCTGCTGGTTTCATATCCTACTGTCCTGCATCCCGATTGAACGGTTTGTATGTTATCCTGTATGCTGTCATGCCTTGCATGCCACTTTGTCTATGAGCTGCTGATCCAGTATTCCACTTTGTCTGTACCCTGCTGTACTATATCCGATTGATGGGTCCTGATATCATGTATCAAGGCACGTCATGCTACTGTAACTGTGTGCTTCAGCTCCTGAATATTGCTGGTTTTGTACCCAGCAATCACTGCATCCAGCTGTGCTGTATCCCGGTTTGAATGTAAACCAATACTTGACCAGTTTCCTGCTGGTGCCGTATCCCATTGTGACTGTATTATGTTGTTACTGTTTCCTCCTTTTATGTACCTTCAATTGATAGCTATAAATTTAACGCACGATTGACAAGAAAAAGACAAGACCGTTAGGCCAGAGATCCGTGATGGAAAAGATCTTTATAAGTTTTGATTTATTGTCGCAGAATTGTTTTAAAATATATAAGTGAATATATATTTATCATAAAATATTAAATTCAAAATGTATATAAAAAATACTTAAATAAATGTTAATAGCAATTTTAAGAATCCGTTAAATAATTATGTATTATAAGTTTAACAAAACTAATAAATGGAATTTATTTTTTACATTTAAATTCCCGTTAGGAGTATTATGATAAAGACACACAATGTAACAATATTATACTGCATTATTTAGAGTTTTATCAGTGTAACATAATATTTGTTGAAAAGTAACGAACTTTTTAAATACTTTTAATTATGTCAAGTTAACCCAGAAAACTCCCCCCCCCTCCCGACCCCCGAACCAACCAAACGGTTTAATTTACTGCTAAATCTTTTTTTTATTTATGTGTAGCACGAAACATTAAGAACAATTTTATTATTTTATGTTAAACACACAATAAATACCAGATGCATTGACATAAAACACATGAACATTGTTATTGTGAATTATATTTAAATGGTTACACGACAGCTCCATTAATGTTTTGAAATAATTTATGGCAGGTAAAAAATATTAAAAATAAAGAAAGTAAAACTTAATTTAATACATAATAAAAATGTAAACATTGACCAAATTTTCATAAAATTCACAGAATAATAACACATGATTTTAAACAATTAATGCAAAACTATTTATCTAGCTCATCTTATCGCTTTTATCATTAAAAAAAAATAAAAAAAATATTGAATATTATAAGTTGATGTTTAAGCTTTTGTTAGAAAATTATCTTACACAACAAACTCATTCATTTTCAATGCTTTGAGTTGCTTGTGATTTAGAAATGTTTCAATATATTTTTTTTTTTAATCCTGCTCAACGAATAAGTTTTCAAATACTTTTGATTTCTTTTCAACTAAAAACGTTAAAAAAATTTACGTTTATCTTCCTATGAAATGGTTCATTTTTTTTTTTCATTTAAATTTCAAAATCTCATCGTTTCATTACAATCTATTAAAAAAAGTATTTTACATTTTAAAAAAAACAATAAATTAGAATTGATTTTTATTTCACGTGACTTTGTAAATAGACACTTATTAAATTTAAAAAAAAAAGATATATGTACACAATTATTAGAATTTTAAAATTCAACTTTTTACATGTTCTGGTTCTGGTTCTGATAGTGTTTCGTTCCTGCCTCCATGTACTTGCATCTTTGCAACGGTTCGGGTATGATGTTGCTATTCTACCACCTCCTAGCTGATGCCAGGGCAGCCTTGAAGCTGTCGATCAATGTCGAGTTCACAGTGACATTGTCCAGGTGCTTCTATGCTATTATTGTGTGTGGGAAGAAATATTGTTAATACTGCACTGTATTGAACTCAGGAACTTTGAAGCATTTGCTATTGCTTCGGGAGTAATTGTTTCTGCGATTTTTAATGGTGAAGTCAGTTTTTAGTAAGCGTTTTGCTCTGATCAGTCTACCCAGCTTCTGTGGGGTGAGGTACGTGCCTACTGGGATGGCCAGCACCAGACCCATGATCACTTTTTATAAGAAGTTCAGGAGGAGTCCCTCTCGTCTGTCTTTAAGGGAGCATATCAAATCTTTTTAAGAGGCCAGTGACGAAGCCAGGGGAGGTGGATTGGTAGTCTCGAGCGATAAAACGCATCGCAGTAAGTTGAATTCGCTCCATCTTGTCCACGTGTGTAACACAATATTTGATGATAGAAAATGTAGACAAGTTATATATCAAAAGTGTAAATATGCACACAGCTAGAGGTCCTACAGTTTGACTTACAAGGCTGGCTCCAAAAAGGACCATTTTCTTTATAACACATCTTCGACTAATAATTCTTACAATAGTTGGAACTAAACATTTATTAAATTGATCTTACTAAATTAAATACTTTAAGATCCCTCGCTCCCTCTCTCTGTCTCTCTCTCTCTCTCTCTTTCTTTCTCTCTCTCTCTCTATCTCTCTCTCTCTCTCTATATATATATATATATACTTACCCTCCGGAAATTGACAGCGTTTCTTCAGTTACATTCAGTCGATAAATCTAGAGCATTATAGTGTTAGAAGATTTTCTTTTCCGATTTTAAGTCAACGATGTTGGTATTATTATTAAAGTTATTGATTGTAGCTGTGTTAGGTGGGCTCTGGATATCATTTAGTGTATATTGTGTACATGACATGAGAGATAACTCAACTTTGTGGAGTATTCATACTTATTTCTCCAGTTATTGGTAACTGGTCATTTACCTTAATAATTTGTGGGTGATTTATTCAAACTGTTCAGTATTCACCCATTACTTTTTAAAATTGCGAATAACCAAACAAGTTAATTAAAGTGCGTTTGAAAATTTTAAAATGCTGATGAGAAGTCTATCAAAGTCACCATAGCATAATTGATGAGAAGACTATCAAAAGTACAAAAGCATATTTGATGAGAAGTCAGTCAAAGGCACCCTAGCTTATTTAATGAGAAGTCTATCATAGGCACCTTAGCATATTTGATAAGAAGTCTATCAAAGGCACGTGTCATATTGATGAGAAGGATATCAAAGGCAACCTAGCATATTTGATGAGAAGTCTATCAAAGGCACCCCTAGCATATTTGATGAGAAGTCTGTCAAAGGCACCCTATCATATTTGATGAAAAGTCTATCAAAGGCATGGCAGCATATTTGATGAGAAGGCTATCAAAGGCACTTTATCCTATTTGATGAGAAGTCTATAAAAGGCACACTAGCATATTTGATGAGAAGTCTATCAAAAGCACCTTAGCTCATTTAATGTGAAGTCTATCAAATGCACCATAGCTTATTTGATGAGAAGAATATCAAAGGCACACTAGCATATTTGATGGAAAGTCTATCAAAGGCTCCCTAGCATATTTGATGAGAAGTCTATCAAAGATTCCCTAGCATATTCGATGACAAGTATCTAAAAGTCAGCCTGGGATATTTAATGAGAAGTCTATCAAAGGCTACCTAGCATATTTGATGAGAAGTCTATCAAAGATACTCTTAGCATATTTGATGAGAAGTATATCAAAGGCACTCTATCATATTTGATGAGAAGTCTATCAAAGGCACTCTATTATATTTGATGAGACGTATATCAAAGGCACTCTGGCATATTTGATGAGAAGTCTATCAAAAGCACTCTAGTATATGTTAATGACCGCCTGGATGTTGGTAACGTCTTTCTAATGATGGAACGATTGAATTGTTGTTTGTTCTTCCACGATTATAAGCCAATTGGTGAATGTCAGCATTTATCTATACTTAATAAATTGCATAATAAATTCCTTTACCTTTTTTATATTTCATAACTTTAGATAACTTATTTACCCGTTTTCAATATATTAATACATTATTTTTTTATTTTTTTTTAATTTGATGTTTGTCATATTCGAAGCAAAATTTTCCTAAAAAACACGTACCTTTAAAAAAAGAGTGAAATTTAAAAAAATCACCCTCTTTTGTACTAGCGACAGCTGACAATGAAAACCACTAAAAATACATAAGTAAAAAAATACTCACTAGGAGCATAATGGGCCCTCATAATATAAAATTTAAAAAATACAAGACCACTAATTAGAGAGTCCACAACAAGAGAACACATTTTGTAATCCACACAAAATTAGAATTTACTCAAGTGTCAATTTTTTTCAAAGACTTTAATTATACAACTAGAATACCAAAAAAAAATCATACGTTGAGAACCCTTAAAAATAAAATTAGCATAGAAGAAGAAGATTACATTAAAACAATTAAAATTCAACCTCTATATGTAATGATCTCGTAACAATGAGAGCAACTAAAACATAACCACATAAGAATACCCATTACCATTACCATTACCATTATACACTAAGAACCACTCCAAAAAAAAAAATATCCACCTCGACCATCAATGTAAAATTCATGTTAAAACATTTCATTTAAAAATAATAGCAATAAAGATACACAGACCAAGACAATAAATGGCTATTAAATTATCATAAGACCCACCGATTATTACAAATTAACTGTTTAAAATCCAATTAAAGCATCTAACTACAAGGATACTCATTTGAATTTATGTTAAAACGATGTATTACAAAATTTACTAATCAAAATAAATGAAACAATGAGACAACTAAGTAAAAATGCAAAACAAAGGAGTGGAAATACAACTTAACTATCGTAATTTTACTTTATGCTTGTATGTTTCATACACAAAATTCGTTCAGAAATTGATTGTGTAAAAAATGTTGGAGTAAGAAAAAAAAAATATCCTCTGAAATTTTTATAAAATGTTAAAATAATTTAGTATTAGCACTAAACACCATTTGCAGCATCGTGCGTTAACAACTGCATTGTGTACTAAAAACTAATTATCTAACAAAAACAAAATCAAAGTTTTGCTTAAAATAGGATTTAAAAACCGTATCGAATCATTCCTAAATCAATTTTAAATTAACATAATGAGCTGCTGTTTTTTTTTAAGCTGATTCACACATGTAAGCCTTTGTAAAATAATTAATTATACATGGCACATCGTGCATGCATTGGTCTCCATTATGAAAGGCCATACAATGTTCACGTATTCCTGCATTGTTGTTGGGTTGTCCCAAGCACCAGTTGATGTACCTCATATTCTTGCTGCTCCTATCAAACTCCCAAACCCTGTCCTTGTACTTGTCTGTCCCTGCAACTAGTACTACTGAAACCTTATTTTCTGATACAATTTTGGCAATTACTTTTTCTTCCGACGGATTATCAACCTCGACGAGGTATCCACACAATGATTTACACACAGCAGCAGATGCAGTATCATCAGTCTCTGTTTTGTGTGAAAGGTAGTAAGTCTTCTCCAAATACTCAAATTTGTTAAATAGTTTCAGGTTGTTCTCGTTGGGAGTACATGCTATTTAAGAAATACAGATAAATTGAAAGATAATGTGAGGGAGTTGAATCTGAAAGAGAAGTTTCACAATGTTAACTGTAAAAGACATACTAACTTATATTACGCTGTTCACAATGTCAGCGGTAAAAGACATACAAGCTTATATTTTTCTATTCGATAAAGCATTATCTTATGATTGGCTCAGTTGTTTTGTGTCTAAATGTAAATATGCTGGTGTAAGTCTAATGGTGTTATTGTACTGGTGTCAGTGTATTAGTATCAAAATACTGTAGTATGTGTATTGGTGTCATTGCACTGGTGTAATTGTATTGTGTCATTGTACTGGTGTAATTGTATTGGTTTCATTGAACTGGTGTGAGTATATAGGTGTCATTTTACTGGTATAAGTGTATTAGTATCAATGTACTGGTGTATACTGTTTTAGATTAGTATTAAAATACTGGTGTAAGTGTATTGATGTGCTTATGACGTAAGTGTATTGTGTCAATGTACTCTTGTAAGTATACTGCGGTAAATTTTATAAATATAAATATTTTAATAATTTATGGTTGTAACAGTCAAGGTTTAAATGTATTTATAGAATTCAGCTGCGTATAATTCGAACGTTTGGGGTGATCTGAAAGATAAAATTGCGTCAAGAAGAGAGATGAGAATATGGGAGGCGAACGTGTGAGATGTGTCTAGCAGACACAAAATGTGTGTTTATAGATGGGTTATATGTCAGTTAACATGGTGGTCGAACATGTTATATGCATGGTAGGCAAAGACATTGTGTTTATAGATGGGTTATATGTCAGTTAACATGGTGGCCGAACACGTTATATGCATGGTAGGCAAAGACATTGTGTTTATAGATGGGTTATATGTCAGTTAACATGGTGGCCGAACACGTCATATGCATGGTAGGCAAAGACATTGTGTTTATAGATGGGTTATATGTCAGTTAACATGGTGGCCGAACACGTTATATGTAAAGTAGACAAGACATTGTGTTTATAGAATAGCTTTATGCCGATCTGATACTTTGGCCGAATACAGAACTAGTTAGCTGAACTCTGTGACAATATGAATCAATGACAATTATTGGTGTGCGCATTGACTAAAGTTTGTGTCCTGATTATCCTCTGTTCTTGTCATGTTGTGTGAACGTATGAATCAATTACAATTATTGTTGTGCGTATTGACTAAAGTTAGTTTCCTGATTATCCTTTGTTGTCATGTTGTGTGACAATATGATTCAATGACAATTATTGATGTGCGTATTTACTAAAGTTTGTCATTTAATTATCCTATGTTTTGGTAATGTTGTGTGACAGTATGAATCCATGACAATTATTTTTGGACGTATTGACCAAATTTTTTGACCTGATTATCCTCTGTTGTTTCCATGTTATGTGACAGTATAAATCAATGACAATGAGCGTTGTGCGTATTGACTAAAGTTTGAGTCCTGTTTATCCTCTGTTGTTGTCATTGTGTATGACAATATGAATCAATGACAATTATTGTTGTGCGTATTGACTAAAGTGTGTCACTTAATTATCCTATGTTGTTGTCATGTTGTGTGACAGTATGAATCCATGACAATTATTGTTGGGAGTATTGACTAAAGTTTGTGTCCTGATTATACTCTGTTGTTATCATGTTGTGTGATAGTATGAATCAATCACAAATATTGTTAAGCGTATTGTCTAAAGTTTGTGAACTTATTATCCTTTGTTATTGTCATGTTGTGTGACAGTATGAATCAATGACAATTATTGTGGGTATTTACTTAATTTTGTGACCTGATTATTCTCTGCTGCCATGTTGTGTCACAATTATTTTTAAGCGTATTAACTAATGTTTGTGACCTAATTATCCTCTGTTTTTGTCATGCCGTGTGACAGTATGAATCAATGACAATTATTGTTGTACTTATAGACTAACGTTTGTGTCCTGATTGTCCTCTATTGTTGTCCTGTTGTGTGACAGTATGAATTAATGACAATTTTTGTTATGCGTACTGACTAACTTTTGTGTCCTGATTATCCTCTATTGTCATGTTGTGTGACAGTATGAATCAATGACAATTATTGTTGTGCCTATTGACTAACGTGTGTGACCTGAATATCCTCTTTTGTTGTCATGGTGTGTGACTGGACCCAGAGATTAGTTTGTATGAACTTTTAAACTTAAACGTATGAATAGTATTTGGAGAACATGAGTGAGTGATCACCTGATGTAAGGGATACATAGCATGTAGAATGTTGGATGAACTTTAGTTGTTGAACAGACCAGAGGCGTAAGTTGGTATCTTATTATACCATTAAATATTCTTACAAAGACCACATATTTGAAATGGTAATTGATGATACTTTTACATAGTTTGTATGCAGACCCCAGACTTGAATTGGTAACTTATTTTACTATTATAATGTTGTTATCGAGACACCATACTTGAATTTGTAACTTATGATATATTACATAGTTTTAACACAGACCCCAGACTTGAATCAGTAACCTATGATGCCATTACATAGTTGTTACACAGGCCACATAATTCAATCGTTAACTTATGTTACTATTATATTTTTCTTAGACAGACCCTGACTTGAATTCATTACTTATGACACTTTTGCATAGTTGTTACACAGACCACAGACGTGTTTTTTTTTTCACTTCTTATTTATATTTCAACACTTCTGAAGCCAGAATGATCAATAAAATGATCGTGAGCCCAACATATAGAAGAAAACAGTTTTTACCAAATGTCTCCTAATTTCTTATAAAGCTTAATTGAGGTATTTCAGATAACGATTGAATCTATTTAGTTTTAATGAGACTTTTCATGTACAATGTATACATAGTATGAAATAGATTTTACTAATTAAAGTTAGTATTTGTTGCATTAATTTGTCATTAGATTCCAAATTTTAAGTTAAAATAAATATTAAACATTTCAAATAAACTTAGACGTACATTATTTTAATGCGAAGAGTATACTAATTAATACGGAGTACACACATTTGATATTCATTGCATTTATCCAACAAACAATAAATTAAAATATAGTACTTATATGAATTTTAAAATATAATTAAAACTATTTTGGATATTTTTCCACTTAAGTCCAACGAATGCTACTTATTTAAAGATTATATAAATTTGACTTACTTGGTTTAGGTCTAGATGCAGAGTCAGATCCAGAATCAGATCCAGATCCAGGCCTTCGTACAGGTTGTGGTAAGGCTGTGAGAAGAAAAATTTTGCGACAGAATAGAAACATGGCATAAAATAGACATCTCCTATTATCTACATGTTTTAACATAGACATCTCTTAGTACAAAAATGTTATAAAATACACATATCTTTACTGACTTTTTTAGTGTATCTTTTTTTTTTTCTGTTCCTTCTTCATTTCTAAAACACCTTTTCCAGATATTTATCTTTAGTTTCACTTTTTTGAGGTACAAGAAATTATGTTCCACATATTAATTAATACATGTTATTTAGCTATAATTTTATACGGTTCAAGTATATATGATTGCTAATAGCTTTTAATGAGAAGTACAGCAAAATTTTATATGTTTGGAATTGTTCAAAAGATTTTTTGATACAATTATAAAGTGTCTTTTCGTGAAGGACAAAAAAAAAAATGAAATTAAAGATTACACATTTTCTTTTTCAATCACAAATCTCTTCATATTTAAAAAAAAAAACTATTCTCTAAGAATTTTAGCAATGTCATTTACTTATCACAACTAATATAATATTTCGATGTACATATAAAATAAATTGTTTGTTTTCAAATTTAAATAGTAAATTTTTTTTTTTTAATATTAATTATCGCAATTTGTTTACTTCTTCCAATTAATCCAGTTGTTCTAAAATGTTCTAATGCTGTGAGAGATTAAGACCATTGAACAAGTTGTGGCGACGCACAAACATTATTCGTACACATTTATAATCGGATGGTGAAAATAAATATATGTATCATTTTTAATGTATTCAAATTTTGACAATTTTCACCAAAAAACATTCCCCTTAAAATATTTCACAATTATTACTTTTTTTAGAAGTGTTTTTAAAAAAAGATTTATTTGTTTCCCATCTATTCACGGCATTTTAAATGTTGTGTTAAAAAAATAATGTTATGAGAACCCGGATAATTAATACATGAAGAAAAAAGTTAATTAACGTGAATTTATCTTAGATCATTCAAATCAATACCTTGTGTAGATGGTACTGTGGTATTCGTTATGACACAACTCGACTGATGTATTGGGACACAGGCCCGAGCCTATTGAGAAATGTCAAATTATAGATACGATTTAATCTTCTTCAATGTTATTATGTAGTAAATGAATGTAGAATTTACAGTTACGTAATAAGAAAAATACATTTAAATTTTAGTAAAAATAAATTTATGCTTCCTTGTTCACACATGTTATGTTGTTGCATGGACATTTTTCTAGCAAAAAATGTTGCATTGTCAATCATAGAATTACTAACTGCAAAGTAATTTATGTTTTTAAGGAATGGGGTAATATATAATATTATTTTGTTAAATCTAAGACTAAGAGTGGAAATATATGATTACAACTAAATTAATAAAATGGGTTGTTTTTTTATTGATGGGCTAAACATACCCATTCATTGGCTCTCGTATGGAAAGTTTACTTTTTAAAATATTTGCTATTGTAACACTCAGTCAAGTGATTGCTAACATAAATGTGTTTGAACAAAAATGTGGTTATTGTCGAGAGTCATGAGGTAAAAAAAAATCTTCTGATGTGTTTGCAAATATATACGTTCTATAATTAAATGATTCCATGTTGTAGTATTCTCGATCTTTCATTGGGACTGACTTCAGGTTGTTTAGGGCAGCGAGTTAGAGACGTTGTTTTTCTACAAGAAACTCCAGGTCGTGTTGCACAACATCGATACAATTAATGTCCATTTTACATCAACATTGTCATTGTTTGAATAGTGATGACGTCTTACGTTCTTCCAAAGCGTCTACAAATAGGTCTCAATGTTGGGGGCTCTTCAAATGTGTGGTATTTATACGTTTAAGGGTCTTTTTTTTCTTGTGGATATTTTAAGGTTTTATGTGTAGGATGAGCTTGGGAATAATAATACGATGATCTATTTAGCACTATGCACTACACATAGAATTGGTTAAAATTACGTCTTGACTGTCATTTCTCCTATTGATGGCACAGTCGATGCAGTGCACATGTTTTGAAGGAAGATGCATCCAGGGCGTCTGATTACGCGTCTGAATGTGCAGTACCGTGTTAGTTATCAGCAGTTTATGCTCTGCACAAGTCTGGAGCTGGAGAATACCGTTACTGTTGCACTGTCCCACCCAATACTTTTCTACAATCCCATGGTAAGCGATTTGGTCTCTACCAAGTCGTGAATTGAAGTCACAAAGAATTATACGCGTTTTTAGCATTGGAATTCCTGCTATGACTGAGAGAAAATCCTCGTAGAGTTTGGTTTTTACTTCCTCTGGATTTGTCATTGCTGGAGCAAAGCAGCTTAACAGGTAGATAATTTATTGTCCAGATACGAGAGGCAGTTTCCTTGTCATTACCATTTCGTTCATTATCAAAGAAAGTGCTGCAACCATTGCTTCTAATGAAAAAAATATTTTTGTTAGCGACAAGGACGATGAAATCCAAGGTTATGTGGATCGCTATGAGTTAAATAAAGAACTGATCTACCCAGAAACCCTAACTGGAACCGAACATGCTATTTGCCATCTCTCAAGTGGGAAAGCACCCGATGATGACTCAAACCCGTCGGAATTATACAAGTAAGAGGGTCAGCTCTGTCTGAAAGACACCACCAGCTGTTTATACTTATGTTGCAGCAAGGGCCAATTCTAAAGGACTTCAAAGAAGCATTTTTTCACACGTACAAGCATAAAGGGAGTCTCCAATCATATGAAAACCACCATGACACATCACCGCAATCATGTGTAGGCAAAATAGTATCCAGAATCTTGCTATATTGTCTTAACACACATTTTGAGAAGGACTTCTGCCAAAAAGCCAATGTTTCTTTTGGAAAAAAACAAGGATCCATCGATATTGTGTGTGTGGCAAGACAACTCCAGGAAAAATGCAGAGAATAAAATATTAATATCTAGTTAACATTTGTACACGTGGCCAAAGCTTTCGACACTGTCAATAGAGTAGGCTTTTTGGAAGATCATGGCCAAATATGGATGCGGAAAAGAATTTCTTGTCAATGGTATGACTAGTGTTATGTTGGACGTGTTTACGTCACACTTTCCCCTAGCCGTGAACTTTGTTTGACCCCAAATTAGACCGCGTTAGTATTGGGGATGGCTTATTTCTTTGTATATTTTTTTACCACAAACCAATCTATCGCCTGTATCTCTTGAATCGAATGGGGTACAAAAAATGTAGTAAATTATAGAAATTTGGAGAAGATTTGAGTAACGACTACAATGTATATTATGCTCCCGAATGTACTTAGAAACAAGCGATCCCAAATACACTTTATTAATGGCACATTTTACTAACTGTGTACCCAAACAGATTGCATACTCTGTAAGTTGATGAATGTAATTGTATTTCTTTAGTTTTGTGATTATATTAATACTTAAATAAATCTTATTAATTGTAATTAGTACTTGTTTAGTGTCGTATATTTGCTATTGCATTTGTATATGGTATCTTTCTGTGATAGGCACTGTTTCGAACGAGCCAATAAAATTAAAATAAGAGATTACGTTCTTACAATAGAAGGCAGTGTGTAACACTATTCCAATATGATATGCAGGTTAGAGTTCATGATAATAAAAAGTTGTCAAATAAATTCCCAGTAACAGACGAAGAAAAACAAAGTTGTGTCCTTGCCCCAACACTTTTCAGCCTCATGTTGTTTGCAATGTCGACCGATTCATTCAGAGAGAGAGAGAGAAGCTGGAATTGGACAAGGATAAATAACTGACGTCAATCTATTTAACCCCAGGAGGTTACATTCCAAAACGAAGGTCCCGGTAGATACCACCAGGGATTTCCTGTATACAGACGACTGTGAAATAAAAGCTCTATCAGAAGTGCAATGCTATGTTAAAAACTATTGAAATGCATGCACACACTTTGATTTTACCTTTAACACAAAAAGAATGAGGTCATATACCGCCTAGCTCCTCGAAGACCTTATGTTAAGTACAACATCAAATTATATAGCGAAAGACTAAAGTTTGTGAAAAGCTTTTTATATCTCGACAGCTCTTTTTCTCAAAGCGCAACCACAAATGACGAGGTTAACCTCTGTATTGCGCGAGCCAATGCACCATATGGAAAATAGACTAAGAACATCTGGTCCAGGAGAGGCATCATTACTCAAACTAAACTGAAAGAATTTCAGGTGGTTGTTCTCCCTGTGCCTGTGAAACGTAAACGGTAGACAAACGTCAAGCTTGAATGCTACACCACTTTCACACAACAAGACTAAAACATATATATATTATTATTATAAGTGTTTTCAATTGCGTGGTACCACAGCCTAGGGCTGGGCTCACTACCACGTACATACAATGTATCATGATCAAAATTTTTATAAAAATAATTAAAATACAATAATTAAATAAAACAAAACTAATTTAAATTTAAAACTATTTACACGTCAAGCCATGGACGATACCAAGCAGCGTCGTTTTTCGGTCAGAGTTTGGAATAAGTCCATATAGTAGAGTTTACAAAGATTTGATTTGAGTGCAGGTTTGAAGGCTGTGATGTTTGGTATATTGCGGATGTGTAATGAAAGAGTATTGCATTGTTTGGGGGCACAGAAAGAGAACGATCGTACGCCGTATGTTTGTTTTGGAGTGTTATGGACAGAAAGAATACGTTCGTCTGCAGAGGAGCGAAGCTGTCGAAGACAGAGATAATTTTGGTAAGATAGGAATGGGAAGATTTCGAGAAAAAGTTTCTAAATTCAGGACAGGGTCAAAAACACGAAGGTTCTTAAACAAGCAGGTCTCGAAAGCATCATTACCACCCTAATGAGGTGCCAGCTTCGTTGGGTGGGACATTTGTGTTAATGTCAGAGAACCATCTGCACGAAATAATTTTATTATGGTGAGCTCGAAAAATGAAGGCGGTCTGCTGGTGGGCAGAAGAAATAATAAAAAAACAACAACCTAAAAGCCTCACTGAAGTTGTTTGACATAAGACTACACACGTTTGAGGAAATCAAACGATCAATCATAAAGGCGTTCCATCGACCCATAAACTTCATGCAACATGATGTTTGCAGGACAGCGGCTATATGGACAGTGCAAGAGACATGCCAGAAAGGGCCAGTCTGGGTCTGCCTCCACTGATGACCCATCATTTCCTGCACATACTGCACAAGAAAATATCGTGCCAGAATAGGTCTCTTTAGACATATGCACACAATCAGACAGAACTAGCACAAATATGATGATTAAACTCATTAGACATATGCACACAATCAGACAGAACTAGCACAGATATGATGATTAAACTCTTTAGCCTTATGCACAGAATCAGACAGAACTAGCACAGATATGATGATTAAAGTTGTCATGGTCATCGAACAACAACAGCAAGTTTTCTATAATTAAACTCTACCTTGTTATGTAGTGTTCTATAGTTTACTTATAACTTAGTGTTGTATTTTTTCAATAATTAACGTTTACCTTGGTGCTAAATTGTTCTATAATTAAAGTATATATTGGTGCTATATCGTTCTATAATTAACATATACATTGGTGCTGTGGTGTTCTATAATTAACTTTACATTGGTGATGTGGTGTTCTATAATAAACTTATACCATGGCACTATAGTGTTGTAAAATTGTCTTATACCTTATTGCTAAAATGTTTTATAATTATCTTATACCTTGGTGATGTAGTGTGCTATACTTAATGTATACCTTGTTGATGTATTGTTCTATAAATGACTTATACAGCAGGGGCTACAGTGTTCTATAATCAGTGTATACCTTGTAGTGTTCTATAATCATTGTGTACCTTGGTGCTGTAGTGTTCTATAATCATTGTAAACCTTGGTGCTGTAGTGTTCTATAATCATTGTATACCTTGGTGCTCTAGTGTTCTATAATCATTGTATACCTTGGTGCTGTAGTGTTCTATAATCATTGTATACCTTGGTGCTGTAGTGTTCTATAATAAGTGTATACCTTGGTGCTATTGTGTTCTATAATCATTGTATACCTTGGTGCTGTAGTGTTCTGTACTCTTGCAGGATTCTTGTTTTGCCATGTAAGTAACGCAAACATAGTACTTGGTACAGGACATAGGGTCGGGAACTTTGCCATTTCTAACACTTTGACAGGGACTAGGAGCTGAAAATAATTTGTATGACAATTTTTAAGATTTGTGTCTCTGATAAAATGTATCGGACAAAAAAAAACGACTACCTCATATGTTAAATAATGACCGACTTGGTGATGAAAGCGTCGTGTCTGATACCCAAGCAAATATTTACACTTACATAGACATGTTATACACATATTTAAGAGGTCGTCTACTGTGAATATTGTAAGGAAACCTTGCACACTCTCTGATTTACTTCATCTAGATCTGGTACTCAAATAAGGAACAACTCCGGTGATACATTTGATGATTAAACTCGTGTTCTTTATTGGCTGTCACTTGCTAACACTTTCACTCGTCTCACAACTCTGACTTCTCCCTGCTATCTAGTTCTCAGTCCAGCCGCCTTTTCTGTCCGGCCGCGCTAACCTCTCGTCCCGTCCAGAGATCCCTATTTATACCTCCCCGTCCCATAGTTCCTCTCCCAGTCCAGATTATACCCCGCCCCTTTTTTCTCAATTGCCGCCATGGTCTAGACGTCCCAGGTAAATGCCCTGGTCAGATGGATGGCCGGTACCGCCCCCCAGCGCTTGATCCTTCGGTCGTGTCTGGGTGTCAGACGGCCGTAAATGGTCAGGCGTTTGATCCTTCGGTCGTGTCTGGGCCAGGCCGTAATCCCTGATGGCCGGTAACCCTGCTGAGAGATCTGTCCGGTGCCGGCGCTCGTGCGTGGTCCGAACTCTCCACAATATGCCGGACTGAACATTCTGTAAGCGCTTACTGGTAAACAATCTAACAGATCAAGCTATTGTAAAGAGATTTGTAATTCAATTCAATTGTTTAGTCAGATAATTCAGGTAATGTCTTTACATTTTCAAACATTAAATTGTAACATCTGTTCGCTTGGATAATATCTTTATATATCTAAACATGATTTTGCTATGTTTTTTTTTCAATATGTTTTTGTTATTTACTAAAAAATCTAATGGTTCGACGACCATTCTAAAGAGATGCACGTGCTGCATCTAAAGAATGCAAAGTTTTACTAAGAATGATATATGTTCACATTGTTAGATTTATGCCTTTGATACTTCATTCGAAACTTCTATTTAAAAAAAAAAAAACAACCCTTAATGATACAGTTAAAATAAATACAAAGACAAAAATGCGAATACGGTGATAAAGTTATCAGTTGAAGAAATAATAAATGACTACATGAAGTTGAAGCAAATCATACACCAAGTGGAAGCAAGCCTACATCAAATTAAACCAAGGCCTGCATCAAGTTGAAGCAAGACCCTCACATAGTATAAGCAAGGCCTGTACCAAGTTGAAGCGAGTCCTACATCAAGTTTAACCAAGGCCTACATTAATTTGGACCAAGATCTTCATCAATTTGAGCCAAGAAACCAGCAAATGTATTACATGTCAACTCCTGAGTTAAAGATCAACACCAATTTAAAACTACGCCTACATAAAGTTAAACCAATGCCTACATCAAGTTGAACCAAGGCATATATCATTGTTAACAACGAAAGTTGACTAAATAGTATGTCAACTGTAACGCTTAAGTTAAAGGCATACATCAAGTTTAACCATAAAACTAGACTGCGTATTGCATGTGATCTCGTTTGTTAATGGCCTACATCAAGTTGAACCAAGGCTTATATAAAGTTTAACCAAGGCAATATCAAGTTGAACCAATGTCTATATCAAATTGAACCAACGCCTATATCAAGTGTAGCCAGGCATATATCAAGTTGAACCAATGCCTATATCAAGTGGAGCCAGGCCTATATCAAATTGAACCAACGCCTATATCAAGTGTAGCCAGGCCTATATCAAGTTGAATCAAGGCCTATATATCAAGTTGAACCAAGTCATATGTCAAGTTGAAACAAAGCCTATATCAAGTTAAACCAAGGCCTGTATTAATTTGTACTAAGGCTTGTATCCAGTTGAACGAAGGCCTATATCAAGAAGAATGACACATTTAGAAAAGTTAAGGAAATGTTTATGTAAACCTTACAAACAAATGGTTCCAATATTTCTAATGAGAATAATACTTGCCATGAAATGTCACCGAGACATAATAGATTATAACAAAAATTATTACCTGAAAAGCTCACCGGGTCTAATTACAACATTTCTTACCTTGACAGTGCACCTGGACTAAATGGCTCATTAGACAAAGCAGCAATACAGACGCCTGTGTAAAAATAGAATTATCTTAAAATCTAAGGTTGACAGTTTTAATAATAATCCCCATCCCGTGTGCATGAGTGTCATAAGCCATGTGTATGTGTCTTATTAGCCATGTGTATTTGTGTCATTAGCCATGTGTATGTGTGTCATTAGCCATGTGTATGTGTGTTATTAGCCAGGCGTATGTGTACGGTTAGCCATGTGTATGTGTATGGTTAGCTATGTGTTTGTGTAAGGTTAGCAATGTGTATGTGTATGGTTAGCCATGTGTTTGTGTAAGGTTAGCAATGTGTATGTGTATGGTTTGCCATGTGTTTGTGTAATTTTAGCCATGTGTATGTGTATGGTTAGCCATGTGTTTGTGTAAGGTTAGCCATGTCTATGTGTATGGTTAGCTATGTGTATGTGTATAGTTAGCCATGTGTTTGTGTAAGGTTAGCCATGTCTATGTGTATGGTTAGCTATGTGTATGTGTATAGTTAGCCATGTGTTTGTGTAATGTTAGTCATGTGTATGTGTATGGTTAGCCATGTGTTTGTGCAAGGTTAGCCATGTGTATGTGAATGGTTAGCCATGTGTTTGTGCCCGGTTAGCCATTTGTATGTGTACGGTCAGCCATGTGTATGTGTATGGTTAGCCATGGACAGGTGTGCGGTTAGTCATATGTATGTGTGCAGTTAACCATGGTCATGTGTTCGGTTAATCATGTGCATATACATGGTTAGCCATGTGCATGTGTTTGGTTTGCCATGTGAATGTTTGATGTTAGAAATGTGCATGTTTGCGTTTAGGTATGTGTATTTTTGCGGTTAAACATGTGCATGTTTGTGAATAGTCTTGTCAATGTGAACCGTTAGCTATGTGTATGTGTGTGGTTAGCCATGTGCATTTATGTGGTTAGCTGTGTGTATGTGTGCGGTTAACCATGTGTATGTGTAAAATGAGACGTGCGTATGTTTACGGTTAGGCATGGTTATGTTTAACGTTAGCCAAGTACAGTATATGTGTGTAGTTGGTCATGTGTAAATTTGTATTAGCCATGTGTATGTGTGCAGTTGACCATGTGTATGTGTCAGGTAAGCAAATTATATGTTTGCTGTTAGTCATATGAATGCGCACGGTTAGAGATTTGAGTATGCGTGTTTAACAACGTGTATGTCTAGCGATATACATGTATGTGGTTAGTCATGTGTATGTTTCTATTAACTGTGTATATGTGTGCTGTTAACCATATGCATATGCAAGGTTAGCCAGGCGTATATGTTTGGTTTCCCATGTGTATGTATTAAGTTAGCAATGTGTAGGTTTGCTTTTAGCCATGTGTAAATGTGGGATTAACCATGTGTATTTTTGCGAATAAACATGTGTATGTATGCGGTCTAACATATGTATGTTTATGGATAGTCATTAGCCATTCGTATGTGGGTGGTCATCCATGTGCATTTGGGGGGTCAGCCATATGTATGTGGGTGGTCAGCTATGGGTATGTGTGTTTTTAGCTATGTTTCTGTGTACGATTAAACATGTGTATGTGTACAATGAGCCGTGTTTATGTGTACTGTGAGTCATGTGTACGGTTAGTCATGTGTATGTCTTTGGTTTTTATGTGAATGTGCGACGTTTAAAAATGTGTATGTTTGTGGGATGCCATGTGTTTATATGGGGTAAACCAATTGTACGTTGGCGGTAAACCATGTGGATTTGTGTTTTTAGCTATGTTAATGTGAGCAGTTACTCATGTTTATGTGTGTGGTTATCCATGTGTATGTGTGTGGTTACATTAATATTGTAGTATATTACACAGGTTTTGCACATCAATAATAATGTACATTACAAATGTTTCGTGCATCAATGTTGTAATCCATTACAAAAGTTGGGTACATTCATATTGTAGTCCATTAAAAAGATTTTGCACTTTGTGAATGTGGATTAATTTTTGCACTGTTCTAGAATTAAACTTTTTTTCATCGTTATGTTACTTTAAATATGTTTTTCCTTTTCTTTGTATCAACATAATACCAGCCTTTCGTGTAGTCCACGGAGACCTTTTTGTCTACTGAAAAAATTACGGAAATTGAGTTGTATCCTGCCAAGATCAGACGCCGCTTACACCGCATGCTGCCCGCGGGCCCTAGTTTGGAGACCCAGGATTTAATTGAATGCAGTTCAACCGTTTTGCTTCCAGCTGAAAATGAGAAATATGGAAACAATTGCCGTGTTAATAGAGCTCATGACTGGATTCAACACATCGTGGATGGCTGTAAGTCCAACTTTGAACTGTACCATGTTCAGATGTTCTAGAAACACAAGTACCCACAACTCCTTCGCTCTCTCAATTTATCTGACACCATGTTTCACCGTGCACTTAAAACTCTGAATTTGGCAGTCACCCAGTTTTACCCCATGGAAAAAGAACTGTATAAATCTTTGAATCCTCGTTTAGTCTTGAGATGTTGATGTTGATAAATTGTTGATTTTTGACTGCGTTGTTTCTTAGATAGATGCGGATGTCACGTTCAAAAGTTGCACTTTCTGGAGCAGACAGTTTTCTGACAGACTGTTCTGAGGAACCATTCTAGGGCAGGGTTTTTTGTGACTTACTGTTATGACGAAGACCGTTCTAGGCCAGACTGTTTTGTCACAGACTGTTATGAGGTAGAATCTTCTGGGCCAGACTGTTTTGTGACAGACTGTTATGAGGTGGAACGTTCTGGGGCACGCTGTTCTGTGACAGACTGTCATGAGGAAGACCGTTCATGGCAGACGATTTGTGACAGACTGTCAGACTGCTATGAGGAAGACCGATCTGGGGCAGAGGGTTTTGTGATAGACTGTTATGAGGAAGACCGTTCTGAGGCAGGGTGTTTTGTGATAGACTGTTATGAGGAAGACCTTTCTGTGGCAGATTGTTTTGTGATAGACTGTTATAAGGAAGACCTTTCTGTGGCAGATGGTTTTGTGATAGACTGTTATGAGGAATACCGTTTTGGGGCAGGCTGTTTTGTGACAGACTGTTATGAAAGACCTTCTTGTGCAGGTTGTTCTGTGACAGACTGTTCTGTGGAAGACGGTTGTGGGGCAGGCTGTTTTGTGACAGACTGTTATGATGTAGACCGTGCTGGGGCCGGCTGTTTTGTGACATACTGTTATAAGGAAAACCGTTGTGGGGCAGACTGTTCTTAAGCAGGCTTTTTTAGACAGGACGTTCTGAGATCTGCTTTTCTTAGACATTTCATTAAGTTGCAACTCTTTTGAGTTATTGCGGTTCTTATTCAGGCTGATCTGAGCCATGCTTTTCTGAGGAAGGCTTTTCTAAGCAGACTGTTCTTTGGCATGGCGTTTCATAGAAGGAAGGTGTGAATTAAGGTTAGTTAGGCTTTTAGGGATTAAGCTATACTAATTCAGGCTGTGCTATGACTGACTGTTCTTTGGCATGGCATTTTTTAGAAGGAAGGTGTGAATTAAGCTTAGTTAGGCTTTTAGAGATTAAGCTATACTAACTCAAGCTGTGCTATGACTGACTGTTCTTTGGCATGGCATTTCTTAGAAGGAAGGTGTGAATTAAGCTTAGTTAGGCTTTTAGAGATTAAGCTATACTAACTCAAGCTGTGCTATGACTGACTGTTCTTTGGCATGGCATTTCTTAGAAGGAAGGTGTGAATTAAGCTTAGTTAGGCTTTTAGAGATTAAGCTATACTAACTCAAGCTGTGCTATGACTGACTGTTCTTTGGCATGGCATTTCTTAGAAGGAAGGTGTGAATTAAGCTTAGTTAGGCTTTTAGAGATTAAGCTATACTAACTCAGGCTGTGCTATGACTGACTGTTCTTTGGCATGGCGTTTCATAGAAGGAAGGTGGGAATTAAGGTTAGTTAGGCTTTTAGGGATTAAGCTATACTAACTCAAGCTGTGCTATGACTGACTGTTCTTTGGCATGGCATTTCATAGAAGGAAGGTGTGAATTAAGCTTAGTTAGGCTTTTAGAGATTAAGCTATACTAACTCAGGCTGTGCTATGACAGACTGTTCTTTGGCATGGCGTTTCATTGAAGGAAGGTGTGAATTAAGGTTAGTTAGGCTTTTAGAGATTAAGCTATACTAACTCAGGCTGTGCTATGACTGACTGTTCTTTGGCATGGCGTTTCATAGAAGGAAGGTGTGAATTAAGCTTAGTTAGGCTTTTAGAGATTAAGCTATACTAATTCAGGCTGTGCTATGACAGACTGTTCTTTGGCATGGCGTTTCATTGAAGGAAGGTGTGAATTAAGGTTAGTTAGGCTTTTAGAGATTAAGCTATACTAATTCAGGCTGTGCTATGACAGACTGTTCTTTGGCATGGCGTTTCATTGAAGGAAGGTGTGAATTAAGCTTAGTTAGGCTTTTAGGGATTAAGCTATACTAACTCAAGCTGTGCTATGACAGACTTTTATAAGGCAGACCTTCCTGGGGTAGGTTGCTAGGATGTCTATTTTCTGTCAGTCTATTCTAAGTCAGGCTTATCTGAGACAGGCTGATCTGAGGATGGACATTCTGTGATACGCTTTTCTACCAAAGATCATTCTTAGGCCGCCTGTTCTATAGACGGACATGTTGTTCTATGATATCACATACAATCGGAGGCTGTTATAAGGCAAGACGTAAAAAGGCAGTCTGTTCTGGGGCAGTCTGTTCTGGGGAAGTTTGTTCTGGGGCAGTCTGTTCTGGGGCAGTCTGTTCTGGGCAGTCTGTTCTGGTGTAGTCTGTTCTGGGGCAGTCTGTTCTGGGGCAGCCTGTTCTGAGGCAGTCTGTTCTGGGGCAGTCTGTTCTGAGGCAGTCTGTTCTGGGGCAGTCTGTTCTGGGGCTGTCTGTTCTGAGTCAGGATGTTCTGAATCAGTCTGTTCTGGGGCAGTTTGTTCTGGGGCAGTCTGTTCTGGGGCAGTCTGTTCTGGGGCAGTCTGTTCTGGGGCAGTCTGTTCTGGGGCAGTCTGTTCTGGGGCAGTCTGTTCTGGGGTAGTCTGTTCTGAGTCAGTCTGTTCTGGGGTAGTCTGTTCTGAGGCAGTCTGTTCTGGGGCAGTCTGTACTGGGGCAGTCTGTTCTGGGGTCGTCTGTTCTGAGGCAGTCTGTTCTGGGGCAGTCTGTTCTGAGCCAGTCTGTTCAGGGGCAGTCTGTTCTGAGTGAGGATGTTCTGAGGCAGGCTGTTTGAGTCAGACTTTTGATTTATTTTCTGAGACGTTCTTTTTAAGTGCATTCTAAAAATTGCATTGGAACATGTAATAGACAATGAAAGCTTCCAATATCTTTTTCATATCTATTTACTTGACTCACCAAAACAGTCATGGTCCTGGACTCAATTGTAACTAAACCCCCAAAAGCGTGTCGTCGTTTGCCGAGGGATGAGATACCAATTGAATCGTCAGAATGTACTGAAGTAGCTCCCTTCTTGCCACGTATGTTAGCATTTTAATTTAGATGACCTACCCACCAGAGAGGTTCTCAAATGTTGGCATTGATTATTTAATTTCAACAGGCTGACTTTTAAACAAAGGTATTTTAAACGCCCTTCAAATGATTTTAATGGAGTTTATTAAATGAGTTCAACCTTATGTTGTTTCATGCGGTCAATCTGGACTAGAAGACGTTTTCTTTTCAGTGTCAAAACAAATGCAGATAGTACAAGACTTGCTGAAATAGGCATTGAAATGGAATGTCATGGAGGAGCGATATGCTTGAAAGTTTTCAATAATTAAATGAAGTTTAGAATATGCGCCTACTTTATATGAAAGAACAAATGCGAAGAGTTAAAAAAAATGTGTGAAACTTGTCTAATAATAGGGTACGCTTGTCCCAAATCTGAGAACCAATGATGCACATATGATGAAACGTGGCTGTTTGTTTAATGCGATTAGACTCCAGAGACAAGCCAATAAACATTTGTCAGAGTTAAAGATGTGTTTGTGTGGGTTGACAAAACAAATTACCACATGGGCGGCTCGTGACTTATGTTAATGGGGGTGCGGCTACAGGACAATGTTCAGCATTATTTTAATGCTATTTTGGGAAAAAAACAACAAAAAAAAAGCACATTAACACAGACATACAAGTATTATGGTAAGGGTGTGAACAAAACAAAACTAACTTTAGCTTGTATTTTTGACGATGAAAAATTGTTTATATTACGATGACAACTTGTAAGTGCGACGAAGACAACATGTTTATAAGACGATACAAACTTGTATATATGACGATGACAACTTGTAAGTGTGACGAAGACAACATGTTTATAAGACGATACAAACTTGTATATATGACGATGACAACTTGTATGTGCGACGAAGACAACCTGTTTATAAGTCGATACAAACGTGTATATATTACGACGACAACTTGTATGTGCGACGAAGACAACCTGTTTATAAGGCGATACAAACTTGTATATATGACGAAGACAACCTGTTTATAAGACGATACAAACTTGTATATATGACGATGACAACTTGTATATATGACGATGAAAACTTATATCTATGATTATGACAACATGTGCATATGGCGATGAAAAATTGTATATCTGACGATAAAAATGTGCATATATATAACGATGACAACCTATGACGGTAACAACGTGAATATATGACGACGACTCCTAAAATATTGATTTTATTACAAAATTATTAAATAATATTTTACATGTATCAAAGGAAGAAAGAAACCAAAAGTAAGTTAACTTCATGGTATGGATTAATTTGGTGTGAAACTGTGGTTGATGCAACTCCACAGTGCTATATTAGGTACCGCCACTGATTTCTAATTTGCAAAACAACTTATTTTTTCTTGGCCTAACTTCAATAGTAGGCTAGATGGACTGCCTTACCAGAGAGGGCCTCAATCGTTGTAAGATGGACTTCCTTACAAGATAGGGTCTCAATGTTTTAATAATTGACTGCCTCACCAGAGAGTGTCGTAATGGTTTTATGATCGACTCTGCATGTCAGAATGGGTCTCAATGGTTGTATGATCGATTGCATTATCAGAGTGGGTCTTAATAGTTTTATGACGGACTGCCTTACCAGAGAGGTTCTCCATGTTTTTTATGATGTACAGTCTGGTCCGAGAGGTTCCCAACTGTTGTATGATGGAATGACTTACCAAAGAGGATCTCAACGTTTTTAAGATGGACTGCATTAACAGGGAGTTCTTAATTTTTTGTTATATTTCTTTTTCTTGTTTTTTTAAATAATTGACAGCCTTAACAGAGGGGTATCTAGGGTTGCATGATGGACTGCCTTGCAAGAGAGGTTCTCAATTGTTTTATTATGGACTGCCTTAAGAAAAAGTGTCACATTGGTTTTATAATGGGCTGCCTTATCAGAGAAAATCTCAATGTTTATATTATGGACTGCCTTGCATGAGAGCGTCTCAATTATTGTATTATGAACTGATTTGACAGAGTGGTTCTAAATGGTTGTATGATTGAAAGTCTTGCTAAATAGGTTCTCAGTTGTTTTATTATGGACTGTTTCAATAGAGAGGGTCTCAGTGGTTGTATGATGGACTGCATTACTAGAACTATTCTGAAAATTTAAATTTAATATCTTTGTTGTAAGGCTATATATTTCAACCTTGATTTAAACGAAGTAGTATTAAATGTAACTGGCATTTGTTTTTATACATCTGAGGCACTTATGAACATGTCGATTGTAATACAATAATGGGGTAGAGACATAAATTGAAACAGTTGAAACTTGTTTTTGAGACGTAATTTTTTCAATCAATTTTCTACAAATTTAAATCTCGAGACATAAACTGTTCACATAATGGAAATGATATCTTCCTCTTTGCAGCGTGGTAACATATATAAAAATATATCTTAGCACTTTAAACTATGGCGGTAGATTAGAGGAAATAAGAAATATTGATCTCTTCCCGGTCGACTATCTAACACACATAAATGCTGGTGAAGGTCTGAGATTACTCTCTTATGACCCCGGCTAGTTAATCGTCGACCAGCTACATCTGCTGATCTGTTGTTATACAGCCGCCAGAGAAGTGTGCCTTAGGGCAGTGCTCATCTGCTTAGCTGTTGTTATACAGCCACCAGAGAAGTGTGCCTTAGGCCAGTGTTCATCTGCTGAGCTGTTGTTATACAGCCGCCAGAGAAGTGTGCCTTAGGGCAGTGCTCATCTGCTGAGCTGTTGTTATACAGCCGCCAGAGAAGTGTGCCTTAGGGCAGTGCTCATCTGCTGAGCTGTGCTGTTGTTATACAGCCACCAGAGAAGTGTGCCTTAGGCCAGTGCTCATCTGCTGAGCTGTTGTTATACAGCCGCCAGAGAAGTGTGCCTTAGGCCAGTGCTCATCTGATGAGCTGTTGTTATACAGCCCCCAGAGAAGTGTGGCTTAGGGCAGTGCTCATCTGCTGAACTGTTGTTATACAGCCGCCAGAGAAGTGTGCCTTAGGGAAGTGCTCATCTGCTGAGCTGTTGTTATACAGCCGCCAGAGAAGTGTGGCTTAGGGCAGTGCTCATCTGCTGAACTGTTGTTATACAGCCGCCAGAGAAGTGTGCCTTAGGCCAGTGCTCATCTGCTGAGCTGTTGTTATACAGCCACCAGAGAAGTGTGCCTTAGGCCAGTGCTCATCTGCTGAGCTGTTGTTATACAGCCGCCAGAGAAGTGTGCCTTATGGCAGTGTTCAGTGTGCATCTCCGTCATTAAGCTCTGCTGTCTGCGGTCAAACCCACACAATAGCTCTTGTTAGATAGGAGTGGGCAAATTTGAAATGTAGCCTCTGGTGGTCGTTTTGTCTGCACATTGCCAGTACCACTTCGTCCTGAGTTTTTCTGCCAACAACTTATTTATTTTAAAATAAGTTATTGGTGCCTATGTATATTGATCATACGTGTATTTCTAATAGTTTAGTTAAAAGATATAATGTGTCCTGAGTAGACCAATTTTTTTTAATTGTATTCACACTTCTGGCTAGTCCAATCTAACTCGGCAGAAATGTTTTGCACGTTCTGTATTCAGATTCGTACGTATTAAAATTTAACTATTTAATATTTTGTGAATTTGATTGTGTAATCTAATTTCTATGTTTGAAATATGTAATGTTGTGAGCAATCTAATATCTACGTTTTAAATATGAAATAGTATGAGCCAATTAATGTTTATGTGTGTAACACAAAACGTAAGAATATTACGTGACCTGAGACAGTAGCCTGGTTTAAAAGCTAGTAATAACACAAACTGCCCAAGAATTGAATACTTCAAAACAAACTGTAGTAATGTGGACTCGTCAAGGAAGAAGTGTAATAGCATTGGGTTCCCACTTTAAAGTTTTGTCGACATTTACATCACATGATAAAGGCCAATAGCAAGGTAATAGGATGTGTGATAGTCGGGCTCCCGATTTCGACATTCTAAATTTTGTAACCAATTTGAATGACAGTAGAGTTTACACAAACTTAATTTGGTAGCCATTTTAAAGACACAAGGTTTTCTCTTTATTTGGGATTTCGTTGATTCCGAGAAAAAAAAGGGGAAAACAAATTAACTTGTCCCGTCACTGCCCGGGATAAATATAATGCAATTCAAATATCTTATAAACTAAATGAAATATACAATAGATGGCTCTTATAGCTGTTTCATTACTTTGTCTATTAATAGTGTTAAGGTTAGTTGTGTGGTTGGTCACTTGCTTCAGTTTCTTCTGCTTATATCAGTAATAGAGATCTAGCTAAGAGTATGTTTGTTAAGCAAGTGTTTGATATCACCCACCTGTATAAAAGTCTCACATTTTTTTTGACTTTGCTTTCTTAACATGACGTTAATTCTAACTTCAAATCTATATTCGAATATACAAAAAAAAATAACTGGGTGTAAGTGTCTAATAAAAAGATTTGGGAATGTAAAGGTAAGTTGTAATATGACCATCTTGGGATATACAAGTTACTACAGCAAAGGATTCAATTCCATGCTTGGTTACCTCAAATTGGGTTGTGAAGGACTTAAAGTGAAGACACTGGCATAAACAAAAGACCAAGAAATAGCGTCATTTTCAAAAAAATTTTTTGTAAAAATATGTGTCTAAAATTTTAGTCATAATATCAATTCTAAAAAATTAAATATGTCACCAATTACATAACATTAAACATGTTACCAACTAGATCATACTGACAAAATTAATTAACTTACATAAAAGTAATGTTTCTTATATGTCACCGTAAGGGTAACTTTGCTAATATCAATATAGTCCTGATTTGAAAATGTTTGAGAACCTGTACACTTGAGGGAATGAGATTCGCAATTCAGAGCAACACATGAGATGTGACGTGCTTAGATATATAGCGACAATCCTATTAAGTTAAACAATCGATTGTAAACAAGTAGAATTTAAAGCAACACATCTCATGTTGAGACACTAAAATAAGTACAGAGAACTGTTAACAAAATGAAATGCCATTAAAGGAAGCCCAATAATGTCGAAGGACCTGAATTCTGATTTTTATATATGTGAAGTGTCAGACATGAACACTTGATGGCTCTTTCATATTCATGTAAGAAGGTTTAAAGATGCATGATTTTTGGCCCTTGATGTGTGTATACTTAAAGTTTCAGACATGCTTGCTGGATGGTCCTGGCATTTTTTCAATTTGAAGTGTCAGACATGCTTGCTGGATGGTCCTGGCATTTTTTTCAATTTGAAGTGTCAGACATGCTTGCCGGATGGTCCTGGCATTTTTTTAATTTGAAGTGTCAGACATGCTTGCTGGATGACCCTGGTATTTTTTTCAATTTGAAGTGTCAGACATGCTAGCTGGATGGTCCTGGTATTTTTTCAATTTGAAGTGTCAGACATGCTTGCTGGATGGTCCTGGCATTTTTTTCAATTTGAAGTGTCAGACATGCTTGCTGGATGGCCCTGGTATTTTTTTCAATTTGAAGTGTCAGACATGCTTGCTGGATGGTCCTGGTTTTTTTTTCAATTTGAATTGTCAGACATGCTTGCAGGATGGCCCTGGCATTTTTTTAATTTGAAGTGTCAGACATGCTTGCAGGATGGTCCTGGCATTTTTTTCAATTTGAAGTGTCAGACATGCTTGCTGGATGGTCCTGGTATTTTTTTCAATTTGAAGTGTCACTGATCCATGCTTTATTGTCCATGGTATTTTCTACTTGAAATGTGTATTACATGCATACTTGATGGTTCTTATTTTTGCTCAAAATGTCGTGACTTTATATATTTTTCAGCAATTCTTTAATAAAAATCAATAACAAATTTTTGATATAATAAATTGATCAATAAATAATGGTGTTTTGGCTAAAATGCTTTTGTCAGCATATCATTTATTTAGATCACGTGGAGAGATTAAATTAGATCAGGGGTCCTCAAACCACAGCCCACCAAACAGATCCTGCACGCTTGGTGTCGTTAACATGGCCCGCATAAGATCCGTTCAAGTACCCAGATAGCATTGACAAATATTTTACCAAATATTAAATATCTGAAAATTTAAAACTGAGGAAATATGTGCTATATAAATACAAATAAGTGGATTTTGATAAAATAGTTTCTATTTAAAAAATATTGCATCAATTTCAACAATATATTTTTTTAAGCGACAATAATTTTATTTGCAGTGTGTATAGGAGTTCATAAATATTGTGTAAACTTTAACCCTTGATACCAACAAAGGCAGAGGGAATGTTAACAATAAAAATGTTTAATAAAACTTGAGGATCCATGATCAAGATGGTCGTAAATGAGTAACCAAAAAAAAACAACAAAAAAACTGAGAATAATCTTGTGCAAAATCTCAACCAATTTCAAAGTATGCAGTGATGTGTTACTGTGCTGTAAACACATGGTGCCCCCCCCCCCAAACCTCCACAATGAATATCTTCATTCTTAAAACGTTCTTTTCCTGGTCTTCAAATCAGCAAACGAGTCAATCTTGTTCAGATGTCAAGGGATAGTGTTGGGACTGACCGGGAAATTTGTCAATCTTGTTCAGATGTCAAGGGATAGTGTTGGGACTGACCGGGAAATTTGTCAATCTTGTTCAGATGTCAAGGGATAGTGTTGGGGACTGACCGGGAAATTTTTCAATCTTGTTCAGATGTCAAGAGATAGTGTTGGGGACTGACCGGGAAATTTGTCAATCTTGTTCAGATGTCAAGGGATAGTGTTGGGGACTGACCGGGAAATTTGTCAATCTTGTTCAGATGTCAAGGGATAGTGTTGGGGACTGACCGGGAAATTTGTCAATCTTGTTCAGATGTTAAGGGATAGTGTTGGGGATTGACCGGGAAATTTGTCAATCTTGTTCAGATGTCAAGAGATAGTGTTGGGGACTGACCGGTAAATGTGTCAATCTTGTTCAGATGTCAAGGGATAGTGTTGGTGACTGACCAGGAAATTTGAGGAGTTTTTGGTTAGGAGATATTGGGTTTCAAAGCCCATTGAAAAAAAAACAAAACAAAAACACTAATTTTTAAAGGATATTGGATCATTTAGTAAATATTTTTTTGTGTGTAAATGATGGGTTTTGATATTCATGGGTATAGTTGTATAAATGATGGGTTTTGATATTCATGTGGGTACAGTTGTGTAAATGATGGGTTTTGAGATTCATGGGTACAGTTGTGTAAATGATTGGTTTTGAGATTCATGGTTACAGTTGTGTAAATGATGGGTTTTGAGATTCATGGTTATAGTTGTGTAAATGATGGGTTTTGACATTCATGGTTACAGTTGTGTAAATGATGGGTTTTGACATTCATGGTTACAGTTGTGTAAATGATGGGTTTTGAGATTCATGGTTATAGTTGTGTAAATGATGGGTTTTGAGATGCCTGGTTACAATTGTATAAATGATGGGTTTTGACATTCATGGGTACAGTTGTGTAAATGATGGGTTTCGAGATTCATGGTTACAGTTGTGTAAATGATGGGTTTTGAGATTCATGGTTACAGTTGTGTAAATGATGGGTTTTGACATTCATGGTTACAGTTGTGTAAATGATGGGTTTTGAGATTCATGGTTATAGTTGTGTAAATGATGGGTTTTGAGATTCATGGGTACAGTTGTGTAAATGATTGGTTTCGAGATTCTTGGTTAAAGTTGCGTAAATGATGGGTTTTGAGATTCATGGTTACAGTTGTGTAAATGATGGGTTTTGAGATTCATGGTTACAGTTGTGTAAATGATGGGTTTTGAGATACATGGTTACAGTTGTGTAAATGATGGGTTTTGAGATTCATGGTTACAGTTGTGTAAATGATGGGTTTTGAGATTCATGGGTATAGTTGTATAAATGATGGGTTTTGATATTCATGTGTATAGTTTTATAAATGATGGGTTTTGATATTCATGTGGGTACAGTTGTGTAAATGATGGGTTTTGATATTCATGGTTACAGTTGTGTAAATGATGGGTTTTGATATTCATGTGGGTACAGTTGTGTAAATGATGGGTTTTGATTTTCATGGTTATAGTTTTGTAAATGATGGGTTTTGATTTTCATGGGTACAGTTGTGTAAATGATTGGTTATGAGATTGATGGTTACAGTTGTGTAAATGATGGGTTTTGAGATTCATGGTTACAGTTGTGTAAATAATGTGTTTTGAGATTCATGGTTACGTTTGTGTAAATGATGGGTTTTGAGATTCATGGTTACAGTTGTGTAAATGATGGGTTTTGAGATGCATGGTTACAGTTGTGTAAATGATGGGTTTTGAAATTCATGGTTATAGTTGTGTAAATGATGGGTTTTGAGATTCATGGTTACATTTGTGTAAATGATGGGTTTTGAGATGCATGGTTACAGTTGTGTAAATGATGGGTTTTGAGATTCATGGTTATAGTTGTGTAAATGATGGGTTTTGAGATTCATGGTTACAGTTGTGTAAATGATGGGTTTTGAGATGCATGGTTACAGTTGTGTAAATGATGGGTTTTGAGATTCATGGTTATAGTTGTGTAAATGATGGGTTTTGAGAGTCACGGTTACAGTTGTGTAAATGTACTAACGTTTTGTTAACTTCGTTGATTTTCGTAATTGGTTAAATGAGAATATGTCATTGGATTTAAAGATATTTTCATCCACGTAAAATTGAACACATCCTATTTCTTACTCTCGATATGTATGCACCTAAGAAGGTTAATTATTTGTTAAATTCATTCTGAGTCATATCTTAAAATGCCTTGGGCTAAAGATAGAATTGTATTACTCTCAACTTCCCTAACCCAAAAAATTTTACATTTAAAAAATAAAAACTTTTCCACGATATTGTAACCCCCTTATATACGAATTTTTTTTTTTTTAGTTACATTTCACATACTTTGTTCTAATTTGGATTAATGATAAGTGCATTAGTAAATTGTTTTTGGATATGTAGTTTCGCTGAAATGATTGCATTAAACGGCATTTTCGTAGTAAAAGTATACGAAACAGTTAATTTTTTTTTGACTTTTATAAATTTCATGTAAGTTTTTTTAGAAAGAATAAAGTGCACAACTTATTAAATGTTTAAAATAAAAAGTTAAAGTTGTATTTAATTTTAGAACATTTTAGCAATTTAAAAAGTCATCTATTATATTCATTAATTTTACTTTAAAGATGGGGAATATACATTACCGACATACGAGCGGTTATAACATAACAGAAACTTAGAGCTGAGGCTAAAAGATGGGGAATATACATTACCGACATACGAGCGGTTATAACATAACAGAAACTTAGAGCTGAGGCTAAAAGATGGGGAATATACATTACCGACATACGAGCGGTTATAACATAACAGAAACTTAGAGCTGTGGCTAAAAGATGGGGAATATACATTACCGACATACGAGCGGTTATAACATAACAGAAACTTAGAGCTGAGGCTAAAAGATGGGGAATATACATTACCGACATACGAGCGGTTATAACATAACAGAAACTTAGAGCTGAGGCTAAAAGATGGGGAATATACATTACCGACATACGCGCGGTTATAAAATAACAGAAACTTAGAGCTGAGGCTAAAAGATGGGAAATATACATGACCGACATACGAGCGGTTATAAAATAACAGAAACTTAGAGCTGAGGCTAAAAGATGGGGAATATACATGACCGACATACGAGCGGTTATAACATAACAGAAACTTAGAGCTGAGGCTAAAAGATGGGGAATATACATTAAAGACATACGAGCGGTTATAACATAACAGAAACTTAGAGCTGAGGCAAAAAGATGGGGAATATACATGACCGACATACGAGCGGTTATAACATAACAGAAACTTAGAGCTGAGGCTAAAAGATGGGGAATATACATGACCGACATACGAGCGGTTATAAAATAACAGAAACTTAGAGCTGAGGCTAAAAGATGGGGAATATACATTACCGACATACGAGCGGTTATAAAATAACAGAAACTTAGAGCTGAGGCTAAAAGATGGGGAATATACATTACCGACATACGAGCGGTTATAACATAACAGAAACTTAGAGCTGAGGCTAAAAGATGGGGAATATACATAACCGACATACGAGCGGTTATAAAATAACAGAAACTTAGAGCTGAGGCTAAAATATGGGGAATATACATTACCGACATACGAGCGGTTATAAAATAACAGAAACTTAGAGCTGAGGCTAAAAGATGGGGAATATACATTACCGACATACGAGCGGGTTATAAAATAACAGAAACTTAGAGCTGAGGCTAAAAGATGGGGAATATACATTACCGACATACGAGCGGTTATAACATAACAGAAACTTAGAGCTGAGGCTAAAAGATGGGGAGTATACATTACCGACATACGCGCGGTTATAACATAACAGAAACTTAGAGCTGAGGCTAAAAGATGGGGAATATACATTACCGACATACGAGCGGTTATAACATAACAGAAACTTAGAGCTGAGGCTAAAAGATGGGGAATATACATTACCGACATACGCGCGGTTATAACATAACAGAAACTTAGAGCTGAGGCTAAAAGATGGGGAATATACATTACCGACATACGAGCGGTTATAAAATAACAGAAACTTAGAGCTGAGGCTAAAAGATGGGGAATATACATTACCGACATACGAGCGGTTATAACATAACAGAAACTTAGAGCTGAGGCTAAAAGATGGGGAATATACATTACCGACATACGAGCGGTTATAACATAACAGAAACTTAGAGCTGAGGCTAAAAGATGGGGAATATACATTACCGACATACGAGCGGTTATAACATAACAGAAACTTAGAGCTGAGGCTAAAAGATGGGGAATATACATTACCGACATACGAGCGGTTATAACATAACAGAAACTTAGAGCTGAGGCTAAAAGATGGGGAATATACATTACCGACATACGAGCGGTTATAACATAACAGAAACTTAGAGCTGAGGCTAAAAGATGGGGAATATACATTACCGACATACGAGCGGTTATAACATAACAGAAACTTAGAGCTGAGGCTAAAAGATGGGGAATATACATTACCGACATACGAGCGGTTATAACATAACAGAAACTTAGAGCTGAGGCTAAAAGATGGGGAATATACATTACCGACATACGAGCGGTTATAACATAACAGAAACTTAGAGCTGAGGCTAAAAGATGGGGAATATACATTACCGACATACGAGCGGTTATAACATAACAGAAACTTAGAGCTGAGGCTAAAAGATGGGGAATATACATTACCGACATACGAGCGGTTATAACATAACAGAAACTTAGAGCTGAGGCTAAAAGATGGGGAATATACATTACCGACATACGAGCGGTTATAACATAACAGAAACTTAGAGCTGAGGCTAAAAGATGGGGAATATACATTACCGACATACGAGCGGTTATAACATAACAGAAACTTAGAGCTGAGGCTAAAAGATGGGGAATATACATTACCGACATACGAGCGGTTATAACATAACAGAAACTTAGAGCTGAGGCTAAAAGATGGGGAATATACATTACCGACATACGAGCGGTTATAACATAACAGAAACTTAGAGCTGAGGCTAAAAGATGGGGAATATACATTACCGACATACGCGCGGTTATAACATAACAGAAACTTAGAGCTGAGGCTAAAAGATGGGGAATATACATTACCGACATACGCGCGGTTATAAAATAAAAGAAACTTAGAGCTGAGGCTAAAAGATGGGGAATATACATGACCGACATACGCGCGGTTATAACATAACAGAAACTTAGAGCTGAGGCTAAAAGATGGGAAATATACATTACCGACATACGCGCATTTATAAAATAACAGAAACTTAGAGCTGAGGCTTAAAGATGGGGAATATACATTACCGACATACGCGCGGTTATAAAATAACAGAAACTTAGAGCTGAGGCTAAAAGATGGGGAATATACATACCGACATACGAGCGGTTATAACATAACAGAAACTTAGAGCTGAGGCTAAAAGATGGGGAATATACATAACCGACATACGAGCGGTTATAAAATAACAGAAACTTAGAGCTGAGGCTAAAATATGGGGAATATACATTACCGACATACGAGCGGTTATAAAATAACAGAAACTTAGAGCTGAGGCTAAAAGATGGGGAATATACATTACCGACATACGAGCGGGTTATAAAATAACAGAAACTTAGAGCTGAGGCTAAAAGATGGGGAATATACATTACCGACATACGAGCGGTTATAACATAACAGAAACTTAGAGCTGAGGCTAAAAGATGGGGAGTATACATTACCGACATACGCGCGGTTATAACATAACAGAAACTTAGAGCTGAGGCTAAAAGATGGGGAATATACATTACCGACATACGCGCGGTTATAAAATAACAGAAACTTAGAGCTGAGGCTAAAAGATGGGGAATATACATTACCGACATACGCGCAGTTATAAAATAACAGAAACTTAGAGCTGAAGCTAAAAGATGGGGAATATACATTACAGACATACGCGCGGTTATAAAATAACAGAAACTTAGAGCTGAGGCTAAAAGATGGGGAATATACATGACCGACATACGCGCGGTTATAAAATAACAGAAACTTAGAGCTGAGGCTAAAAGATGGGGAATATACATTACAGACATACGCGCGGTTATAAAATAACAGAAACTTAGAGCTGTGGCTAAAAGATGGGGAATATACATTACCGATATACGCGCGGTTATAAAATAAAAGAAACTTAGAGCTGAGGCTAAAAGATGGGGAATATACATTACCGACATACGCGCGGTTATAAAATAAAAGAAACTTAGAGCTGTGGCTAAAAGATGGGGAATATACATGACCGACATACGCGCGGTTATAAAATAAAAGAAACTTAGAGCTGAGGCTAAAAGATGGGGAATATACATTACCGACATACGCGCGGTTATAAAATAAAAGAAACTTAGAGCTGTGGCTAAAAGATGGGGAATATACATTACTGACATACGAGCGGTTATAACATAACAGAAACTTAGAGCTGAGGCTAAAAGATGGGGAATATACATTACCGACATACGAGCGGTTATAACATAACAGAAACTTAGAGCTGAGGCTAAAAGATGGGGAATATACATTACCGACATACGAGCGGTTATAACATAACAGAAACTTAGAGCTGAGGCTAAAATTAGCAAATTGCGCTATGACGTCATTTGTGTAATTATTTAGATCAAATTAATTTTATTTTTATTTTGCAATATTAACAACGCACTAAAATACGCACAAAGAATAAAAGATGGTTGGGTTTTCCCGATAAATGGGATTCAGATGCAAATCTTAGATCATAATATTTTGATACAAAATTTTCATAAATTTTACATTCGGAAAAAAATGCTTAAATAGTTCCTTAGTTGATACTTAAAATGTAAGTGCAATTTATAATAATAATACTTAAGCTTTTAAAAAATAAAAGCAGATTTAAAATGTTTTTGCGCATTTAAATTTATTCGATTTCCGTTAGAAAATATATGCTAATAAAAGGCAAAGCCCTCACTCACTTATCACTAACTCTTCAACTTCACCTGTTGATAGAAGACGCACATTTTGCAGGCTATTCCTTACGGCCTACTTACAAAAGTTAGGCAGGTGTCATTTCTAAACTCTATACCGTTTATGACCAGGGGTCCAAAATGTAATTTTTCCTACATTAATTATATAAAAAAAATGATCAACAAATACTGCTACATGAATAGCTGGACCTTGAACAAACTTAAAGTACACAAATTTGATTATCCATACTCCAATACTGAAATGTATTTAACACATAATATCCATCCATTGGGGCTGGGGGCCATTTCATTTTTACTTATGGAAGCATAATAAATATCAATATGCTTAGTACTCCTACATTAATAGATGAATCTTGAAAAAATATAGCACACATAATCTTGATTTTTCAATATTGAAATACTTAAGGTGACTATATTCATAATATTAATAATAATAATAATAAAGTTTATTTGAAAAACACGCTTCATTTCCAAAAGCTCGAAGCGTGGTACAAACTCAGCCATATTATACGCCACTAACTCCTTCAACCACCTACGTCCTGCATTAGGCTAGTTATGTCCTAACCTGCAACAGGCTAACTTTGCCTTGCCTTATTCAAGTTAACAACGTCCTGTCCTGTATGAAGTTACCAATGTCGTGTCCAGTTACAGCAAATTAACTACGCCCATCGCTGTATCTAGTTATCTAATACTTTCGGTAATGAGCTACCCACTTCGTGTTCAGCTCCAGTGAATTAACTACGCCCCTCCACGTATCGAGTTATCTACGTTCTTTCGGTAGTGAGCTACCGACTTCGTGTCCAGTTCCAGGGAAATACCCAGCCCTGACCTTCATCAAGTTGCCATCGTCCTGTTGAGTTCCAGTGAATTAACTACGCATTTCCCTGTATTGAGTTATCTTAGTCCTGAGGGTGGTGAGCTACCAACTTCGTGTCCAATGAGTTGTGATGTCCTGTGGCCCTGTCCGGTCACCCAGTTGAACAACGCCCTGTCCTGTTTCAACGAGCCACCAACGTCCAGTCCTGCTTCAAGCTGCACATGCCCGATCCTGTATTGGCGAGTTACACACAAACTGTCCAGTGTCGACGATTTGCCTACGTTCTGTCCAGTAAACTCGACATCCTGCGATCTTTCCGGCCATCTAAAACCCAATGACTGTATCCCATGATTTGCAAGGGTCTATTAATAATTATTGTTCCTGTGTGACCATTGACAATTGATGCAAAAACCTCTTGTGTGGAACCTATTGATAGTTTATTAACCCCGTGGACCCGTGTGTGCACTGTGTTGTTTATTAATATTTATTTTACTTCAAGTAGGACATTTCACAACCCAGGCAAGTTATTAATCTATTTTTGTTATACATTTTTATGTATATTTGATTAGTTTGTACCAAGAATTTATTTATAGATACCGAGGTTGGTCCTAGCAAGTCAAATCAATTAATGGAAACTAGAAGCAAAGCAAAAAAAAAAATGTACACAGAGGAAAAAATCGCATCTATTAGGAAAACGGGGGAATTACTCTCTTATTCGGGTGAGAACCTAGAGGAGTATATAAGAGTTAAGTTTGAAGAACACGTACGGGAAGAACTTAGAGCTAGAGAGGAAGAACGTATAAATTTACACAGAGAGGAAGAACGTATAGACGCTTCAACGTGTGAAAAGAACTTGACGAATGTAATCAATCCAAGAAGACTTTAGGAGTTGACACCGATCATCTGATGCCCACTAACATAATCGAAATAATAAAGATGTGTTAAGTCATGATGAGAACAACGAAAGTAATAAATATCGAAACAATAATTATTTAACATTGCAAAGTAACGGTACACTATAGCTAAAATTGTAACTTGTCTTCAGTGCAATACCTTCACCGAATCTGCGGTTTTGTGTGTCATATATTCAAAATACTGAATTGCAACTGGCAATACACGATTCATACACAGACCTTTCCACCAAACCCTCCCTCTCAGTTTTCGTAATTATTACTATTTTTATAGTCGATCGCCGGCCTCAAATAAATAGAAGAAAGAAACAACAACATCACGACACGTTAAATATATAGATAGACATCTTACTATTTAGAAGGTAAACATGTGGTGAGAAGCAATCAGGCTACGCAAAAAAGAAACGAGAGAAAATGAGTTTGGGAAAATAAAAATACAACTAAAAAAACATCGAACGTGTGAGCGAAAAACTTTCTTCGGTAAATGAACAACAGAAAGAAAAATAATTTGACAATAAACACTAGTTTGCCAGGAATTATTCGAGAGGACAACAACAGGAATGAGATAAAACCAAATTCGAAAAGATATCATCTACTTACTTATACCAACATATCACATTGATAAGACGACAACTTAATCAGACAACATATACATCAACACATATCAACAGAAGCCGTTGATGAGATCACAAGTTAACCAGAAAACTCCTATTAACTCATACATTATTTAGAAGTCAATCGTTGTCATAAAACGTCAGTAGACTTTAGCCTCCATAACATTTTGTTTAATAATGTAAGTGAAATAATTCATGGCTGTTGATTCGTTGTGTATTTCCAATTTGAGAGTTATCCGAATTTGTTTGATAAGTAAGCTGATATTATCAAGTAGTTGTCTGAATATGCTTGATGAGTAAGGTGAAACTATCAAAAAGCTGTCTGAATATGCTGGGTGAGTAAGGTGATACTATCAAAAAGCTGTCTGAATATGCTGGGTGAGTAAGCTGATACTATCAAGTTGCTGTCTGAATATACTTGGTGAGTAAGCTGATACTATCAAGTAGCTGTCTGAATATGTTTGGTGAGTAAGGTGATATTATCAAACATCTGTGTCAATATGCTTGATGAGTAAGCTGATACAATCAAGAAGCTGTCTGAATATGTTTGATGAGTAAGATGATACTATCAAGTAGCAGTCTGAATATGTTTGATGAGTATGGTGATACTATCAAGTAGTTGTCTGAATATGTTTGGTGAGTAAGGTGATATTATCAAACAGCTGTGTCAATATGCTTGATGAGTAAGCTGATACAATCAAGAAGCTGTCTGAATATGTTTGATGAGTAAGCTGATACTATCAAGTAGCCGTCTGAATATGTTTGGTGAGTAAGCTGATACTATCACGTAGTTGTCTGAATATTTTTGGTCAGTAAGGTGATATTATCAAACAGCTGTGTCAAAAAGCTTGATGAGTAAGCTGATACAATCAAGAAGCTGTCTGAATATGTTTGATGAGTAAGCTGATACTATCAAGTAGCCGTCTGAATATGTTTGGTGAGTAAGCTGATACTATCAAGTAGTTGTCTGAATATGTTTGGTGAGTAAGGTGATATTATCAAACAGCTGTGTCAATATGCTTGATAAGTAAGCTGATACAATCAAGAAGCTGTCTGAATATGTTTGATGAGTAAGCTGATACTATCAAGTAGCCGTCTGAATATGTTTGGTGAGTAAGCTGATACTATCAAGTAGTTGTCTGAATTTGTTTGGTGAGTGAGGTGATATTATCAAACAGCTGTGTCAATATGCTTGAAGAGTAAGCTGATACAATCAAGAAGCTGTCTGAATATGCTTGGTGAGTAAGCTGATACTCTCAAGAAGATTGCTGAATAGTTTTTTTTAAAAATAAACTTGAACTATTTTTCAAATGTTTTTATTTTTTTCCTTGTTTGGTTGTTTTTTTTGTTTTTTTTAAAGTTTACACTATTAATTTAAAAAAAGAAATAAGTTTAAACAAAATAAATGCATACAAAATATGGTGTGGGTGTAGGTGGTCATATGGTGTGGGTGTAGGTGGTGATTTGGTGTGGGTGTAGGTGGTCATTTGGTGTGGGTGTAGGTGGTCATTTGGTGTGGGTGTAGGTGGTGATTTGGTGTGGGTGTAGGTGGTGATTTGGTGTGGGTGTAGGTGGTGCTTTGGTGTGGGTGTAGGTGGTCATGTGGTGTGGGTGTAGGTGGTCATTTGGTGTGGGTGTAGGTGGTTATGTATGGACTCCGGGTGTAAGGTATATGGTTTTATATATCAGGTTTTTCTGTAGGTTGTCATGTGTGGGTTTTCTAAAAATGGTGCAGCAACTTTTATTCTTCATCTCTTTTATCTAACCAGGCAACTAGCACCAAAACCCCACATCAAAGAAATATGACGGGGTAAGTAGCTAGTAAAGATTTATCCAACACCCAAGATGAAACTAAAAAAAAAAAAGGAGAAAGTAGCTAGTAAAGATTTATCCTACCACCCAAGATGAAATTTAAAAAAAAAAATGACGGAGAAAGTAGCTAGTAAAGATTTCTCCAACCACCCAAGATAAAACGAAAATGAAATATGACGGAGTAAGTAGCTAGTAAAGATTTATCCTACCACCCAAGATGAAACTACAAATAAACATGACGGAGTAAGTAGCTAGTAAAGATTTCTCCTACCACCCAAGATGAAACTAAAATGAAATGCTTCTTTTTCTTTTAAAAAAGGAAAGATGCTGATGCCTTAAATCCGATACAATTATTGGGACCTAGGAAATATCGATAAGATCAACACTTCAAAATAAATTTTAGGATACTAAATTAATTTGTTTAGTACTTACTGTGTTTAATTATAAATATTGTACTGTTCCAAAACTACTTCGATTCTAAGTCAAAGGCTCATTTCTGGTTACTCACAAATATCAGTATTTCAATATTTCCCCCAAATTTAACTACTTTAAAAACAAGTCATTAAGCTACACTTACATTCTTGGTATACATGCTATATTTAATAAAGTTTATGCTATTTATTAAATATAATGTGCAATCAGTCTTCAAATCAAATTATATTTGATCATAAAAAATAGCATGCCTGTTTCAAAAGTTGCTTGACTCCGGCAAAGTCCCGCTCGACTGACTTGGTGCAAATATGACCAATGTCTTCAAGAAACGTGAGCGTCATAACCCAGACAACTAACGCCCACAAGTTCCCTGACCTCCGTACATTGCAACATCCTTGAACACATCATCTTTCCCCCCATCATGAACCACCTTGAATACTACAACATTTTGACCTTCCTAAACTAACAGAAACTAAATTAATCAATGACCTCCTAACCTCCTATGACAAAGATACCCAAGTCGACATGGCAATTCTCAACTTGTACAAGGCCTTAGACACTGTTCCACACAGCATTCTTCTGCATAAGCTCCATCACTATGGCATTACCGGAAACCTTCACACTTGGCTCTCAACATTCTTAACACAACTTGATATGCAAGTAGTGGTAAATGGCGTCCGATAAGCGAAAGCCACCGCAGACTCAGGAGTTCTACAAGGCACAGTGCTGGGTCCCCTTCAGTTCCTCTCTGTCAAATACATGACCTCCCCGATTCTGTAAAATCTGAAGTGAGGCTATTTGCTGATGACTTTCTTGTCTACAGAGACATAAACGGCTACGATTACCACAGCCACTTCCAAACAGATTTGAAGTGCCTTATGAATGGGACGGACAAATAGGGCATTGTCGCAAATCTCTTATTTGATATAATGTTGATGGTCTCGTCTCCGTTGTCTAGGGGGTATGATCATTTACTACACACTGTCACTAAACCCCAGTACACCAGAGTAAACAAACACTGGACTATAAAACCTTCAATGGTAATCTTGAACTTTATTAAGATACTACAATTAGCACACAATCAATATAACGACACATCCAGTTAGTACGGTAAGTCTTGCTAACACACTTAGCCAAAAGACTTCCTACTAACGGGATCAGTGGACTAGCCTCCTACCCCACTCACTCTCCCTGCTCTACTGCCCAACTGACACCTGCACCCGCTACCGAACTACCCCCTTTCCCTTTGTATCCCTACGCTATACCAGAACTTACAGTTAGTTCGCCTGGAACGAAACAGGCGCTCAGGGATTCTAACAACTTGACAGGCATGAAATGTAATGAAACCAAATGCTAAACAATGCCCATCTTAAAAAAAAATACCCCAACCTATATGTACTATCTAAACGAGACAATTCTCCAACACATTTCAAATAATTCATACCTTGGAATTCTCTTATCAAATAACCTAAAATTGTCAGCGATATAAACACAATTTCAACACAAAAAAAACAACTCCCCCCCTAGATTTCATCCGAAGAAATTCTGCGCCACTGCCCAACTTCCTGCAAACGAAATGCCTATCTCGCACTCGTCGGTTCACTACTAGAATATGATGCGATCATCTGGGACCCGTACCTGAAGCAGATGTAGACAAGATCGAGCGAATTCAACTTAAAGCGGTGCGATTTATAGCTCGAGACTACAAATCCGTCACTTCTGGTTTCGTCACTGGCCTCTTAGAACGATTTGACATCCACTCTCAAAGACAGACGAGAAGGACTCCACCTGATATTCTTATATACAGTGGTCATGGGAATGGTGCCGGCCTTCACAGCAGGCACGTACCTCACCCCACAGAAGCCTGGTAGACTGATCAAAGCAAAACGATCATTGAAGTCTGACATCACCACTGACAATCCCATAAACAATTACACCCGAAACAATAGCAAAAGCTTCAAAGGGCCTCAGTGCCACACAGAGCAGTATAAACAATTTTTTTCCCACGCACAATAATAGCATGGAACCACCTGGACAATGCCACTGTGAACTCGACATCGGTCGAAGGCTTCAAGGCTGCCCTTGCTTCAGCTCGGGCTGTTAGAATAGCAACGTCATACCCCCAACCGTTGCAAAGATGCACGTTTATGGATGCAGCAACGAACACTGCCATAACCAGAAGAACAAGTTTAAGTTACATGATAACAACATACCTAACAAATAAAACTAAGAATGATTATCATTTCTTAAATGTATGCATTTCCATTTATGTTGAATTGTAAAAAAATAACACAAATAGAAAAGAAAAAAAACTCAAAGTATAAAAAAAAAAAATTACATGAAAATAAACGCAATGTATTGAAAAAAAAGTTCTAGATGGATAGCAACTCAAAGCATTAAACACATTTCTATATGACAAGTAACTCAAAGTTGTGAACATATTTCTAGATGACAAGTAACTCAAAGTTGTGAACATATTTCTAGATGACAAGTAACTCAAAGTTGTGAACATATTTCTAGATGACAAGTAACTCAATGTAGTCAACATATTTCTAGATGACAAGTAACTCAATGTAGTGAACATATTTCTAGATGACAAGTAACTCAATGTAGTGAACACATTTCTAGATGACAAGTAACTCAATGAAGTGAACATATTTCTAGATGACAAGTAACTCAATGCAGTTAAAATATTAATAGATTACAAGCAATCGAAAAGTATCGAAACTTTTCTAGACGACAAATAATGCAAAGTATTGAAACATTTATTTTGGAAAATTAGTATACAACATACTTAATTAATATTTCTTTACTTAGTAAATGTGATATTAGACGATCAAATAATATGTATGCATTATTAAAATAAGTACAATGACGTCATATATTCCATTGATTTCATTCAAATCAATGTCGTTTTTACGTGCAATAACACATTCAAAATTGCAAGGGAGAAGTCGAATGACAAATTGAATCTAACAAGTGATAATAATGTACTTTTATGTTATGTATGAGATGTGCATGTGTGTGTTATCTGGCAGATTTTATGAGTTTTGCAATTAGATACATTAAAAAAAAATTCTTAATCGTTGGTGTGCCACAGCTTTAAAGAAACCAGAATAAGTTACGCAAATGCGATAAAAATAAAAATTTTGGGGTTGATAAAGATTCAATTGACATTAATGAAATTATTTAAAATGCGCTTTCCTTGTTGACAAATAGGCCTACATTTTCTGCGGTGGTCATGTATTCATAATAATGTTATTATGAGGAATTAGAAATTAAAAATATGCATATGTTATCTTTTGTCTTCATTTCTACACAACAAGATTAAATAGACAATAACAATTTGTCTCAATATAATAATATAATTTAAGCTTTAATAATAATTTTACAGAATATAAAGTATACGTTTTGGCACATGCCTTCATCAGTATAACAGAAAGACAAATAAGTATACATTAAATTTACATGATATATATATATATATATATATATATATATATACATATATATACATATATATATATATATATATATATATATATATATATATACTAACACATATAGAGAGAAAAAATAAGAGTGTGAGAAACAAACAGTATAACAGAAAGATAAATAAGTATATATTAAATTTATATAATATATATATATATATATATATATATATATATATATATATATACATATATATATATATATATATATATATATATATACCGATCCTAACTCATAAGGGGAGAAAAAATAGGAGTGGGCGAAACAAACAGGCAGGAACAAAGGCAAGAAAAGTTGAAAGGAAGTGATTTGATCAAAATTGTAAAAAACAAACAGGAAAGAGACATGGTAGCTAGGTAAAATTGTGGATTTGGTTTATTCCAAAATGAGACATCGTACCAAATCGTTTTATTAATTTATGCTCCATATAAATCCTATCTGTTCTGTTACTAGTACATAATATATAGTAACTGCGATGTCTGAGGTACCCTAATTGTTAGGGCTATTCAAATGTTTGGAGACCGGACAGAGAGATTTTTTATTTTTGTTATAAAGGTGTTCTAGCTTGATTATGGGTAAAAACTGAATATTAAAAAATATAGTAGTAATTAATTTTGAAACACGTTTGTATATATTTTTTTTTGTTAAATTTTTTTTAATTTTTTTTTTTTTTTAAATTTATTTTTTATTAAAGGGGACCAATCGCTTGTTTAAAAAGGAATTGCAAAAATATGAACAATCCTGAATAACTTTCATTTATTTTTTTGGTGAGAATGTTTTTTTATTAATTTTTTATTAAATATTAAAAAATATAGTAGTAATTAATTTTGAAATACTTTTGTATATATTTTTTTTTGTTAAATTTTTTTTAATTTTTTTTTTTTTTAAATATATATTTTATTAAAGGGGAACAATCGCATGTTTAAAAAGGGATTGCAAAAATATGAACAATCCTGAATAACTCTCATTTATTTTGTTGGTGAGAATGTTTTTTTATTAATTGTTTAATAAAAATGGGTATCCATAATATTTAATATTTGTATGGTCATTATTTATTGTCTTTTATGTGATTTCATTAAAAACTATGACACAAATGATTTCTTTGTAATTAATACTGACTTACTTGAAAAAATGGGACACACCCAATGAGGTTTTGGGGGTATTCGATTACCGGCCTTAGAGGGTTTCTACGCCAGAAACCGTTTTTTGACTTATGCTCATTTTAACTATTATAGAGCTAGAAACATATTTTTAAATATAGCTGAACCATTGTAATTTTATTTAAACTCTGAGGCATATCAAAAACGAAAACAACAATTTTGCAGTGAATATGTATTTATTTATAAAATGAGATCTGTGGCAGGGACACTGGCGTTTACGCGGCGTCGTAAGTTATGTGAAGGAACAGTGCAGCCATCACGCTAGCCCACATAGCTACTGGCACCGGCTACACAGCTAGCCAAAATATTATTTGAAGTTAGATTATAAATTAAGAAGTTTTAGCAACTCGAAAATGTGTTTGGTTTTTAGAAACGGGACATTTAGGAGTCCAGTGAGAGTTTTTCGGGACAAAAAGTGCGACTGTGAGAAAACGGGACGATCCCAATTTTACGGGACGTTTTTTCCCCCTAAAGTATGCTGTTCTTGATATTATCCCAAACTAGACAAGTTGATATTTTGTATTTTCTATAAAATTGTTTACAACCTTTTTTTATTCCTTAAAAACAAAGCTCGTTTAATGCATTTGTTACTGAATTTGTTTAAACTGAAATTTCAATAGAATGGATTGGCTGGTAAGACAATGTGATGAGAATGGATGATGTCCATTTACGTTGCCTGGCTAGATCATATAATGCAGCGGTAATAGTATCTAATACCATCTGAAAACACATGTACTCTACAGTTATAAAGAATTAAGGAAAATAATGTTGTGGTTGGGTGTCGCCACAACATGACGCACTGTATTAAAGAGTGACGGCATTAGAAAGGTTGAGAACCAGTGGTATAAGGAGAAGCGATGATTGCCATAAACATTGGCTGGTTTGACTATATAAAGGGAATGGATGATGTCTTGATACATTTGCTGGTTAGACTATATAAAGGGAATGGATGATGTCTTGATACATTTGCTGGTTAGACTATATAAAGAGAATGGATGATGTCTTGATACATTTGCTGGTTAGACTATATAAAGAGAATGGATGATGTCTTGATACATTTGCAGGTTAGACTATATAAAGGGAATGGATGATGTCTTGATACATTTGCTGGTTAGACTATATAAAGGGAATGGATGATGTCTTGATACATTTGCTGGTTAGACTATATAAAGAGAATGGATGATGTCTTGATACATTTGCTGGTTAGACTATATAAAGAGAATGGATGATGTCTTGATACATTTTCTGGTTAGACCAAATAAGAAGAATGTATGATTTTCGTATACATTGGCTAGTTAAACCATATAAGGATATGGGATGATGCCCGTATTCAGTGGCTGGTTAAATCATATTCAGAGAAGGGAGGATGTCCGTATCCATTGGATGGTTAGACCATATAAGGAAAGGTATGATGTCCATATTTATTTTCAGGTTAGACTATATGAAGAGAATTGACAATGTCTGTATACGAATAATGTGTGTGTGCCGTATACATTGGGTATTTAGACCAAATAAGGAGAAATGATACAATTTGTGGTTAGAACAGATAAGAAGAATATAGTATGTCTTATAAATTTGCTTGTTAGACCATACAAAGAGAATGGATGATGGCCGTTTAAATCCACTGGTTGGATCATATAATTCAAATGAAGGATGTCGGAAACATTGGATGGTTAGACAATAAAAGCAGAATGGATGATTGCAATATAAAACCGCTGGTTAGAACATATAAGTGGAGACGATGATGCCATATACATTCGTTTATTAGACCATAAAAAGAGAATGGATGTCTGCTTTATACATTGGCATATTAAACCATATAAGTAAAATGGATGATTGTCGTGTCTAGTGTATGTCTAGATCATACACGCATGGGTGATGGTCGTGTCTAGTGTATGTCTAGATCATACACGCATGGGTTATGGCCAAAAACCATGTCTTATAAACCATAAATAGAGAATGGATGATGGCCGTATTCCAAAGGTTTTGATGAGTCAGACTTATCGAACGGCCAGAGCTGCGATTGAAGGACGTTTAGAAAAAAGTAGAACCAGGGGGATAATCAATGAGCACCGTTCTATTTTGCGGACAGTAGTGTATGAAAGAAACAAACATAAAAAAGATGTAGGAAACGACGCCCTTTCAACAGAAAGAGAATTATGGAAGGTTACATTTAAACAGGAATCAATGTCATTTTTAAAAATGACGATTAATCGATATTCCAATAATGTCCATGATTGGACCATTCGTCATTTTATGATCAGCCTAATAAGTCATTCCATGTTTAGACAAAAAAATCATTACATGACCAGCGTAATAAGTCTTTTATGATCATTCTAATAAGTCATTCCATGTTCAGACAAAAAATCATTACATGACCAGCCTAATAAGTCTTTTATTGATCAGCCTAATAATTCATTCCATGTTCAGACAAAAAATCATTACATGACCAGCGTAATAAGTCTTTTATGATCAGCCTAATAAGTCATTCCATGTTCAGACAAAAAATCATTACATGACCAGCGTAATAAGTCTTTTATGATCAGCCTAATAATTCATTCCATGTTCAGACAAAATATAATGACATGACTAGCGTAAAAAGTCTTTTATGATCAGCCTAATAAGTCATTCCAAGTTCAGACAAAAAATCATTACATGACCAGCCTAATAAGTCTTTTATTGATCAGCCTAATAAGTCATTCCATGTTCAGACAAAAAATCATTACATGACCAGCGTAATAAGTCTTTTATGATCAGCCTAATAATTCATTCCATGTTCAGACAAAAAATAATGACATGACCAGCGTAAAAAGTCTTTTATGATCAGCCTAATAAGTCATTCCAAGTTCAGACAAAAAATCATTACATGACCAGCCTAATAAGTCTTTTATTGATCAGCCTAATAAGTCATTCCATGTTCAGACAAAACATCATTACATGACCAGCCTAATAAGTCTTTTATTGACCAGCCTAATAAGTCATTCCATGTTCTGAAAAAAAATCATTACATGACCAGCCTAATAAGTCTTTTATTGATCAGCCTAATAAGTCATTCCAAGTTCAGACAAAAAATCATTACATGACCAGGCTAATAAGTCTTTTATTGATCAGCCTAATAAGTCAATTAATGATCCGCTTTATAATTCTTTCTATTATCGGCCAAATAAACCATCCCTTGATTGGCATAATAAACTATTCCATGATTAGCTTAACAAGCCATCCCTTGATTGACCTAATAAACTATTCCATGATTAGCTTAACAAGCCATCCCTTGATTTGCCTAATAAACTATTCCATGATTAGCTTAACAAGCTATTCCTTGATTGGCCTAATAAACAAATCCATGATTAGCTTAACAAGCCATCCCTTGATTGGCCTAATAAACTATTCCATAATTAGCTTAACAAGCCATTCCTTGATTGGCCTAATAAACTATTCCATGATTAGCTTAACAAGCCATTCCTTGATTGGCCTAATAAACTATACCATGATTAGCTTAACAAGCCAATCCTTGATTGGCCTAATAAACTATTCCATGATTAGCTTAACAAGCCATCCCTTGATTAGCCTAATAACCTATTCCATGATTAGCTTAACAAGCCATTCCTTGATTGGCCTAATAAACTATTCCATGATTAGCTTAACAAGCCATTCCTTGATTGGCCTAATAAACAAATCCATGATTAGCTTAACAAGCCATCCCTTGATTGGCCTAATAAACTATTACATGATTAGCTTAACAAGCCATCCCTTGATTGGCATAATAAACTATTCCATGATTAGCTTAACAAGCCATTCCTTGATTGGCCTAATAAACAAATCCATGATTAGCTTAACAAGCCATCCCTTGATTGGCCTAATAAACTATTACATGATTAGCTTAACAAGCCATCCCTTGATTGGCATAATAAACTATTCCATGATTAGCTTAACAAGCCATTCCTTGATTGGCCTAATAAACAAATCCATGATTAGCTTAACAAGCCATCCCTTGATTGGCCTAATAAACTATTACATGATTAGCTTAACAAGCCATCCCTTGATTGGCATAATAAACTATTCCATGATTAGCTTAACAAGCCATTCCTTGATTGGCCTAATAAACAAATCCATGATTAGCTTAACAAGCCATTCCTTGATTGGCCTAATAAACTATTCCATGATTAGCTTAACAAGCCATTCCTTGATTGGCCTAATAAACAAATCCATGATTAGCTTAACAAGCCATCCCTTGATTGGCCTAATAAACTATTCCATGATTAGCTTAACAAGCCATTCCTTGATTGGCCTAATAAACTATTCCATGTTTAGCTTAACAAGCCATTCCTTGATTGGCCTAATAAACAATTCCATGATTAGCTTAACAAGCCATCCCTTGATTGGCCTAATAAACTATTACATGATTAGCTTAACAAGCCATCCCTTGATTGGCATAATAAACTATTCCATGATTAGCTTAACAAGCTGTACGTAGTTGGTTGTTTGGGGTTGTTGTCGAGTTTTTTGGGTACGTGGTCAAGTAGTTAGGTTAGGTAGTCTTGTGTTAAATGGTCTGATTTGGGGAATAGGTAGTTGTTTGTAGCGTTAAGTAGTTTGGTGTGGAGGAGGTAGTCTTGAGTTGTGCTAGGGGTAGGGTTTGGGGGTAAGGTGGACTTATAAGGTGGAATGTGATCGGGTGTGTTGGTGGTAATTGTGTGAGGGGGTAGATGGTCGATGTTTAGGATTAGATGGTTGGTTGTGGGTAGCTGGTCGAATTTTAGGATTAGATGGTTCGTTGTGGGTAGCTGGTCGAGTTTTAGGATTAGATGGTTCGTTGTGGGCTGCTTGTCGAGTTTTAGGATTAGATGGCTGTGTGTGGGTAGCTTGTCGAGTTTTAGGTTTTGATGGCTGTGTGTGGGTAGCTTGTCGAATTTTAGGTTTAGATGGCTGTGTGTGGGTAGCTTGTCGAGTTTTAGGATTAGACGGCTGTGTGTGGGTAGCTTGTCGAGTTTTAGGATTAGATGGCGGTTTGTGGGTAGCTTGTCAAGTTTTAGGATTAGATGGCTGTGTGTGGGTAGCTTGTCGAGTCTTAGGATTAGATGGCTGTGTGTGGGTAGCTGGTCGAGTTTTAGGATTAGATGGCTGTGTGTGGGTAGCTGGTCGGGATTTAGGAATATATGGCTGTGTGTGGGTAGCTTGTCGAGTTTTAGGATTAGATGGCTGTGTGTGGTTAGCTTGTCGAGTCTTAGGATAAAATGGCTGTGTGTGGGTAGCTTGTCGAGTTTTAGGATTAGATGGCTGTGTGTGGGTAGCTTGTCGAGTTTTAGGATTAGATGGCTGTGTGTGGGTAGCTTGTCGAGTTTTAGGATTAGATGGCTGTGTGTGGGTAGCTTGTCGAGTTTTAGGATTAGATGGCTGTGTGTGGGTAGCTTGTCGAGTTTTAGGATTAGATGGCTGTGTGTGGGTAGCTTGTCGAGTTTTAGGATTAGATGGCTGTGTGGGGGTAGCTGGTCGAGATTTAGGATTACATGGCTGGTGGGGGGGTAGTTGGTCAAGGCTTAGGATAATATGGTTGTTGTTTGTGTAAATGGTCGTGTTGGGAATGGATTGTGGGGTAAGCTTTTTTGGTGTGGAGTCAGATGGTCTGGTTTTGAGGTAGCTGTTCTTTTAATACTTTTGTAAATAGTCATTATAATTACTATAACGGCTAGTGATTTTCAATTTATTTCTTACGTTCTTGAAGTACCTCATTCAATGAACTAATTGTGTTTACAATAAAATACGTTTCTTTGTCTCTCATCAGGCGAGGAGAGAAGCTAATACAACACATTTGGTGTCTAACTAAGTGAGTGAAGAGAACCTGTTCATGTTCAGAGGTCTTTGTAACTTGGTTCATATATTCATCTGCTCTTTTCACATAAAATGGAATGACCCTTGAACTTGTTGTAGTGTTGTGAACACCATATGCAATTTTTCTATCTTCTGACATTTTAATCAACATCTACAGTACTGAAACGTTACATTAAGAAATGGCGTCAGCAGACCGTCGAGCTAGCGATCTTTATGCCCTCCCCAGGACAAACATCTCAAACCCGGTATCGGGCCGCGGAGCGGCACGTCGGGGATATCCCCATGTCATGACAGCCCCCACCCGAGTCTGCTCGACCAGGGTCTCCGTTGAAGGCCGTCCTAACCCAAAGACACCCGGTCGGTCCGACACTGTGTTTGCACACAGTGCACACGATAGACTTTCTTAGGAGTCGGGATGGAAAAATTATACGTCCTAATATCTTCACCCACCCATCCCGGATAAGCGTTAGACGCCCTAGAATATGGACTCTACAGTGGGTTTCCACAACGCAACTAATTCGCGACGCAGCTTGGACGAAATGGTTGCCTTGGAGCAGCTTCTCAGGGCTGCGTAGTAAAAATCATCGTCCAGAGGTTACCACCTTCGCCTCTCGCCTCATATCCATTAACGGCAACTTGTTATCATAATCCCCACCCTGTCGCTGCCTATTTTTCCAGTTGGGAAGTAGCATAACTTGAAGTCCTGTAGGGTATTTTTTTATGTACGGCAGGTACCAAGCACATCCCTTGTCTGCCAACGCAGGACGCGCCCAGTAGTTTTGTTCCCCGGGTAAAGCCGAGGGGTCGGTGGCTGACGCCTCCTAATCGACAAGCCACCAGAGACTTGTCAACCGGAGAACCGGGGGGGACTAAATTACTAAACAGGGAATATAGGAACATTTGGTGTTAAGAAAGGATCGAATAAAACAATGGACTAATAAGTCACTGAATGATCGGCCTAATAAGTCACTCAATGATCGGACTAATAAGTCACTGAATGATCGGCCTAATAAGTCACTCAATGATCGGACTAATAAGTCACTGAATGATCGGCCTAATAAGTCACTCAATGATCGGAATAATAAGTCACTGAATGATCGGCCTAATAAGACACTCAATGATTGGCATAATGAGTCACTCAATGATCGGACTAATGAGTCACTCAATGATCGGACTAATAATTCACTCAATGATCGGACTAATAAGTCACTCAATGATCGGACTAATAAGTCACTCAATAATCGGACTAATGAGTCACTCAATGATCGGCATAATTAGTCACTCAATGATCGGACCAATAAGTCACTCAATGATCGGACTAATAAGTCACCCAATGATCGGACTAATAAGTCACTCAATGATCGGACTAATAAGTCACTAAATGATCGGACTAATAATTCATTCAATGATCGGACTAATAAATCAATCAATGATCGGACTAATAAGTCACTCAATAATCAGACTAATTAGTCACTCAATGATCGGACTAATGAGTCACTCAATGATCGGACTAATAAGTCACTCAATTATCGGACTAATGAGTCACTCAATGATCGGACTAATGAGTCACTCAATTATCAGACTAATAAGTCACTCAATAATCGGACTAATGAGTCACTTAATGATCAGCATAATAAGTCACTCAATGATCGGATTAATAAGTCACTCAATGATCGGACTAATAAGTCACTCAAAAATTAGACTAATAATTCACTCAATGATCGGACTAATAAGTCACTCAACGATCGGACTAATAAGTCACTCAATAATCGGACTAATGAGTCACTCAATGATCGGCATAATGAGTCACTCAATGATCGGACTAATTAGTCACTCAATGATCGGACTAATGAGTCACTCAATGATCAGACTAATAATTCACTCAATGATCGGACTAATAAGTCACTCAATGATAGGACTAATAATTCATTCAATGATCGGACTAATAAGTCACTCAATGATCGGACTAATAAGTCACTCAATGATCGGACTAATAAGTCACTCAATGATCGGACTAATGAGTCACTCAATGATCGGCATAATAAGTCACTCAATGATCGGACTAATAAGTCACTCAATGATCGGACTAATAAGTCCCTCAAAGATCGGACTAATAAGTCACTCAATGATCGGACTAATAAGTCACTCAATGATCGGACTAATAAGTCACTCAATGATCGGACTAATAAGTCACTCAATGATCGGACTAATAAGCCCTTCAAAGATCGGACTAATAAGTCCCTCAAAGATCGGACTAATAAGTCACTCAATGATCGGACTAATAAGTCACTCAATGATCAGACTAATAAGTCACTCAATGATCGGACTAATAAGTCACTCAATGATCGGACTAATAAGTCACTCAATGATCGGACTAATAAGTCACTCAATGATCGGACTAATAAGTCCTTCAAAGATCGGACTAATAAGTCCCTCAAAGATCGGACTAATAAGTCACTCAATGATCGGACTAATAAGTCACTCAATGATCAGACTAATAAGTCACTCAATGATGGGCATAATAAGTCACTCAATGATCGGACTAATGAGTCACACAAAGATCGGCCTAATAATTCACTCTATGATCGGACTAATAAGTCACTCAATGATCGGACTAATAAGTCACTCAATGATCGCACTAATAAGTCACCCAATGATCGGACTAATAAGTCACTCAATGATCGGACTAATAAGTCACTAAATGATCGGACTAATAATTCATTCAATGATCGGACTAATTAATCAATCAATGATCGGACTAATAAGTCACTCAATAATCGGACTAATTAGTCACTCAATGATCGGACTAATGAGTCACTCAATGATCGGACTTATAAGTCACTCAATGATCGGACTAATGAGTCACTCAATGATCGGACTAATGAGTCACTCAATGATCAGACTAATAAGTCACTCAATAATCGGACTAATGAGTCACTTAATGATCAGCATAATAAGTCACGCAATGATCGGATTAATAAGTCACTCAATGATCGGACTAATAAGTCACTCAATAATTAGACTAATAATTCACTCAATGATCGGACTAATAAGTCACTCAACGATCGGACTAATAAGTTACTCAATAATTGGACTAATGAGTCACTCAATGATCGGCATAATGAGTCACTCAATGATCGGACTAATAAGTCACTCAATGATCGGACTAATGAGTCACTCAATGATCGGCATAACAAGTCACTCAAAGATCGGACTAATAAGGCACACAATGATCGGCATAATAAGTCACTCATTGACCGGACTAATAAGTCACTCAATGATCGGAATAATGAGTCACTCAATGATCGGACTAATTAGTCACTCAATGATCGACATAATGAGTAACTCAATGATCGGCATAATAAGTCACTCAATGATCGGACTAATAAGTCACTCAATAATCGGACCAATGAGTCACTCAATGATTGGCATAATAAGTCACTCAATGATCGGACTAAAAAGTCACTCAATGATCGGGCTAATAAGTCACTCAATGATCGGACTAATAAGTCACTCAATGATCGGACTAATAAGCCCCTCAAAGATCGGACTAATAAGTCCCTCAAAGATCGGACTAATAAGTCACTCAATGATCGGACTAATAAGTCACTCAATGATCAGTCTAATAAGTCACTCAATGATGGGCATAATAAGTCACTCAATGATCGGACTAATGAGTCACACAAAGATCGGCCTAATAATTCACTCAATAATCGGACTTATAAGTCACTCAATGATGGCATAATGAGTCACTCAATGAACGGACTAATAAGTCACTCATTGATCGGACTAATTAGTTACTCAATGATCGGACTAATGAGTCACTCAATGATCGGACTAATAAGTCACTCAATGATAGGACTAATAAGTCACTCAATGATCGGACTATAGAGTCACTCAATGATCGGACTAATAAGTCACTCAATGATCGGACTAATAAGTCACTCAATGATCGGACTAATAAGTCACTCAATGATCGGACTAATAAGTCACTCAATGATCGGAATAATAAGTCACTCAATGATCGGACTAATAAGTCACTCAATGATCGGACTAATAAGTCACTCAATGATCGGACTAATGAGTCACTCAATAATCGGACTAATAAGTCACTCAATAAACGGACTAATGAGTCACTCAATGATCGGCATAATAAGTCACTCAAGGATCGGACTAATAAGTCACTCAAAGATCGGACTAATAAGGCACACAATGATCGGCATAATAAGTCACTCAATGACTGGACTAATAAGTCACTCAATGATCGGAATAATAAGTCACTCAATGACCGGACTAATAAGTCACTCAATGATCGGAATAATAAGTCACTAAATGACCGGACTAATAAGTCACTCAATGATCGGAATAATAAGTCACTCAAAGATCGGACTAATAAGGCACACAATGATCGGCATAATAAGTCACTCAATGACCGGACTATTAAGTCACTCAATGATCGGAATAATGAGTCACTCAATGATCGGACTAATAAGTCACTCAATGATAGGCATAATGAGTAACTCAATGATCGGCATAACAAGTCACTCAAAGATCGGACTAATAAGGCACACAATGATCGGCATAATAAGTCACTCATTGACAGGACTAATAAGTCACTCAATGATCGGAATAATGAGTCACTCAATGATCGGACTAATTAGTCACTCAATGATCGACATAATGAGTAACTCAATGATCGGCATAATAAGTCACTCAATGATCGGACTAATAAGTCACTCAATAATCGGACCAATGAGTCACTCAATGATTGGCATAATAAGTCACTCAATGATCGGACTAAAAAGTCACTCAATGATCGGACTAATAAGTCACTCAAAGATCGGACTAATACGTCACTTAATGATCGGACTAATAAGTCACTCAATGATCGGACTAATAAGTCACTCAATGATCGGACTAATAAGTCACTCAATGATCGGATTAATAAGTCCCTCAATTTTCGGACTAATAAGTCACACAATGATCAGACTAATAAGTCACTCAATGATCGGACTAAAAAGTCACTCAATGATCGGACTAATAAGTCATTCAATGATCGGACTAATAAGTCACTCAATGATCGGATTAATAAGTCACTCAATGATCGGACTAATAAGTCACTCAATTATCGGACTAATAATTCACTCAATTATTGGACTAATAAGTCACTCAATGATCGGACCAATAAGTCACTCAATTATCGGACTAATAAGTCACTCAATGATCGGATTAATAAGTCCCTCAATGATCGGACTAATAAGTCACACAATGATCGGACTAATAACTCACTCAATGATCGGACTAAAAAGTCACTCAATGATCGGACTAATAAGTCACTCAATGATCGGACTAATAAGTCACTCAATGATCGGACTAATAAGTCACTCAATGATCGGACTAATAAGTCACTCAATCATTGGACTAATAAGTCACTCAATGATCGGACTAATGAGTCACTCAATGATCGGACTAATATGTCACTCAATGATCGGCTAATAAGTCACTCAATGATAGGACTAATAAGTCAATCAATGATCTTAATAATAAGTCACTCAATGATCGGACTAATGAGTCACTCAATGATCGGACTAATATGTCACTCAATGATCGGCTAATAAGTCACTCAATGATAGGACTAATAAGTCAATCAATGATCTGACTAATAAGTCACTCAATACTCGGCATAATGAGTCACTCAATGATCGGACTAATAAGTCACTCAATGATCGGCATAATGAGTCACTCAATGATTGGCATAATAACATTTTCTCTGCTTTTTGTTCTTACATCTTGTAAGAACCTTTTAATGATTTTCTAATACATATGTGATCTAATTGTGTTTCTCGTTTCATCGTAAATGAATACCCATGTTATCTTGAGGATGTTTTTATGTTGCAATTTACTGCTCCCAAAAAACGCGGTCATTTGCTGCCCAGAACTCTGCTAGTCTTTCACCCTACTCATTCCTCTTTCCTACTCTAAGGCGTCCCATAATTTTCTGATACCCACAGTTGGATTTTCCGAACTTGGCTTTTAGAATTCCGATTATAATGTTTTGATCTCTACTTGGGAATTGATCTATTATTGTAGTCTATTGTACAATTTTACTTTGTCTTCTTCATTGATATCGTTTGTTGGTGCGTAACAATGTATTATGTTCTTTTTTCTTTGTTTCTTCAGTGTTCCGGCGGCTGCTGTTAGTATTCTTTGTCCATGTGTACCCCCAATATAAAGGCAACACCTTGCGTGTGTGAAGCATATTCCTCCTCGTGCTCAGATTGCTTTAGCCTTTCTACTGAGACGAAAGTTAACTGACCAGCTTTAATCCATCATGTTTCACAGATGCCATTCAGTGTGAGATTGTACGTTTTCAATTATGCCGCCTCCTCTGTTTTCTTCCATGTGTAATACATTGTTCTTACCCCAACGTACCTATGTTTTTTTTCTTTGAAAGGATGATTTTAGAATTTCAGACTGCCAGTATATTCAGGCTTGAAAGCTCTTCTCAAAAAAGATGACATTCGTTGGTTTCTCCTTGACGTTTATGTAGGTTTTAGTTTCTACAGGTGATGTCACTGGCCTCACACCAACCTTCTCCTCTATGCACATGATTATTATTATTAGATGGTTTTATATAACACAGTCCCCCAGCCTAGGGCTAGGCTCATTGCGCTTCACATACATATTAGCAATCACATAAAAGTGTACATTTAAAAACAGCATTTGGTGAAAAGCTTGACCTCAACAATCCAAGTACTATCATGGACAGCACCCAAAGAATCGAACATTCGTTATCAGTCAAAGGGGAGGGTGGTTGAGAATGAGTCAGTATAGTATAGTTGGTAGAGCTGGGTCTTGAGGGCAGTTTTGATGGATTAGATTGTTTTTATATCGCGGATTTGTTATTGTAGAGAATTATGTTGTTTGGGGCAAAGAAAGAAAAAGATCGTTCACCATATTTTTAGTGCGTGTTCTGAGAACTGAAATTGTTGATGTTTACACATCGGTGAAAGATATCACAGTATTTAGCTGTTATTGTGCTTTGAATTCTTTTGAAACCAATGCAACCGTTTTTGTTTGGTCTTGCAGAAGACATCAACAATGAATTGGTAAGTCAGCTTTACTGCGTAGAGGAAGGCGCCATGATGAATGGCAAAATGGTATGAATACCATGAAAGCTTGGAAAAAATATCCATAACAAACAGCTTTTTTTAGATATGTGTCCAACACATAATCCCGATATAGGAGAGCACAAGGTGCTTTTGGGTCTCATAGTCAGCCCTGGATGGATACATTCGGTAAATATCTGCTTTTATAGTGATGTATCATCTGTATTGTAAAAATTGACTGCGATGTCTCCTCTGGCAGTGGCAGAGTTGTTGCAGGGTGTTGGAAATTATTTCCTCTTTGTATCAATAATCTCATGCTATAATCAATTGGTGTTCGCTTTTCAAGATTATTTTTTTTTTAAATTTCTTCTTGTTTAAGTGTGAATGTCTAAAACACTTTACGTCATCAACACAAATATTTAGAAACAGGTACGCCTAAAAATTCAACACAATACGCTCAATAAAAAAAAAATTGCTTTTCTAATGAATGTCACTTTACATAGCGACTTATATTATAGATATCTTAACTTGTTGAATAGTTGTTGACCAAGTAGTCAATATCTTAATTAGGCTGAGTAATTAATGTTTAATTTAAATTAAACAAAACCATCAACGAAAATATATTGATATCTGTCGAGAAAAGATCGATTGTTGAAATGATGAACTTTAAAAATAGAATACATACAACCGTGGATACAAATGTTATCAGGTATAAAAATATTAAACGCACTGGGGTTGTTTTAAGTTTATTTTTAAACACTAATCTATATATATATAAATGAATGTTTGTCTGTCTGTATGTCTGTATGTCTGTATGTCTCGTATGCGCTCCTACACCATTCATGCGATTGTAACAAAACTTTGGTCACTTGTTGTCCACATAACCGGCCATATACCTGAGTCATTAGAAACCTTATCAACTGTTCCGTTCCTAGCCGTTAGCCCTTAAATCATTTTTTTTCTAATATGATCTTTGTAAAAATGATTTCCACATGCGCTCCTTCGCAATTTATCCGATTCATATAAAAATTTGGTGAAATGTTGCGAGCATTTTCATAAACATTTCTAAATTATTTACAATCGTTTTAAATTATTCAGTTTTAAGCCATATTCAAGGAGAAATGGATATCATTTTGACATCAAATTGAGAAATTCGAATAAGAAAGACAGTGCCATGAAATACTATTCATATCGATTGATGATTCATGAGTTGGGAATAACCTCTCGGAATCGATCTGCAAACAAACTTTTCTCTCTTGATTTGCAACGAGAAACGCACTTTGGTATCGAAGCATTAGGTACGGTACATTTTTTCAAATGAATCTTCCGAAATTGGTTCCATTTAAGTTACTATTTTAAATGAAAAATTTAAACTAGGTGATGTACTTTTGCCATTCATCACAATGATTCCAACAGATATGCCATTTGAATTCAAATGCCTACAGTTTCCGATGCGATACGCGTCTATAATGACTATGATTATCTACAAAGCACAGGGACAACCGCTACAAGTTTGCGGACTAAATTTGGAAAACCCATGCTTCGCCCATGGACAGATGTATGTGGCCTGCTCTCGAGTCGGAAAATCTTCTTTTATTCGTGTTTATACCAGATGGAAAAACAAGAAAAACTTTGAGTATTTAAAAGCTCTTAAAGAAACATAACATGCAAACACTTTCTTTCATTGAGTGGCATTGCAACCCATGCCGGGTACTCGCTAGTAGAAAATATAATATTTCCTTATAAAAAAGTGGGCTTTTCAATGCCCGTTTAATTTTAACGAAAGAATGTCGGTGCGAGGTTGTTTTCTTGATTCTAGAGTCTTCATATTTCCTTGTTTAGCCCTAGCAATAGATAACTAGGGAAATGTCTGCTTGATAACTAACTAGCTCAAGGTAAGGTTGGTTAACCAAAACTCTGTTATTGTTATGACAAACTTTAGGTTTAAAATCTATAACTTAAGGTTAGTATAATTTAATATCATTATTTGTATTTGATTAAAAAGCTATCCATTCATGCTTTAGCTCTGTTTGAAATTATAGTTGTATAGCTTAAAATTATAGTTGTATAGCGTATATAAAAAAAACGAACAAAGGACCCCTGGATAAAAACGGAGTATTTTAAAATGGTTGTAATCATTTAAGAAACCTTTGCGGGCGGGCGCACAACATCTCCCTAAAATTTTACCGCATTGTAATAATGTAAAGGAGCGCATACGGAAATTATTTTTTATATAGCTCCTAATGTAATGAAAAAAAACACGAATTTGGGGCGATTGCCAAAAAAACGGAATATTTTAGTAGAGTTATAATGGCTTAGAAAAATGCTCTGGCTTATGGATAACAACTCACCTCAGTTTTATCGCAAGCGCTTGAATGATGTAGGAGCGCATGCGGTTTGAAATTATATTTATATAGCTCATTTTGTAAGAAACAAACATAGGGCCCCTGATACAACACTGAATATTTTAAAACGGTTGTAGTAATTTAAGAACATTTTTGGGCGATAGAACAACATCTCACTAAATTTTATCGCATTCTGAAAAATGGTATAGGAGAGCATAGAAAATTATTTTTTACAAAGCGCATATAAGAAAAAATAAGAATTTGGGTCAACGGCCCAAAACGGAATATTGTAAAAGTGTTGTAATGAATGGTTATGTTTATAGAAAACAACTCGTCAAAGTTTAGTCGCAATCGCGTGAATGGTGAATATTTATATAGCTTGTATAAGAAAAAAACGTAAATAAGGCCGCTGGCTAAAATTGGAATATTTTGAAAAGTTTATAATAATTTAAAAACCTTTGCAGCCGTGCTTCCAACATCTCACCAAAGTTTTAAGCATTATTGCAATCGAATAAATGGCGTAGGAGCGCATATGAAAATTATTTTTTTACAATGCTCATATAAGAAAAAATACGATTTAAGGGCCAACGGCCGAAAACGGAATATTTTTAAAAGTGTTTAAATAACACAGTAAAATGCATTTGCGCATGGACAACATCTCATTAAGTTTTGTAGCAATCGCATTAATTGGTGTAGGAGCGCATACGGTTTGAATATATATTTATATAGCTCATATTAGGAAAAATGAATATGAGGCCCCTGGCTCAAAAATGAATACTTTAAAACGGTTGTAATAATTTAGAAACCTTTATGGACATGTTTTCAACATCTCACCAAAGTTTTATATCAATCGGATAAATTGCGAAGGAGCGCATGTGGAAATCATTTTTACAAAGCTCATATTTGAAAACAAATGAATAAAGGGCCAACGGCTAGGAACGGAACAGTTGATGAGGTTTCTAAAGACTCAGGTATATGGCCGGTTATGTGGTCAACAAGTGACCAAAGTTTTGTTACAATCGCATGAATGGTGTAGGAGCGCATACGAGACATACAGACATACAGACATACAGACAGACAAACATTCATTTTTATATACATAGATTAGTGTTTAAAAATAAACTTAAAACAACCCCAGTGCGTTTAATATTTTTATACCTGATAACATTAATTTGTATCCACGGTTGTATGTATTCTATTTTTAAAGTTCATCATTTCAACAATCGATCTTTTTTCGACAGAAATCAATATATTTTCGTTGATGGTTTAGTTTAATTTAAATTAAACATTAATTACTCAGCCTAATTAAGATATTGACTACTTGGTCAACAACTATTCAACAAGTTAAGATATCTATAATATAAGTCGCTATGTAAAGTGACATTCATTAGAAAAGCAATTTTTTTTTTATTGAGCGTATTATGTTGAATTTTTAGGCGTACCTGTTTCTAAATATTTGTGTTGATGACGTAAAGTGTTTTAGACATTCACACTTAAACAAGAAGAAATTTAAAAAAAAAAAATAATCTTGAAAAGCGAACACCAATTGATTATAGCATGAGATTATTGATACAAAGAGGAAATAATTTCCAACCCCCTGCAACAACTCTGCCACTGCCAGAGGAGACATCGCTGTCAATTTTTACAATACAGATGATACATCACTATAAAAGCAGATATTTACCGAATGTATCCATCCAGGGCTGACTATGAGACCCAATAGCACCTTGTGCTCTCCTATATCGGGATTATGTGTTGGACACATATCTAAAAAAAGCTGTTTGTTATGGACATTTTTTCCAAGCTTTCATGGTATTCATACCATTTTGCCATTCATCATGGCGCCTTCCTCTACGCAGTAAAGCTGACTTACCAATTCATTGTTGATGTCTTCTGCAAGACCAAACAAAAACGGTTGCATTGGTTTCAAAAGAATTCAAAGCACAATAACAGCTAAATACTGTGATATCTTTCACCGATGTGTAAACATCAACAATTTCAGTTCTCAGAACACGCACTAAAAATATGGTGAACGATCTTTTTCTTTCTTTGCCCCAAACAACATAATTCTCTACAATAACAAATCCGCGATATAAAAACAATCTAATCCATCAAAACTGCCCTCAAGACCCAGCTCTACCAACTATACTATACTGACTCATTCTCAACCACCCTCCCCTTTGACTGATAACGAATGTTCGATTCTTTGGGTGCTGTCCATGATAGTACTTGGATTGTTGAGGTCAAGCTTTTCACCAAATGCTGTTTTTAAATGTACACTTTTATGTGATTGCTAATATGTATGTGAAGCGCAATGAGCCTAGCCCTAGGCTGGGGGACTGTGTTATATAAAACCATCTAATAATAATAATCATGTGCATAGAGGAGAAGGTTGGTGTGAGGCCAGTGACATCACCTGTAGAAACTAAAACCTACATAAACGTCAAGGAGAAACCAACGAATGTCATCTTTTTTGAGAAGAGCTTTCAAGCCTGAATATACTGGCAGTCTGAAATTCTAAAATCATCCTTTCAAAGAAAAAAAACATAGGTACGTTGGGGTAAGAACAATGTATTACACATGGAAGAAAACAGAGGAGGCGGCATAATTGAAAACGTACAATCTCACACTGAATGGCATCTGTGAAACATGATGGATTAAAGCTGGTCAGTTAACTTTCGTCTCAGTAGAAAGGCTAAAGCAATCTGAGCACGAGGAGGAATATGCTTCACACACGCAAGGTGTTGCCTTTATATTGGGGGTACACATGGACAAAGAATACTAACAGCAGCCGCCGGAACACTGAAGAAACAAAGAAAAAAGAACATAATACATTGTTACGCACCAACAAACGATATCAATGAAGAAGACAAAGTAAAATTGTACAATAGACTACAATAATAGATCAATTCCCAAGTAGAGATCAAAACATTATAATCGGAATTCTAAAAGCCAAGTTCGGAAAATCCAACTGTGGGTATCAGAAAATTATGGGACGCCTTAGAGTAGGAGAGAGGAATGAGTAGGGTGAAAGACTAGCAGAGTTCTGGGCAGCAAATGACCGCGTTTTTGGGAGCAGTAAATTGCAACATAAAAACATCCTCAAGATAACATGGGTATTCATTTACGAAAAAACGAGAAACACAATTAGATCACATATTATGTATTAGAAAATCATTAAAAGGTTCTTACAAGATGTAAGAACAAAAAGCAGAGAAAATGTTGCACTCGATCGTCTTGTTTGGGCAAGCCACAATCTAAAACTAAAAAAACAAAATCTGGGAACAGCCAGCAGCTAAACAAACAAAATTCAAACTAGCACTTCTGGTAAATGAGCAGAAATGAGGGAATTCAGTGCATTCGTAAAAAAATAAGTACCAGTCATGGATTACCAAACAGACGATGACCAGCTAGAACATAAATGGCAGACATTAAGGTGTATTTAAGATCCGTTCGCCATCATATTTTAGGATCAGTGATGCAGAAACACAAAGGTTTGCCCGAACTTAAAGCACAGCAAAAAAAGAAAAAAAGAGAGTAAAGAAATTAAAAGTGTCGTAAACAGCAGCCACACCAGGACGGGGAAAACGAAAGTACAAGAAAAATATAAAGAAGCAAATCAAAAAGAAAAAAAAAAACAGAATAAAAAAAAAGGATACATATCTAACATATATAGCCTGTCATCAACAGTAGAGGAAGCAGCCAGAGAGAGCAACTTGAAAGTGCAACTTGAAAGAGCTGAATGACATTACAAGAAAACTGTCTGTATGATACAAAAGTCCAAAGACAGATGTTAAAGATACAGAATGTAGATCAACAACGGTAAGGAAATAAAAATACACAAAAGTAGAGATCGGCCAAAAGGTATTTTCTGATTTCGGCCGAAGCCGAAAATAGGCCAAACGTTTAAAATGACTTTCTGCCGAAACTGAAAAAAGGCTGAAAGTTAAAATTGAATATCGGCCAAAACCGAAGCCAAAATCGAAAATGAAAAATATTAAGATATGTTTAAATTCGTTCCCGCATACATTCTGCATACATCGAAAATGATGTGGGGAAAGTATAAATATTTACATTCTTTTTCTTTTTAAAAATGAGATAATCGTGAATAATAATAAATAAACATCTAATTTAGGGGTCTCAAACTCACGGCCCGCTAGCCATTTGTGACACGCAAGACGATCTTTTGCGGCCCACTACATGACAGAAAATTTTAGTGTAAATGCGCCGGCCCGTTTCCCTCATTGTCATATCCATAACGTGACTCTCCACGACGGTTTCAGTCGACGCTCACCGAGTAGTCTAATTCTGAATTTTTTTTTTATTTTTATGTTTCTATATATTTTTGTATGCAACAGTGAGTAAGTTGATGTAAGTGAATCCTAGTTCTTGAAAACCTTTAATGATTTTAGTGTTATTTATAAAGGTTGGGCAGATTGAAACAGTTGTAATCGCCTTTTTTGTGGATTACTTGATGCGGCACCCCTCTCATTCAAACACTACCTCCTGCGCCCCCCCCCCCCCCCCCC
>CAXITT010000343.1:617534-665764 GCA_964033795.1 Lymnaea stagnalis | reverse complement strand
TTAAAGATCGTTTAGTTTGTTCTTAAAGATCGCTTAGTTTGTTGTTAAAGATCGTTTAGTTTGTTCTTAAAGATCGCTTAGTTTGTTGTTAAAGATCGTTTAGTTTGTTCTTAAAGATCGCTTAGTTTGTTGTTAAAGATCGTTTAGTTTGTTCTTAAAGATCGCTTAGTTTGTTGTCAAAGATCGTTTAGTTTGTTCTTAAAGATCGCTTAGTTTATTGTCAAAGATCATTTAGTTTGTTGTTAAAGATCGCTTAGTTTGTTGGTAAAGATTGCATAGTTTGTTGTTAAAGATTGTTTAGTTTGTTCTTAAAAGTCGCTTAGTTTGTTCTTAAAGATTTTTTAGTTTGTTCCTAAAGAACATGGCTAGTTTATTCTTATAAATCATTTAGTTTACTGTTCAAGATCATTTGTTTTGTTCTTAAAGACCATTTAGTTCGGTCTTAAAAATCGTTTAGTTTGTTCTTTAAGATTGTTTAGTTTTTTTATTAAAGATCGCTAAGATTGTTCTTAAGGATCGCTTAGTTTGTTTTAAAGATCGTTTAGCTTATTCTTAAATTTCGCTTAGTTTTGTTATGTTTTCATTGTTTTTATTTTAAACAAGTAACATAAACATATATATACATAAGTACAAGTTCTCGATCAGGTGTTGACTTTCTGCTTGCGTCCGGAACACGGTTCATAAACACACACTCTTTGTCCAGTCTCTCTGCGCATGCTCGCTGTTTCCTTGGCTGGCTATCGGTACGGGCCAGTCCACTAGTCCACCATAACAAGTTTGTTGTTAAATATCGCTTTTGCTGAGTATTAAATGACTGAAAACCTGAGTCACTTTCGGCTGGATGGCCGAAAGTCTAAGTCAATTTCGGCTGAAACCGAAGAAACCGAAAGTTAACTTTTCTCTTTCGACCGAAACCAAAATTAAACCGAAAGTTAACTTTTCAGTTTAGGCCGAAACCGAACTTGGCCGAATGTGATAAAATGGCCACTTTTGGTGCCGAAACCGAAGCTGAAGCCGAAATTCGGTCGGTCTCGACGCAAAAGATGGATGTGATACTTTAAATCTCTATTTAACAGACCCCCACCCACAAACACACCAAAGCTGGATGTGATACTTTAAAAATCTATTCAACAGACCCAACCCACAAACACACCAGACCTGGATGTGATACTTTAAATATCTATTCAACAGACCCCACAAGATGGATGTGATACTTTAATATATATTCAACATACCCCACCCACAAACACACCAGACATACAACCAGCAAACGAAGACATACTTATAGAAGAATATGCACTAAGTAAGAAATAATTAGATCTGTCAATCAAAAAGCTCAAATTGGGTAAAGCATCAGGACCTGATATTATCATTGCAGAGATGATGAGAGCTGATATAAATACAATAGTGAACATGTTGCATAATTTGTCTCAAATGATTTGGGATAAGATTACTTTTAAAAGATTTGAAATAAGTAAATCTCATCAAGATACCAACGAAAACGTATCCCAGCAATTATGCATATTACTAACAAATTACACTGTTGTCTGTAGCTGAAAAGGTCTTTAACTTAATAATTTTGAATATTATGAAAGACCAGGTCAATATGCAGCAACAAGATGAACAAGATGGCTTACGCCGAGAAAGATCATGCACAGATCAAATGACATCAATAAGAATCATTGTAGAACAGTCCACTGAATGGAACTACCCTTATATATAAATTTTATTGATTACAAAAAGGCCATGGATAACATGGACCAACAATTCTTATGGAACCTTCTTTGGCACAATTGAGTATCACTAAACTAGCGAGGATTATTCAGGTTTCTTATCAATTGATTACTTATACACGACAAACTTGTGTCACTATAACAATGTAATTGAAGCTTTAATAATATTTTCAATCAATAAGAATTGTATCTTGTTTTGTTTTTTTCTCATTACTTCCCAATTTCTTTTCCATTTTCAGATTGCTCAAAGTAAATCAGGGATTGTGGTAGAAAATCTGAAATCTAAACGTAAAAATGGTAACATGTCTATGAAAATATTTAAACGAAAAATAATAATAACTGAATAAGAACTGAATTTGAGAGCGAAAGATCGCAACAAAAATATAATGTATTCAGATGAAAAGTGTAAATAAAAGAGTAAATGAGAAAATTAAGAAATATTGTTCAAAAGTTTTAGATAAGTTCGCAAAGACTACATCTTTAGAGTTAAATAAATATAGCAAGAAAAATAAGAGAAACAGAAATTATATATTTTGAGTAGTATTAAGAAATATTATATGGGATTTTACTAGTTGCAAAGTAAGCCAAAAAAAGGATAATTTGGAATTAGAATATAAATTATATGTTTATTACTTATCCTGATCAGAGTATAGCAAATATGAGTGTCGAGAAAGACATATCACACTTGGCAGTCAGGAAAAAGATGGCAATGTAAAAAAAGATGGCAATGATTACAGTTGTAATAAGAAAGATGAATCATTTTTATGGTAATTATTTGTTGATTTATCATGTATCTACTGTCATTAATATTTATGAAATTCTATGTCTAAGTTACTTTCATTATTATTGATGTATAAAATAAAACATTCTATATCTCAGTTTAAATGTTAATGTCAATCTTAAGATTTAATCTTTACACATTACATTTCTGACATCAATTATTGTCTCGTAATTCATCTCAGAAAAAAAAGAATTAAATCTAGTTCAATAGAGATAGAGGAAGAGAGACAGTTGTAACACGTTGATTAAAATATGTTTTCTTTGATGACCTTGTCAGGAACACATGAAACCCAGGTGTCAGAAGGTGGTGAAGCAGATCTACACAAACATGTTGTTAACTGTAAGAAGAATCCCGGTCACACAAATACTGTACCTGTCAAAGAGTTTAACATCAACCACCTGCCTATAGGTCATTATGACAACGACCTAGTTGAGATCCTCAAAGTTACAGCTGACCTGACAGTCAGGATAGATAATACAATGACCAGTAGAAAAATACGAATTTTTTGCCAAACACTCAACACGCATATGCATTTTATGAACAGAGAGGAATTGACTTAATGAGACTAGGCACTGGGATCGTGTGGTATGTAATTAAGTGGTCAGAGGAACACGTCCAGAAATACAGCAAGGGAATATGTCAATGTCACAAGTGCCAATATTCGGACACACTAAGCAAAGTGTAAGGGGGTGGCGAGGTAGAGATGTACACGGCCACACACGTGGTGTTTGATGACCTTGAGGCGAGACTCACCACGTGTAGATTGCTCTTTGATTGACAAGATAGTCCACTGGTCACATTTGTTGGCTGGAAGCTGGAGGAGGCAAACATTGAGGAAAACATGTGTTGATTGGAATGTGTGACATGTGATGTAGATTTACTGAATACACTGCAAAGATGGTTGGACACTGGCTTGATCTATTGAAAAAAGTAAACAACAAATATGAAAGTTCTAGAAATAAGAACAATTTGATATTCATAGGGTCACATCCACATGGATGTCCTAAACAGATCTCTATAGGACATTGGATAAACAGGAACATGGCTAGTGATAATAAGACCAAATACACTTACACGAAATGTACCTGTCCAGGAAGTAGTGGGGCCAATGTCCACTCACCTGGGTATTATGGCCGGGTGTCTTATAACCGCAATGTCCACAGCGGGGTCAACTCTGAGGAAATACACTTTAAAGGCGCTGGTCGGGACTACCGGTAATATAAATGACGTAAAAATGTCATTATAATATAAAACTTACCACACCCTAAGTACATTCCCAATACATTGCCAAATAAACATCCTGACCTCTAATATTTTGATCTTACCTCTAACAATCCAACAACATGGATCAAAAACATTTTAATATTTTGTTTATTTTCAAGAATTTTTTTTTTTTATGACATTTTGACATTCTTTTATTTGACTCATCTTTGAAACTTTGATCCAATATATGTATAATACATTTTGTATTGAAAACTGTTTCTTCTATTGTAAACCATTTTAAAATATGTTTGTTAACTTTTATTAGATAAAATAAATAAACAGGTAGACATAAAATTGATTTGATCATGTTTGTTTAATTTATGTTTCTTGTTTATTGTGAATGAAAGCAACATTTATATAAAATGAAACATTGAAATATAGAAAGGAAATCTTGATGTCTTGCTTCTTGACTTGATAATCGGACTTATGTATGTTGCTTTGGGGAGGACATGATAGCTGATCGTGTTGGTACTAGCGGGGTTTGTTCAGGCGTAGGGATATCTTTACGTCTCGTTTCTTGACTTGATAATTGGGCTTAAGTTTGATGCTTTAGCGGAGGGCATGTCTTACGTTGGGTGTTTTGGGGGTAAAGCTTATATGGGGTTGTTTCGTTATGGCTGTTGTGTTGTTCTTTGAGTAGGGCATGGTATATGTTTGGTATATGTTTGGGGGAGGCATGACGTCTCAAGGGTGCATTGGGGGTGCACGACTTATGTGGGTTGCTCTGGGTAGGGCATGGTGTATGCGGTATATTCTTCTGGGAGGGCATGGCATACGTGATGTTTTTTTTTTTTGAGGACATGGTTTATATGGGCTGCTTAGGAAGCATGTCTTATGTGGGGTGCTTTGGATAGGGAATATGCCGCTTGCTTGTAGTTGACGCCATCTCCTAAATACTTTTTTCAGTTAGAAAAATGTCCTTCAATGATATAAAACGTATTAATTACATTATACAGTTCAATCAATGTCATTATATTATAGTACATATCCTATACAAATGAGATTGCACAACCAGAACTAGTTATTTTATGGTAATACACATAAATTATAAATGAGATGAATCATTTAGAACAATTTAAATCAATAACAACACATATAATATGTAAATGTCATGACACAATAACATTTTACATAACTATCAACAGATTCAAAGATATATTCGTTCAATGATAATACATTGAATACGTAATTGAGATTGTTCAAATTGAAAAATTTCATTGCATGATAAACAATATTACAATTAAATTGAGGTTAATCAGTTAGGACATTTCTAATTCAATGATAATACATAGAATATGTAAATGCGATGATATTGCTCACATATCACATACACCATCAACAGCTTCAATGAAATATTCATAAACGTTTCCTGTCATAAAGATTGTTCAAAATGAAAACTTTTTTTTTTAAATAAGGGAAGGTAAAAAAAAAATACATTAAATGATTTAATGATTTTTCTTGTTATAAATATGCAGGATTGAGTTTATGGGGCTTACTTCTACTACATTCACAACGAAAAACAATTTTTTTTTTAGACTGCAAAAAGAGGCATATTTATTTTGATCTTGAAACACTTGAGACGAGTTTCTATTAAAATCGCATCTAAAAAAATGTCAAATATATTTGTGGCAAATAGAAAAGTAAATATATTAAACTTTGAAGTGCAGCATCTCTTATTTCAAGAAAATATGATCCCGTCTAAGCAAGAATGACAATAAAAATGTGATAAACGTTCTTGAAACGTGTTGGACTTTGAGAAAGCTTAAACATCTTATTAATTAGACACGAACAATTTGTGGCGATATAACAAGATATGTTAAGCTTTAATAATAATTGTACATACTTCACAAGTAAACTGTTCGGCACATTCCTTCATCAGTTCAACAACAAAGCATTGAAATAGGTATAAACTAAACTCAACTACTATATTTATAAACTAACTAAAAAACGAAATAGGAGTTGGCGAAAAAAAAAACAGACATAAACAAGGTCACGAAAAGTGGAAAGGAAGTGACTTGGGGTAAATTAAAAAAAAAAAACAAACAGGAAAATGACATTGCGCTTACGTAAAGTTTTGGCTTTGGTTGATCCCGTATGGAGTCAGCGTACCAAATCTTGGTTTTAATTTATTCTCTATATCAATCGATAGATCATTTAGGTACGATATATTTATACTTTAAGGGATTATTGAAATGTTAGTTAGATCTATTGATTTCTATACTATACGGGATACCAAATGGGTCGGGATCCCATCATAACCTTTATCCCGACGGGATTAGGATCCCACCAGAATACGGGATCCCAACGGGATCGTGATGTTAACCTTGAATGAATCCACAGGGATTGGGATCACACCGGGAAACGGGATTGTGCTGACTTCGATGTCAGAACGGGATTGGCGTCCAAATGGGATCACATGCATAGGAGCCAAAATGATCAATAAATTGATCGTGGGCCCTTAAGATATAGAAGAAGAAGAAGGAGGTGGTCCTAATGTAATCCCGAGCATGGCCGGGTATGTAGGCTAGTATATGTATCAAAGTGTTTGTTTGTTTTTGGGTCTTGGTTTGTGGCTCTTTGTTCCAACATGGCTTTTACTTGGATTGATGGATCTAGATCAAACTTGGCACATGTATTCATCATTTTCCAGAAGGAATTATTAAGGGGTTATGAACTTTTTATAACATTCTGTTTGGGGAATTCCTACACGAGTAGATGGATCTTGACCAAACATAGTACACATATACTTTATTATCTATATTCAAATACGGAAGGGTACTGAACTCATAATATCAATTATTTTTGGGCCGGGATCTAATTTCATTTTCCCTAATATAAGCTTTATTAATATCAATAGGCTTAATACTCTTACATGAATGGATGGATCTTGACCAAACGTATTACACATACACATGATCATCCATAGTCAAATATAATAAGTATATCCATTTCTCTACGGCCGGGAACCCATGTTCATTTTTCCTTATAATAAGCTATATGAATATCAATAAAACAATTATTACAGCCTAACATGTAGTTTACATTGACACAAATTGTTCGTGTCTAAATAATATTTTCTAAACATTCAACATTCATATAGATTAACATTTACTGAAAATGCGCTATTGAATGTATGTCATTTACCTTAATATACAATTGTTTTGTTTAAAGCTTACAAATTATATATTTCCAAAATAAAATATTCAACGAATTTTCTTGCTGAGCAAACAATGTTGTCAGTAAAATGTTACACTTGGTTTAACACGCGCTTTTCTGGGCAGAGTGAAAAGTTACACTTGGTTTAACACGTGCTGTTATGAGAAGAGTGAAATGTTACACTTGGTTTAACACGCACTGCTATGAGCAGAGTGAAATATCACAATCGGTTTAAAACGCACTGTTTTTAGCAAAGTGAAATGTAACAATTGGTTTAACACGCGCTGTTATGAGCTGAGTCAAATGTAACAATTACTTTGACATGCAATATCATGAGGTGTGTGAAATATAATTTTTGGTTTAACACGCGCTGGCCTGGGGTGAGTGCCGTCTGTTTAGATTGTTTTTATTTCTCTTTTTAATATGGTTGACTTTGTACCGCGCTTCGAGCTTTTGGGGATGAAGCGTGTTTTTCAAATAAACTTTATTATTATTATTATTATGAACAGATATAATCTTCTTTAAAAAAACTGGCAACGTGTAGATTAATGGGTTGATGGCTGAGTTTATTGGCAGAACGAGAACCGCTGACCAAGCATAGATGTCAGGGTTAAAATGAAAGCCGTTGAGAGACATGATACCCATGATTCCTATAGGAAACCAGCAGCAGAAGTCTGAAAAGGCCACAATAAATAATTGTTTGGCAATAGACAGTTCCTGAGTTTTTCTTAAATCATCTCTTGTTCCACAGAAGGAATCATGTTTATACGAGGTGATGGCTAGGAATATTGCCAGCTGGCCAATGGCTATAAAAACAAAGAGAAAGAAATTGAGGCCAACAAACAAAATGGCTGAATATTCCCATCCTATGTGTCTCCCAGAGCTGAAAGGAAGTGCCAAGCACATACCATTAGAGGAATAAATCTCCCAGCCAGGAAACAGAACTGGGATCATAGAAACTACGACACCTATAATCAGTGTCAAACAAAGAGAGGTGATTTTCCCTGCCTTTGAGAATCTGTGTTGACCAAACGGATACTTGATGACCAAATACCTGTCAAGCGTAATGAGACAAATGAACATCGTAGAGGTCTCACTGGAGAATGTTGACAGAATACCAGCTAATTTACATATGTCGCTATATCTCCAGTTGAAATCTTCCAAAACATACATGTTACGGGAAATCAAATCTGCCCAAGCTATTATTAACAGATAGACGCCCATGATAAAATCAGACACTCCTAGGCAAACAACAAAAAGTCCGTATGCTTTGTTAAAGACAGCCCTGTCCCAAACTATCCTATAAATCACAACCACCATGTTCCCAAGAAGTGATAAAATACCAACCACCCATAGAATGACACGTTTTAGTGGGTCACCAATCAGATCCTGGCACGTGGAGATAGCGTCACGTGGTGCGTGACATTTATCGTCCGTAATATTTGGTCCCCTGATGACTTGACAACAAATTCTAAAGTCATCAGTGTACAAGGCTGTTTGAATAGACAACCAACTCAAGTAGCCATCTTTTATATTAATGAGCTCTGTGCCACGTATATCAAGTATATCAAGCTGTACATTTCCTGTTAGACTTAAATCTATTGGATCAACGTTACGTAGTTCTAGAATATTTAAACAGGTCAAATTAACCAACTGTTTGATTACACCGGAGCCACATTTAGTGTGAGACAAATCTAGAACCTGTAAATGTAATGGGAAAATGAAGTTCTCATCTAGTTCTAAATGCTTGTTAAATGACATATTTAACTTCTGTAAATTTATCATTTCTTGTATGGCAGAAAAGTGTTTGTGTCCAGAAATATAATTCTGACTTACATCTAAGATGATGACATCTGAACTGTCCAGACTTTCAATGACATTGTCCAGATCACGTATTCTACAGTCACTCAGATCTACTTCTACAAGTTTGAACAACTCAAATAAAGAGTAGATTTGTGGGGTAAATATAAACAAGCCTTTAGCCTCATAGATATGAACAACGGTCTCAAAAAAACTTACATAAAATGTAGTGTCATTAACAGTCTCTTTCCTTATGATATTTGACACACAAACATAGCCAGTGTCACATGGTACTTTACAGGCAAAGTCATTAGTGAGTTTTATACTTTGAGCTTTTGAACTTAAAATGTCTTGTTGTAGACAAATATGTGTTAGTGTAAACTTGAGTTTCCCCGTACATAATGCAGTCTCATTGTTAATAGAAAGTTCATCTTCTCCGTGTGGACAATCTTTAACACCATCATGTACAAGGTAGACAGGAATACAGTAGGAATCTGGACACTTAACAAATCCTGGTGGACATAAGAATTTTTCACAGTCTTGTAGATGGCTATTGTTTGGAAACTCAACTCTACGTCTGTAGGGGTAAATTTGATACAAACAGTTTGGGACACTTTCATTAGGACCAATCAGGTACGTAATATCAAATATGCTTTTTTTAAACAGTTTTACAATTGTTTCCTCATTTCTCAACCCACGGCAAATTTGATTGCTTCCATTCAATATGAAAGATCGACTGTTAATTGAATTGATTTCACAAGAATGCCGTCTGATTTGTATTGTTAGATCACGTTCACTGATTGGTTCAATATATTTACTTCTATTGCTCTCACTACTGTCTCTGGCTTGCTTGCAGCTTATCTTACAGACTTTCTGAATGCCGATGTCGGATATTTTTCGTTTCATTTGTGTCGTCACATTATTCTGCTGGTCATTCTCTATATATTTGAACAATAAATGTGAATAACTCGTGTACAGTAAATGGATGCGAGACTCTTGTTTCTTGGGTTTGAAGTCGTTAAAGTTTAATAAACTTTTCTCGGCATCAATCAATTCTAATTCACATAATACAACAGTCACTTTCTTTTTTTTGTTGCAATCCACTTCATTCCACTCAAATTGTCCTCTTTTGTTATTAAGAGCATTAGCGTATTTATAAGACACGTAAACACAACCTTGACCTTCATTGCCGGAACCCCATGACGAATCTATTACCATTGGAGTTCCATCATTCCAGATATAATCGTCAGAGACATTATTGCGCTCACCTGAGAGACCGATGAAAAATTCAAAAGGCTTTACTTGTATTTCATTGATCCATTTCTCATCGCAAAATTTATTCTGGAAAAAGTGATGAACCATACAATGAATAGATACAAATTCTAAATTGATACTCCAATAAAATTTAACATTTCTATATTCATATTTAGAATTGAAAAAAATCAAATGTGATTGGGGCCATTTTATCTGACAGGACATGGCTGCTTCCCTCGATGTCAAGTCATTTTTAACTGTCCACCAAGTATAACGGCTCCTGCCAATCTCAAAATACTTGACACAATCATTGCACGAAATGCAAATAACTTGAATGATTTTCCTTGCAATAGTCACTGAGTTTTTCAATGTACTTGTATATATTAAAGTTTTATCTTTAACGTCAAAGTCTCCCCGTGGCTTTATCAATATGAACAATCGTTTTATATCAACGTTCAGACCTTTTCCAGCATCTACAGCATCAAACTCATGTGATACTGTGATGTCATCCTTCTCGTATTCCGACACATTTTCAGCCCTCACAAAAATTGCCAACTTTATTGCAGTAACATTAGCGTCAATTAAAGCATCTCTCGAGTCATTGAGTAAAGTTTTTAGAGGAAAATGTTGAGGACAAGACGAGGTATTTAACTGTAACGCAGCCTCGTTGAATTTGTCCAGAGTGAAGTTTTCCTGGGTGAACTTCTCAAATGTCAGTAAATTAGATCTTCCGTAAGTCATCAGAATAACATTGATATAAAATTGTAAATGTTTAAATGTCTTAAGAAATTGAACGAAGAAATCTTGTTGTAGCTGTAAGCTGTAGTGACAATCGTAGACCAGTGCGATGCTGTATTCATTTCCAGAGCAGTGGAACTCTTCTATGTTGTTTTAAAAAATTGAATTTAAAAAATGCTATTTGCATCATCGAATTCACGTCTACAAACTTTTTGTTAGAATATTGTATATAAAATATAATTTTAAATTTACAAACTCCAATGTATATGTTAAGTTTTGAGAGCATCAGTACAAGTTAAGATTGATTGTAGACCAACTTAATTGACTTACCTGTTGAAAACTTAGATCCTGTAACGATGAAGAAGTGCAAACATAAGAAGTTACATTGTAAATGTTAAGTTTTGAGCGCATCATTACAAGGTAGGAATGATTGTAGACCAACTTATTTGACTTACCTGTTGAAGAAGTAGAGTTTTTAACGATGAAGTAGTGCAAACATAAAGAAGTTAAAATGTAAATGACTAAATTGTTGGCATACATTGTTCTATGTTGAACATAAACACACACAAATATCCGTATTACAGAAACAGTTTTGTGACAAGAAACGTTTCAAGTGTTTTGGTGAGACGTTTCAATATTTAGCTAATAGATCTTAATGCCATGAACAAAATATATGGTTTTATGTTTATGGTCAGTACAGGTAGAAGGAATGTGAGCTTTATATCTAGTAGTAATGATTATAATGGTCCATAGTCTGGGCGGAGCTACTGTTGAAATTATCCCAAACAATTATTTGGTATAGATTTTGTTGTCCCCATCATTGGCCTAATCGAGCCTCTCTTTTAAACATTGTTGTCATGAGCCAATGAAAACCTCACAGCAAAATGCGTTATTTGCATCGTTAGATTTACGTACTTTCCACCATTAGATCTCCCCTAACGAAGGGAACTCAGGGTTTCTCTAATCTGATGGTTGGCTTGATTTTCTATTCTCATAGTTACTTGGTTTGTCGTCTACTCTCTTAGTTCCCTGGTTTGTCTACAATCATAGTTCCCTGGTGTGTCTACTATCATAGTTCCCTGATGTGTTTACTATCATAGTTCCCTGGTGTGTCTACTATCATAGTTCCCTGGTGTGTCTACTATCATAGTTCCCTGATGTGTCTACTATCATAGTTCCCTGGTGTGTCTCCTATCATAGTTCCTTGGTCTGTCTACTATCATAGTTCCCTGGTGTGTGTACTATCATAGTTCCCTGGTGTGTCTACTATCATAGTTCCCTGTTGTTTCTACAATCATAGTTCCCTGGTGTGTCTACTATCATAGTTCACTGGTGTGTCTACTATCATAGTTCCATGTTGTGTCTACTATAATAGTTACCTGGTGTGTCTACTATCATAGTTCCCTGGTCTGTTTACTATCATAGTTCACTTGTGTGTCTACTATCATAGTTCACTGGTGTGTCTACTGTCATATTTCCCTGATGTGTCTACTATCATAGTTCCCTTGTGTGTCTACTATCATAGTTCCCTGATGTGTCTACCATCATAGTTCCCTGGTGTGTGTGCTATCATAGTTCCCTGGTGTGTCTACTATTATTGTTCCCTGATGTTTCTACTATCATAGTTCCCTGGTGTGTCTACTATCATAGTTCCCTGGTGTTTCTACTATCATAGTTCCCTGGTGTGTCTACTATCAAAGTTCCCTGGTGGGTTTACTATCATAGTTCACTGGTGTGTCTACTATCATAGTTCCCTGGTGTGTCTACTATCATAGTTCCCTGGTGTGTCTACTATCATAGTTCCCAGATGTGTCTACTATCATAGTTCCCTGGTGTGTCTACTTTCATAGTTCCCTAGTGTGTCTAATAGTATAGTTCCCTGATGTTTCTACTATCATAGTTCCCTGGTGTGTCTACTATCATATTTCCCTGATGTGTCTACTATCATAGTTCCCTGGTGTGTCTACTATCATAGTTCTCTGGTGGGTTTACTATCATAGTTCACTGGTGTGTCTACTATCATAGTTCCCTGATGTGTCTACTATCATAGTTCCCTGGTGTGTCTACTATCATAGTTCCCTAGAGTGTCTAATATTATAGTTCTCTGATGTGTCTACTATCATAGTTCCCTTGTGTGTCTACTATTATATTTCCCTGGTGTGTCTACTATCATAGTTCCCTGATGTTTCTACAGTCATAGTTCCCTGGTGTGTCTACTATCATTATCTCCTGTTCCAACACATACTATAATGTTAAAGCAACTATTATTTTGTTTTGTGAATGTATCAAGCAGTGATTCTCAAATCGTGCCATGCCAAAGAGTGATTTCAGCCAGTCGGCCACAAATCAGGGTTGACTCCGAAAAAATTGTTTTTGACAGGTTTTTGAAAATGTATTTGACTCAAAATGTTTTTTAATCGTCATACTTCTGGTTGTTAGGCTTTTTTTATTAATGAGTTTTTCGACCACTTGTTGAGGGTATAAATTTCGCATATTGTTTTCATATTATTTAAACTATGCACATGCTGTTAGAGTTAGTGCCACCCTTTGTCAACTAGGAATGTTGCAGCCACTTCCATTAAATCATCTCTGCAGTTGACCGAATGTTGCACTCTCAGTATTTAAAGAAAGAAAAAACCGCCCCTTGCCCCCCGAAGCTGGGACCTCCCCTTAAACCATTTAACCACGCCCACACTAGTTTATCAATACACGTTACGCTGACTTTCCCAGTGAAAAGGTCACGTGTAATCTAGAAACAGAAGCAAAGTGCACAACGTGTTGCATTGAAAAATAATCTGGATCGTTTACTTTCAAATGTGTTCGAATGTTGAGTATTAGTGAAAGACTCCGAGGTATCGCAGCAGTTTAGCATAGATCAGAAATATTATTGGACATGTTCAAATCTAATAATGGATAGGATTGATTAGTGAACATCTTCACACCGAATAAGGGATAAGATTGATTAGTGAAGATCTCCACACCTGGCAACGGATAATTGATATGAATTAACAAGTCAACACAAAATAATGGATAAAACAGATGAATGAAAAAGACCACACCTAACCACTGAAAATGGTGATAAGTGAACAAGACAACTGTTACAAACCTATTCTTACTTAATAGGTTCCTTGGCTTCGTTGTCTAGGCGTTTATTATATACACTTCACAACTATAATTCTTGTATGAAATATCTTTATTAATCAAACTAAGTCCTCAACTGCCATTACTGTACTCAAAGAACTCTATACAACCATCTACCATAATAATACGTCATATCCTTTTCCACACAATACGTCACAAGATACCTAGAATAATGAATAAAATAACACAAATAATCTCAAACCAACACGCAATCACACAATACACTCAAGTCCCTAACAACAACACCATTGAAAATGGTAATGAGCAGACAAGACCACACCTAATCATTGAAAATGGTGATGAGTGAACAAGTCCTTATAAAATCATGAACAATGGGGATAAGAATAACAAGAATACGTCTAAACATAAAAACTGATGATGAGTGAACAATTCCATATCTCATCAGCATACATTATATAGAAATGTTTGTTTTCATTAATGGATTCAAAGGATGTTTTAATCATTTTAACCCCTTAACTAGGAAGATTGCATTTGGGATCATGTGTGTTTTAAACTCTGTAGTGGCGGGAGCGGCTGTCTACTGTAACTGTACTACTTTGGAGACAACATTTTCGCGTGAAGTTTATGGTGGCGTCTGCACTGTGAAAGCTAAATTTAGCTCGTGCACGTGAATAGCTTCCCTCACGAGAACATTTTGACAGTGAGAGCAAATAGTTTCGTCGTGTTAGAGGAGCCCCGTTTATTAAAGCTTAAATAGTTTTATCCAAAAGAAGCTTTGTCATAATGAATGGTTTATCTTGATGATGTACAAAATTGCACCTTTGTGCTACCACTGCTTACATGACCTGGCGCCATCATATCTCAGAGCACTCATAAGCCCACTTAATGTTTCCTTTTATGTTCATGATGTTGAAGTAACAATTGAAGAACAGTAAGATTGATTGAGATAACTATCTTCTCTGTAATACCAACAACAACAAAGTCAATAGTAACTTGAACCTTTACATTACTGCCTGGATGTGTTACATGTACCTTTACATTACTGCCTGGATGTGTTACATGAACCTTTACATTACTGCCTGGATGTGTTACATGAACCTTTACATTACTGCCTGGATGTGTTACATGAACCTTTACATTACTGCCTAGATGTGTTACATGAACCTTTACATTACTGCCTAGATGTGTTACATGAACCTTTACATTACTGCCTGGATGTGTTACATGAACCTTTACATTACTGCCTGGATGTGTTACATGAACCTTTACATTACTGCCTGGATGTGTTACATGAACCTTTACATTACTGCCTGGATGTGTTACATGAACCTTTACATTACTGCCTGGATGTGTTACATGAACCTTTACATTACTGCCTGGATGTGTTACATGAACCTTTACATTACTGCCTGGATGTGTTACATGAACCTTTACATTACTGCCTGGATGTGTTACATGAACCTTTACATTACTGCCTGGATGTGTTACATGAACCTTTACATTACTGCCTGGATGTGTTACATGAACCTTTACATTACTGCCTGGATGTGTTACATGAACCTTTACATTACTGCCTGGATGTGTTACATGAACCTTTACATTACTGCCTGGATGTGTTACATGAACCTTTACATTACTGCCTGGATGTGTTACATGAACCTTTACATTACTGCCTGGATGTGTTACATGAACCTTTACATTACTGCCTGGATGTGTTACATGAACCTTTACATTACTGCCTGGATGTGTTACATGAACCTTTACATTACTGCCTGGATGTGTTACATGAACCTTTACATTACTGCCTGGATGTGTTACATGAACCTTTACATTACTGCCTGGATGTGTTACATGAACCTTTACATTACTGCCTGGATGTGTTACATGAACCTTTACATTACTGCCTGGATGTGTTACATGAACCTTTACATTACTGCCTGGATGTGTTACATGAACCTTTACATTACTGCCTGGATGTGTTACATGAACCTTTACATTACTGCCTGGATGTGTTACATGAACCTTTACATTACTGCCTGGATGTGTTACATGAACCTTTACATTACTGCCTGGATGTGTTACATGAACCTTTACATTACTGCCTAGATGTGTTACATGAACCTTTACATTACTGCCTGGATGTGTTACATGAACCTTTACATTACTGCCTAGATGTGTTACATGAACCTTTACATTACTGCCTTGATGTGTTACATGAACCTTTACATTACTGCCTGGATGTGTTACATGAACCTTTACATTACTGCCTGGATGTGTTACATGAACCTTTACATTACTGCCTGGATGTGTTTCATGAATGTTTACATTACTGCCTGGATGTGTTACATGAACCCTTATATTACTGCCTGGATGTGTTACATGAACCTTTACATTACTGCCTGGATGTGTTACATGAACCTTTACATTACTGCCTGGATGTGTTACATGAAACTTTACAATATGGCCTGGATGTGTTACATGAACCCTTATATTACTGCCTGGATGTGTTACATGAACCTTTACATTACTGCCTGGATGTGTTACATGAACTTTTATATTACTGCCTGGATGTATTACATGTACCTTTACATTACTGCCTGGATGTGTTACATGAACCTTTACATTACTGCCTGGATGTGTTACATGAACCTTTACATTACTGCCTGGATGTGTTACATGAACCTTTACATTACTGCCTTTGTGTGTTACATGAACATTTACATTATTGCTTTGATGGACTGGTGTTAATTGCACTCTGGTTGACATGTCTGTAATGACGTGCTGACTAAATAGGTCCTATCGCTGACCCCCTGGAGTATATAATCACCATGACGTGGGCAGACAAAGGTCTGCATGGTATTTTGAAAACATATTGTAGCAAGTAATGTTTCAATATTTCTTTTGCCAGCGGTGGTCATCACTGTAGCTGAAATAAGGGTAGAAACATGACAGGGATTAGGATTACTAACTTGATGGTGACAGACATGAGACATGACATTGTTAGTGGCAAACTCCTGAAAATGATTATTATTACAAATCTATTGATTATGACAGTCATACAAATGATGTGGCAAGTTGAAATCTGAATATATTGATTTGATATAACCGCCTGGTAATGATTCTGTATACAAAGCTATAGACTATGACAGACATGAGACATACGGTTGCTAGTGACAACCTCATGATAATGATTCTATATCATGAGATGGTTTCCGAAAAGCTAGTCTATCAAGTGATGTTAAATGAAAGGGCATGAGATGGTCCCGGTATAGTTAGTCTATCAAGTGATGTTAAGGACAGGGCATACGATGGTCCCGGCATAGTTAGTCTATCAAGTGATGTTAAGGACAGGGCATGAGATGGTCCCGGTATAGTTAGTCTATCAAGTGATGTTAAGGACAGGGCATGAGATGGTCCCGGTATAGTTAGTCTATCAAGTGATGTTAAGGACAGGGCATGAGATGGCCTCGGTAAAGTTAGTCTATCGAAGGATGTTAAGGACAGGGCATAAGATGGCCCCGGTAAAGTTAGTCTATTTAGTGATGTTAAGGACAGGGAATGAGATGGCCCCAGTATAGTTAGTCTATCTAGTGATGTTAAGGACAGGTAATGAGATGGTGACGGTAAAGTTATTCTATCGAGGGATGTTAAGGACAGGGCATGAGATGGCCTCGGTAAAGTTAGTCTATCAAGTGATGTTAAGGACAGGGCATGAGATGGCCCCGGTATAGTTAGTCTATCAAGTGATGTTAAGGACAGGGCATAAGATGGCCCCGGTATACTTAGTCTATCAAGTGATGTTAAGGACAGGGCATAAGATGGCCCCGGTATAATTAGTCTATCAAGTGATTTTAAGGACAGGGCATAAGTTGGCCCCGGTATACTTAGTCTATCAAGTGATGTTAAGGACAGGGCATAAGATGGCCCCGGTATAGTTAGTCTATCAAGTGATGTTAAGGACAGGGCATAAGATGACCCCGGTATACTTAGTCTATCAAGTGATGTTAAGGACAGGGCATAAGATGGCCCCGGTAAAGTTAGTCTATCGAGTGATGTTAAGGACAGGGCATAAGATGGCCCCGGTAAAGTTAGTCTATCGAGTGATGCTAAGGACAGGGCATAAGATGGCCCCGGTATAGTTAGTCTATCAAGTGATGTTAAGGCCGGGAATGAGATGGTGACGGTAAAGTTATTCTATCAAGGGATGTTAAGGACAGGGCATGAGATGGCCTCGGTAAAGTTAGTCTATCGAAGGATGTTAAGGACAGGGCATAAGATGGCCCCGGTAAAGTTAGTCTATCTAGTTATGTTAAGGACAGGGAATGAGATGGCCCCAGTATAGTTAGTCTATCTAGTGATGTTAAGGACAGGGCATGAGATGGTGACGGTAAAGTTATTCTATCGAGGGATGTTAAGGACAGGGCATGAGATGGCCTCGGTAAAGTTAGTCTATCGAGGGATGTTAAGGACAGGGCATGAGATGGCCCGGTAAAGCTAGTCTACCAATTGATGTTAAGGACAGGCCATGAGATGGCCCTGTAAAGCTAGTCTACCAATTGATGTTAAGGATAGGGCATGAGATGGCCCCGATAAAGTTTATCTATAGAGGGATGCTACTGAAGGGGCTCTCCTAGCTGGATGTTATCTCAGACGACATGATGTTTAGGAATAGTTCGGGCTCTTGGCCGTAGTTTAGTGAGGACATTAAGTGTTTCGACTAAATTAATCTCTGACATCAATTCATAATAAATATATTTAAATCTATTACTACTTTTATTTGAAAAATAGATTTTTAAATGTCATGTTGCTAGAATTTAATCAGGACTATAGATGTTTTGATTTGACTGTTTCGCTTTGTAGAGACCTAAGGCTTAGCTTGAGATCTATAGTTCGGCTTGAGACCTAGTTGCTGGTTTAAGATCTATAGTTTGTCACTAAACGAGACAATCCTCCAACAAGTATCAAATAATCCATACCTTGGAATTCTTTTCTCAAATAATCTAAAATAGCAACCGATATAAACACAATAAAACAATAAAAAAACCAATCCCCCCAGATTCCATCCGAAGAAATCTGCGCCACCGCCTAACTTCATGCATACGAAATGCCTTCCTCGCGCTCGTCCGTACACTACTAGAATAATGTGCGATCATCTGGGTCCCACCCTTAAGCAAGACGTGGACAAGACGGAGCGAATTCAAAGCAACGAAGTTTGGCTTGTGATCTGTAGTTTGGCTTGTGATATGTAGTTTGGCTTGAGATCTGTAGTTTGACTTGTGATATGTAGTTGGCTTGTGATCAATAGGTTTTCTTGAGACCTTTAAATTGACTTGTGATCTGAAGTTTGGCTTGAGATCTGTACTTTGGCTTGAGATCTAGTTTTTTTTATTCTTTTATGTTCTTGTTTTTTAAGGACGTCCGACGTGAAATAAAATATGTTTAATTCATACTCATCAAAATTGATACAACTTTATTTATTGTCAATGGAGTTCAACAGTACAACATACTGATGATTTCCACATTTGTCACAATGATTTAGTCGCCAGCATCATTCCTGTCATGTATTGATTTGGTAACCAATTGTATGGCAGCTATTTCATGTATTGATTTAGTCACCAACTGCATGCCTGCTATTTTACATCAAATTTCTTTTTCCATAAGAAGACATAGACATGATGATGTCTGTTTAACATGAAATTTTAACCTTAAAACGGTGTTGATGTCAAATTAGAAATTATTTATTTATTTAGGCATTTTTATATAGTGCTTACCTTACAGCTCTAAGCGCTTTACAATTATTAAAAATATGTAAACTACTTAAACTGCTAAAGTAAAAATAAAATGAAAAACCAGAGACACTAGAATAGTAGCTACAATGTGAAAAATGGTTATAGAAACAGTAGCTTAAACATTGAAATGGCCATAAAAATGAGTACATTTTTGGCAAGTATTGGCCTATACTACAGGATTAACCCGAGACAGAAAATGAGGCAGGGCAAGGAGGGTGCATCACAGGTCATAGGCGGACCTAAACGGATGGGTTTTAAGGGACTTTTTAAAAGTGGACGAGATTTCACAATGACGGATATGGAAGGGGAGCTGGTTCCAGTACGTGGGCGCATGGAAGTAGAACGATCGTTCACCGATGGTCTTAGTTGTTCTTGGGATTGAGAGGGCTCTATTGCCAATTGAAGAGCGTAGTTGTCTTGTGGGGATGTAAGGAAACGACAGTTCAGAGAGATAGACAGGAAAGTAAGGGTCAGTGAACGAGTTGAAGAATAGATTGGCAGACTTGAACTTGAAGCAAGAGGATATTGAAGCCAGTGGCGTTGCTGCATGTGTGGTTGAATGTGGTCATGTTTTTTTGATTTAAAAATCAGTCTGCATGCTGAGTTTTGTGCTTTCTGATGTTTGTCTATGTTTGTTGATGAATGCCTGCAAGAAGAGTGTTACAGTAGTCAAATTTTGAAAGAATGAGTGAAGAGACGAGAGTTTTTGTGGCATCAAAGGAGAGGAGGTGTCTAATGGTGCTGATTTTTTAAATTTCTATTTATGCTGATCTGCATATGTTCATGAACTATATGTCCTTGGATAGGGTGTCTGTAAGCGTGACTCCAATGTTTATGGCAGAGGAAGAGAGTGTGATGTCAGAGTTGCCGATATATATAGAAGGAGCGGATGGAGGGAGAGGTTTCTTTTGAGAGTGGATGAGAAGGATTTCCGTTTTATCATCATTTAGCTTCAGTGTGTTGCAAGTCATTGTTACGAACCGCGTCTTACTTACAGGGTTCGTTGACTTCGTTGTCCAGGGGCGCTTAAATAACATATAATTCACCAACCATTATTGTCATTTTAAATATCGTTATTACATACATAAGTTACAGCTTCAACTGCCCTTTCTCACAACAACCCCAACACCACTCACTACTCTACATCATATCCACTTTCGCGCAATACGTCACAAGATACTAAGAATAATAGATAAAACAACTCATATAATCTCAAAACAACACGCTATCATTCAAGTTCTTAACAGTCATCCAACGATTTACGTCTTCAACGAACTCCTGTATGCGAAGGATTGTGGCATCAAGTTGACCAGGAAAGCAAGAGTCACTGATTTGAGTGTCATCAACAAAGGATTGACTGGAAACATTAGTGGTGGCTAATGAGAGATTATATAGGTTTAGTGTAGAGGATGAAAAGGACCGGCCCAGGACCGATCCTTGAGGAACTTTAATAGACAGGGCTGACGGTTTGGAAGAGTGGTTGGAGATAGATACTGTTTGAGTTCTGTCAGAAAGATAAGATTGCAACCAGTTTAAAGTTGAGCCAGTAAGTCCGAAAAAAAAGATGAAGACTATCAAGAAGAATCTGGTGGTTAATGGGTTCAAATGCAGCAGAGAGATCTAACATAGTGAGAATAGAGAGTTTGCCACAGTTCATCGAGTGCAGGAGGTCGCTCATGACTCGGACCAGTGCTGTTTCTGTGCTATTACCAGACCGTCAGGTGGACTGAGAGGATCGATACAGATTGCGAGAGTGAAGATAGCCAGAGAGCTGATAGAGTACGAGTTTTTCTATTATTTTTTAGAGAAAGGAGAGGTTACTGACGGGGTGGTAATTCTTGAGTGTGTTTGGATCAATTTTTGGCTTCTTTAGGAATGGCAGGACTATCGACCGTTTAAAAATGAGAGTTAAGATGCCAGAGAGAACAGAAGAATTTATGATGGAGGTGAGTGATGGGAGGAGGACGTCCAGGCATTCTACAAGCAGTGGGACAGGGATCGGATCGAGGGCACAAGACATGGTGGCAGACCTGATCATGACTCGTCTCACCTCATCCTCACAGGCATGAATCTATCAAATGATTATGTCTGACATTGCTGATGTCATATTAGAAATGATACTTTAAAGTCAAGACATTGTGAATGTAAGTTTAGACATAATCTAATAAGGTCTTAAAATAAAAATCCAATTAATTATTAAATGCTTGTGCCTGGCTATGTGTGATCTTTAAATCCATTGATTCCAACCTGGGCATCACGGTGCCTCTAGGGTAGATTCACATAAAATAATAACAATAGTATGTTGATAGACATATTGTAGAATAGATTTTAAATATGGCTCCTTGGGTTAACAAAGTGTTAAATGGATAATTTAATTGATAGAAAATCACATTGCTTTACATTTGAATCTGGCCCATGACGTCATAGAGCTGAATTCCCAGTCTCTTCTTGATGCATAAAGCGGTGGCTATTTTGAGCTCAGTCTCAAATTTTAGCTCAACAAAATCTTTTTTAAGTTCAAGATAATCCCTAGTGTATGCTCAAGAAAATCTCTATTTTGTTACAGACCATACATATTTTAAGTTCAAGACATTCTGTATTCTTCACTTGAGTTGTTCATACAGCGAAGTAAGGGTTACTAATCGGTACCATTTCATGGATCATTATATATATATATATTCACAAAAAGATGAATATGTAGTTATATTGCCGGATAGATAGATATGTAGATAGATAGCTGGATAGATAGATAGTTAGATGGAAAGATACATAGACGGGAATATATATATATATATGTAGATTTAAAAAAAAGATAGTTAGATGGATAGATAAATATATTGATAGACAGATATATGGATAGATGGAATTCATACATATATATATATATATATATATATATAACAGTGTTTATTATGTTAACGATACATCGGATTCTGTTTCTTATAAGACTGCACATGTCATATACAACGCGGCAGCTTTCACATATAATATCATGTTTCTGATAAACTGATGAATTTGTCTATCGTAACAAAAATAACACCATTAACTGTCTGAATTGAAATTTATAATCTGTCTGGAAAGGTTAGTAGGCATTATTATTGATTTTCTGGAGATATAATCGTTATGGAGATTTCGGTCTACACCTAACTGTCTGTGGGAACGTAAGTAGCGATTAGTAATTGATGTCCTGGGGATATAATTGATGTCTTGGGGATATAATTGATGTCCTGGGATATAATTGATGTCCTGGGGATATAATTGATGTGGGGCTCTCAGTCTAGAGCAAACAAAAATATGTAACATTTGCATCATTGTGACGTCACTGTTATTGCTTTGTTGAGATAATTACAACCAAAACTCTGAACACATTTCCTATTTTATTAGTTGACTGTAACCACACATGAGAAGGACAAGCTTTTGTCTGCTTTTATTAGTTGACTGTAACCACACATGAGAAGGACAAGCTTTTGTCTGCTTTTATTAGTTGACTGTAACCACACATGAGAAGGACAAGCTTTTGTCTGCTTTTATTATTTGACTGTAACCACACATGAGAAGGACAAGCTTTTGTCTGCTTTTATTATTTGACTGTAACCACACATGAGAAGGACAAGCTTTTGTCTGCTTTTATTATTTGACTGTAACCACACATGAGAAGGACAAGCTTTTGTCTGCTTTTATTATTTGACTGTAACCACACATGAGAAGGACAAGCTTTTGTCTGCTTTTATTATTTGACTGTAACCACACATGAGAAGGACAAGCTTTTGTCTGCTTTTATTATTTGACTGTAACCACACATGAGAAGGACAAGCTTTTGTCTGCTTTTATTATTTGACTGTAACCACACATGAGAAGGACAAGCTTTTGTCTGCTTTTATTATTTGACTGTAACCACACATGAGAAGGACAAGCTTTTGTCTGCTTTTATTATTTGACTGTAACCACACATGAGAAGGACAAGCTTTTGTCTGCTTTTATTATTTGACTGTAACCACACATGAGAAGGACAAGCTTTTGTCTGCTTTTATTATTTGACTGTAACCACACATGAGAAGGACAAGCTTTTGTCTGCTTTTATTATTTGACTGTAACCACACATGAGAAGGACAAGCTTTTGTCTGCTTTTATTATTTGACTGTAACCACACATGAGAAGGACAAGCTTTTGTCTGCTTTTATTATTTGACTGTAACCACACATGAGAAGGACAAGCTTTTGTCTGCTTTTATTATTTGACTGTAACCACACATGAGAAGGACAAGCTTTTGTCTGCTTTTATTATTTGACTGTAACCACACATGAGAAGGACAAGCTTTTGTCTGCTTTTATTATTTGACTGTAACCACACATGAGAAGGACAAGCTTTTGTCTGCTTTTATTATTTGACTGTAACCACACATGAGAAGGACAAGCTTTTGTCTGCTTTTATTATTTGACTGTAACCACACATGAGAAGGACAAGCTTTTGTCTGCTTTTATTATTTGACTGTAACCACACATGAGAAGGACAAGCTTTTGTCTGCTTTTATTATTTGACTGTAACCACACATGAGAAGGACAAGCTTTTGTCTGCTTTTATTATTTGACTGTAACCACACATGAGAAGGACAAGCTTTTGTCTGCTTTTATTATTTGACTGTAACCACACATGAGAAGGACAAGCTTTTGTCTGCTTTTATTATTTGACTGTAATCACACATGAGAAGGACAAGCTTTTGTCTGCTTTTATTATTTGACTGTAACCACACATGAGAAGGACAAGCTTTTGTCTGCTTTTATTATTTGACTGTAACCACACACGAGAAGGACAAACTTTTGTCTGCTTTTATTATTTGACTGTAACCACACACGAGGAGGGCAAGCTTTTGTCTGCTTTTATTATTTGACTGTAACCACACATTTGAAGGACAAGCTTTTGTCTGCTTTTATTATTTGATTGTAACCACACATGAGAAGGACAAGCTTTTGTCTGCTTTTATTATTTGACTGTAACCACACATGAGAAGGGCAAGCTTTTGTCTGCTTTTATTATTTGACTGTAACCACACATGAGAAGGACAAGCTTTTGTCTGCTTTTATTATTTGACTGTAACCACACATGAGAAGGACAAGCTTTTGTCTGCTTTTATTATTTGACTGTAACCACACATGAGAAGGACAAGCTTTTGTCTGCTTTTATTATTTGACTGTAACCACACATGAGAAGGACAAGCTTTTGTCTGCTTTTATTATTTGACTGTAACCACACATGAGAAGGACAAGCTTTTGTCTGCTTTTATTATTTGACTGTAACCACACATGAGAAGGACAAGCTTTTGTCTGCTTTTATTATTTGACTGTAACCACACATGAGAAGGACAAGCTTTTGTCTGCTTTTATTATTTGACTGTAACCACACATGAGAAGGACAAGCTTTTGTCTGCTTTTATTATTTGACTGTAACCACACATGAGAAGGACAAGCTTTTGTCTGCTTTTATTATTTGACTGTAACCACACATGAGAAGGACAAGCTTTTGTCTGCTTTTATTATTTGACTGTAACCACACATGAGAAGGACAAGCTTTTGTCTGCTTTTATTATTTGACTGTAACCACACATGAGAAGGACAAGCTTTTGTCTGCTTTTATTATTTGACTGTAACCACACATGAGAAGGACAAGCTTTTGTCTGCTTTTATTATTTGACTGTAACCACACATGAGAAGGACAAGCTTTTGTCTGCTTTTATTATTTGACTGTAACCACACATGAGAAGGACAAGCTTTTGTCTGCTTTTATTATTTGACTGTAACCACACATGAGAAGGACAAGCTTTTGTCTGCTTTTATTATTTGACTGTAACCACACATGAGAAGGACAAGCTTTTGTCTGCTTTTATTATTTGATTCTTTAGTTCTAAGTCGTGCTTGATGTGTTATGTTTTGGTGAATAACATCTGGTGATAGACCTGCTACTTCTTGGGATATTATTAAACAGTTATTTATTACTTACTTATTGAATAGTTCTTAAATTATTGCTGCACGCCTGATTTCAATTTATCCTCCTCTCTGCTTAAAAGCAATAATTTTCTAAACGTATTGCATATGCTTGAACCCTGAACGTCCAGTATATGTCACAACATGAAAGTCCATCAGATGTCACAACATGAACGTCCAGCAGATGACACAACATGAACACTAAGCAGACGTCACATAAATAAACACTAAGAAGACGTCACAACATGAACACTAAGCAGAAGTCACAACATGAACACTAAGCAGACGTCACAACATAAACACTAAGCAGATGTCACAACATGAACGTTAAGCTGACGTCAGAACATGGACGCTAAGCTGATGTCAGAGCATGACATTAAGCAGATGTCAGAAGATTAACATTTAGCAGACCTCGCCTCTGAAACTTTCAGGAAGTCTCATCCATTAGAGCTGATAACACTCTTTAATTTAACACACTATAAATTACCCCATTTAAAACAAACGCACAACAACAAAACTAATTACAAGCATACCAAGTTAAAGTCATTCTACCCATTTCAACAATAAGCAACACAGCCAATATGCATTAACTGGAAAATATTTTAGACAATCATCCCAGAAGGTATTTGCGAAATAGATGTGTCTTTAAATCGGTTTTAAAAGACTCCAGTGTCTGGTTATTTCTGAGAGAGACAGGAAGGGAGTTCCAAATTGTTGGAAAAGCGAATGCGAAAATGCGCTTTCCGTAAGAATCAAGGTGAACACGTAGTGTCGACAGTTTGCCCCCATCGGGTGAGCGGAGTTGTCTAGTGGGTACATAAGGCATCAGCAGCTCTTTCAGATAGGACGGCACCAGGTCAAGTAAGCAGCGGTAGCACAACGTTGCAATTTTGTATTCTATGCGAGCATAGACCGACAGCCAGTGCAGCTCTCTCAGAAATGTTTTAGCATGGTCGAACTTGCGTTTGCAAAGAACAATGCTAGCTGCATTATTCTGTGCTATTTGAATTTTATCCATGAATTAGGCTGGAAAATCACCCATGACATCATTGCAATAGTCCATGCTTGATAGCACAAATGCATACATTATCCTCTTTGTTGCATCACTTGTTAAGAAGGGCCTGATGTGACTAATCCTGCACAGCTCTAGAAATATCGCCTTGCATAGCATGTTAATATGACTTTCCAAAGTTAGTCTTCTATCTAGGTAGACACCCAGGTACCGCACTGTTTGAGCTAACTCAATACGCACACCTGAGAGAGTAATGGATGTCGTGGTATTTGCAGATTTTTATATTGCCTTTACCTGACCAAAACATTGGACTTGGTCATTCGGAGAGGCCTTATTTAGTATCTTGCAAAGAGTAGGTTGTCCCCCATGACTGCTCACAATAATATAGTCATTTCACAAAAACATGCACAGCATAGAAACTTTCAAATACACTGTATCTGCGTAATTCCCAGTTAGCGGCGGAGTAAAACAGGTTTGTGTACTGGCATCAACTCTCTTTTCAATTTTCTTTTCGATGCTCTTTCATTTACTTTCAGTGACAGTGAAAATGGAGTCTACATCCATACAAGATCTGATGGAAGACTGTGCAATATCACCCGCCTTCGTGCAAAGACCAAAGTAAAAAAAAGATGCTGATTCGTGAACTTCTATTCGCTGACGATGCCGCCTTAACATCTCACACAGAAGAAGGTCTGCACGGGCTGGTTCATCGCCTATCACATGCTTGCAAAGAGTTTGGTCGTTTTATTAGTCTTCAGAAAACTCATTAAATGATGCAATACGGACCGTCCCCTCCAATCATATCTATTGAGGGTCATAATCTTTCGGTTGTTGATCATTTTATATACGGGGGATCCAATATTGCTAGTTCTATCTCCGTTGATGAAGAGATAAATATCAGGATTGTAAAAACAGCAGATCCTATGGCTAAATTGAATAAGTGTGTGAAATAATCTAAATCTAACTGATCAAACAAAAATAAGTGTCTATCAGGCATGTGTGCATAGTACGCTACTATATGGTAGCGAAGTGTGGATCACGTATACCAGTCAAAAGCGGAAACTCAACAGCTTCCATCAAATGACTGCGTCGAATTTTGCGCATTCATTGGCAGAACAATGCGCCTAATGTGAAGGTTTTGGAACGTGCACACATGTTTAGCATATTCTCCTTACTCATTAAGAGGCGCCTACGCTGGTTAGGCCATGTAAGGAGAATGGAGGAAGGATGTATCACAAAGATCCTGCAGTATGGAGAGTTGGCAGAAGGGACAAGACATATTGGACGGCCACGCCTGAGATTTATTGACATTTGCAAATGAAGCATGAGGGAAGCCCATATTGAAACAAACGAATGGGAGTTCATTGCCGAACATCGCTACAACTGGCAAACAGCATTGTTTGAAGGAGTAATTAAGGCAGAAAATAGTCGAAATGAGGCCCTTGAAGCAAACAGAACAATTCGAAAATCAAAATGTCACCGGGAATCAATATCTTCCTGCGAGAGATGCGGCCGTGGAGTGACAGCTGCCTCTTAAAAAGATGATGGAACAATACAAGTAGCTGTCACGGTCAGATCGCGTGAGTTTTTTGTGTCAACTTCTATAATGTTAATTTGACCAATCGTAGGTGAGTTTATTTTCCCCGTGTGCCCCACGAGTTTTTATTTTTCTCGGTCAAGGTATGACCGGTGTGCTGTGTCTGAAAAAACCACGTGTGTGAGTAGAGTTTTGAGGGAGTGAACAGTGGCGAGTGCTGTGGATATGGTATGATTTTTGTCTTGAAAAGGCAGTGAGTTTTTTCTACGGATGGAAGCGGACTTGTGTAACTTTAACTGTTTTGTGTAGTGGCATATAGGCACACATAGCCAATAAATAAGAAAACATGAAACCCTGAATTGTTTGTTGATACTTGGAGCAAGAGTCAGCTCTGTAGGAGCTGGAAATAAAGGGGTTCTAGACCCTTGTAAAATTGTTCTGTGGCTAGTACAGAGGGGACCGACCCCTAGACAACGTACGTCACATCACAGTAGCCAAGGACTGATTTATGATACAAGTGATGTTGCGGACTCTTTCATTCAGATATTGATACAAGAGCCCTGCTGGAAGAGGGTTAAGCGAACATGACTTTCTTGGGGTATCAGCAAGGATTTTCCTCAATTTCGATTCATTGACTTCAACAGATTCACCCATAGGAGAGCCTTTGAAGAGTGATAATTCTTTGGCAGCATTGATGCAACTGTCAGTTGTCGCCCTGATCTTCTAAGCTTTCATAATTAAGAAGTCATTTAGAGCGTCTCGAAGCTCACCTACAGCAATGTTATTTGGCGAGATGTATACTTGTATTTACCTTTCAGCTGACCTACAAAGCGAAAAAAGTCCTTGCTTGAGCTGTTGTCTATAATCTGATGACTAACATGCTCTGTCCTAGCAGCTGCCAGGATCAACTTTTTAGTTCGTTCCCTTTGGTCAACAAAGATTTGTCGGTGCACGGTCAAGCCAGACTTACGACACTGGTGTTCTGCACGTCACTGTTTTTGCTTCAAGTCTTTAATTTCGATCGTGAGAAATGGGGTGGAAGGGCGGTCCGAAACGCGCCGTGTGGACAGTGGTGCATGTTTGTCTATGATGACTCGAAGGCCATTGTTGTAGTCTGTCACAGAGTCTTATTCACTACACCAGATGTCGGCGACGTTGCATCTGAAGGCCACTAGATCAATTGTTCGCAGGTCATGACATGTGACTGTGCGCAGAGACTGCCCTGTCCTCCTCAAGGCAAAGTCAAAGAATGTGAGAAAGCGATCAGAAATAATTTTATCTTCAATAAAGAGGTTGCGGATCAGAGCTTCACGTCCTCTGGGACAACTAGACAATTTAGGATGTGACCCTGTTTCTGTGTCAGGACACTGACAAGCTGCATCATACCGTATGTGTCAAGAGCTAATTTAAGAGTATTCACATAGCTGTCAGTGGTGAAATCTAAATTTCTTGCAGCTTGAAATCATCTCCGACCTACTTAAACCACGTCTCCGTAATGAGCACAAGGTCGGCATTGCTCTCTAAAATAAGATCATACACGTCAAATGTCTTGTTCCTGCATGTCTGGGAGTTGAAATACAGAACCCCGAAGTGTCTTGATTGCTGCCTCATAAAAGGCTGACAACCGACAACAACTAGATTTGAATTGGTCAGGCCCCTACGATGTGGTGTGAAAACATAAGCCACCGGCTGTGACCTTACCCTTGACACACAGGGAATGGGCGAGATGGATGAAACAGTCATATTATATTATCCTAATATGAACAATATTTTGTCAAATTTTAAATTACATCTTCATTTTGTCCTAATAGTTTGTCCAATAATCTTATTATATCATCCTAATTGCCAAAATATGTTATTGTATCTTCAAATTAAAAAACCAAATGAAAAATAACATGTTCAATATTTTTGTTTTTGTTTTGGGAAGGAAATGGGGGAACAAAGAAGAAAAAAAGACCGTACAGAATTAGGGTTCTTTTAAATTGCATTAACTGTATGCATGTTTGGTCAAACATTAAGTCCTAACCATTACAACTAGATAATAAATTTTATAAAAAGAGTTATACCAAAAAAAATAATGTTGGTAGATGTTTCATTATTAGTGTAATTAATACATTCAAAATTCTAATAGAGATGGTATATGACCTATTGATATATTTGGTAACAATTTATGTCTATGTTAATGTATGTACATCTGGAAGTTTTATGCATTTTGATAGATAAACATCATAGGTTGTTCTTAATAATTCGTATGGACAAGCAAAACGCTATACAGGAGTTAATGACACCAAATAGGTAAAAATAACATCTTTAAGTCATGAGATTTTACTTGAAATGTATACACATTTTTAAAAATAGTTCCATGTTAACAAATAATGCTTTACTCTGGTAACACTCCTAATTAATTCAGTATAAGAGTATAAAATGTTATGTCTATAACATTATTTCGTAAGAGGAATTAACAATGTAAAAAAAAAAAATGCCACGTGTAATTGCTTGTCATAAATCTCACAAGTCTGACAGAAAATATGTGTGAAGACAAAATAGAAATTCAGTAGAGTAATAATAATTATTAATGGAAATATTTTTTGACATACATCTGCACATTTTTATCTTTTCAAAAATGGTTATTGCATCTATATGCTATTCAAGGAAAGAAATAACATTTGTTAATTTTTTAAAAATATGTTTTGTCGATTTAATAAAGATATGAAACAGAAATTATATTATTATTTTTTAAATTTAAATGCACTTTTAAAAAATATAATGCTTCACTCAATGCGTCCTTAGCATTTGTTATGTTTTCAATGTTTTGTTTTTTTCAAACAAGTAACATAAACATATATATATATACATAAATACAAGTTCTCAATCAGGTGTTGACTTTCTGCTTGCGTCCGGAACACGGTTCATAAACACACACTCTTTCTATCCAGTCTATCTGCGCATGCAGTTTCCTGGCTGGCTAGCTATCGCGATGGTCTAGTCCGCTAGTCCACCATAACACAATCCAATACATGTCTGCAAGGTGAAGTCTCGCTGAACACAGATGTTTGTTTCCTATATTGAATTGTCACTATTATAACAATAATTGAATAATACTTCACCTTTTTTAAACGAACTCGGTACTCAATACTTTGTAAGGTAGCCATCTTGATGCTAGCCGGAAGTTGCAATTTTACACTTCTACGCTCCTGGATACAATTTGAAAGATATAACGAAGATTTATTAGATTATAGATATTGCATGTTAGCAACTAGATATAAGATATAGTTTGGATATTACAGTTAATAAATGCTAGCTTCTAGGGATAGAAGGTATAGTTGGAGATTACAGTTAGCATCAACAGATAAAAGGTATCTTTAGAAGTTAACTGTTAATATACGCTAAAATCTAGTTGTAAAATTAGAAGGTTACAGTTATTACATGCTATCATTTAGAGATTGACGATATAGTCAGAAGATTACAAATATGAGATGTTAGCATCTAAAGATAGGGTGAATTGTTTCGTAACATGATATAACATTTAACATTCTTGACTTTGCATTCAATTTTTTGTGTTAAATTTTGATGAAAATAACTTACTAGACATGAGGGAGCAGGGATTACATTCAAGTAACATTTATAAATGAAGACACTCTTATATAAGACGGAGCTCTTCGTCATATGGATATAACTTGTTAATTAATACAATCAAATCTTAATTAGAGCTAGTCTTAAACAGACTTAGTTGTAGTAATCGTAGAAAAAAAACATCAAGACGACTTTTTAAGAAAGATCGGCACCATGATAATTGATAATATGTTTGATGTAGAGAGTACAATTTAGATGACGTTTGTAGAATTATCCACACCATGGTAATTGATAGTATGTCGATGTAGAGAGTACAATTAAGATGACGTTTGTAGAATCATCCACTCCATGGTGAAGCAAAACAAAGACATTGCCAATATTTATTTTTAATTCCTGTCAGGCCGGTGACCAATGGTCTACTTCAGTTAGATAGCAGATCACAATCCTTTCAACGTCATTAATAATGTGGTCTTTTAGAGCATTTTTCTTATTAATGAATTTTCCCTACTGCTATCAGTGTCCTCATTCACGATTTTGCTATTTATCCTGTCACATTAAAAAAAAAAAAAAATCAAATCTTGTGTAATCTAACCAAAGAAATAGTTATTTACAATAATGATATCACTAAATGCAAATTTACATATACAGTATATTTTTAAACTGTTTTTTTTTATTTTTAATTCCTGTCAGGCCGGTGACCAATGGTCTACTTCAGTTAGATAGCAGATCACAATCCTTTCAACGTCATTAATAATTTGGTCTTTTAGAGCATTTTTCTTATTAATGAATTTTCCCTACTGCTATCAGTGTCCTCATTCACGATTTTGCTATTTATCCTGTCACATTAAAAAAAAAAAAAATCAAATCTTGTGTAATCTAACCAAAGAAATAGTTATTTACAATAATGATATCACTAAATGCAAATTTACATATACAGTATATTTTTAAACTGTTTTTCTTTCGTTCAGACCATTGCCATTTATCATGAAAATACAAGATAAAACTATATTATTTTTAACGATATAAATTGAAACTTTCTTCGTCGACAACCATTTTAAAATATTGTCAGACGACTAGAAACTGCAAGTATTGAAACATTGCTAGTCAACTAGAAACTCAAAGCCTTGACAATATTTGGTTCTTTCTGGGTAATAAGTTAATTGTGTTATGTGTTTTCTTTTTATGTAAAATAATTGAGATAAATAATGAGTAATTAGACAATAAACAACAATTTTTTTGATTTATAAAACTAAAAGTGTGTTATATTCATTTAAGGTTTGTAAAAAGAGCCCATATAAAAAATACACTTTATATAATTTTATATATATATATATATACCAATATCAAGGTTGGCCCATCAAAAAGTATTAAAGAATATTAACTTATCAAGTCAGACATGTGGCCACTGAACAGCCAAGATTTAAACCCAGTAGATAATGCCATATTGGGCGCTTTGCAAGAAAAAGTCTACCTTCGGAGAAAATTTACCACAGTTGAGCAGCTGAAGTTGGCAATAATCGAAGAATGGTGAAATCTAAGGCAACATTTCATTGACAGAAGCTAAACGAGTGGCATCGACAATTGGAAAAATGGTTGGCAAAAAAAAAATTCCATGGAGAATTATAATTAATTAAATTATATTTTGAAATAATTCATATGCTGCGAAATGTTCTCACCTTTATTGGCCAAACAAACAANTATATATAAATATATATAATATATGTATGAAATATATATATATATATATATAGATAGATATATATATATGTACACACATTTAAATCAAAAAAATATGTAAAATACAAAGAAATATTTTAAATTGTAACACAATGCCTTGAAATTCATTATATTTATTGATCAGAATTTCATTTCTTGTTATTACCATTTATCTTTCAGTATACATATATTGCTCGAAGCTATAGAAACAAATGTGTCTAGTGTTGTCACCTCAACCTTTCTTTTTGAAAGCATGTTCTTGTCCTTGATTGTCTTGGGCAGGAATGAGCAGCTCCTATACTGGCTTTGTGCTGGTATGAGCCTGAATTGCCTGTCATGGCCTCGTCGTTGTCTATGGGGGAGAGAAAAGAGTTTCTTTTTAATACTGGAACAGTGGACCAGCCCATTATTTATATTCTACATCATGGAGAGCCTGGATTGTCGTAGTCGTTCCTCCAATGGTGACCAGCCTAGTGTTTCCAGCATGCTGCAAACACTAGAGGTATTCCTGTAGCGGTTTAGGACAAAGAGTGCTGCTCGTCGCTGGACCGCCTCCAACCTGTCAATGCTCTTCTGGGTAAATGGGTCCCAGACTGAAGATGCATAATCTAAAATCGGACGGATAAAGGCTTTATATGCTCTTTCTTTTACGCAGGAGTTGCCAATCTTTACATTTCGCCTTAAGAACCCCAAGGCTTGGTTTGCTTGGTTATATACATTGTTAATATGCTCGTCCCAGCTGACCCCTCATTGAATGGTAACACCCAGGTACTTTACGGAGGAAACTTGCTCAAGTATATGGCCGTGCAGTTCGTACTGGTAGTGTAGAGGAGTACAACTTCTAGAGACTGATAGTGTCTGGCACTTGGCAGGGTGAAACAACGTGTCCCAGCTCATCTCCCACTCAGCAAACAGATTGAGATCCTGTTGTAGCTGGTACTGGTCAGATCTGTTGGCGATCGTCCTATATATTGCTGTGTCATCTGCGAACAGACTTGATTGTGATGTCAGTTTCTTGGGCAGGTCATTAATGTATGCTAGGAACAAACAGGGGCCCAGTACTGATTCCTGGCGACCCCTGACTTCACATCGACAAAGGAGGAGCTTGTACCGTCCACCACTACTGCTTGGCATCGGTGGCTGATGAAGTTAGAGATCCATGTTTTAGTGGTTTCTTGTATCCCATATCTCTGGAGTATGTGTAGAGCAAAATATGATTCACACGGTCAAATGCCTTTGCGAAGTTCATTACCAGCACGTCAGTCTGCTTGTGGTTCTCCAGATTGCTCATCAGGTCTTCTACAATTTCAAGAAGCTGGGTCTCACATGATCTATTGACTTGGAAGCCATGTTGACAGTCATTGAGTGTATTTTAGCTTTCAAGATGCTTTACCCATTCCCACATTTTTTTTATAGTACATGTTGGTGTCTCAGTTATTTGCATATTAAACGACACTATTAGTGCTGAATGCGCTGTTCGGCCACAATTCAAAAGAACTGCTGCAATTCTAGATGATCCATTTGCCAGTTCAATATTTTTTTTTTTTGTGATCCGTATTTTTGCCAAAATAAGTGAAATTAGGAAAGTTTTTCCTATGCCTCCAGGCACATCTAAGAAATATAATCCACCGCTGTGACTCGTAACTGTATGCATAATTCAGTCATACACTAGGAGTTTTTCTGGAACAAATTTCGGAAGATTCATTTGAACAAATGTACCCATTTTTTCGAAATCAAATGGTGTTTCTCCTTGGAAATCCTTGTAAATGAGTTTGGCAATCGCTAACAAAGCACGGATAGATTTTGGGGGAATCACTGCTCCGAATCGATCTGCAAACAAACTCATTTAAAATTGTAAACCTACCACTTGTTTAGATAGAAATAATGGATAATTAAATTTATAAAATAAAAACAAAATACAAACCCCCTTCCCCCACCCCCCACCCCAAAAAAATGGATATATCAAATAGGGTAAATTTAAAATGTAACTTTGAGATTGAGGAGGCCAGGAGTATTTTGAAATGTAGCCGATAGTCAAGAGTCAATTATGTATTTTGGTAGCAAGGATGTAGAAAAACTTGGGGCTGAGTGTTTGAAAATCGACACAGTGGTATTGAATATAGGCATATCACAGTGTGGTCTTGAGAATGTTTTATTGACCATGAAGACTGTAGATAGGACATTCCATAATACACAGGAAATATAATTTTATTGTGAAGGTGTGCAGGGCGTAGAGTGTATCGTACAGCATGTTGGTGCTGAGGAAATATTAGATAGTGCTGTTGATGTTGTTAAAGTTGTATCTTTGGTAACTGCTCATGTGGGATTTGATATTGAACAACAAGGAAATGTTTTTAGTGTACAAGAGAGATTTGTTGTGTTGTTAGTGTACAAGAGAGATTTGTTGATCTCTTATATCAAGGGGATGTTGTTACTTTACAAGAGAGATTTGTTGATCTCTTACAGCATGGAAATGTTGTTAGTGTACAAGAGATATTTGTTGTGTTGTTAGTGTATAAGAGAGATTTGTTGATCTCTTACAGCAAGGAGATGTTGTTAGTGTAAAAGATATATTTGTTGATCTCTTACAGCAAGGGGATGTTGTTAGTGTACAAGAGAGATGTGTTGATCTCCTACAGCAAGGTGATATTGTTAGTGTACAAGAGAGATTTGTTGATCTCTTACAGCAACGGGATGTTGTTAGTGTACAAGAGAGATTTGTTGATCTCTTACAGCAAGGGGATGTTAGTGTGCAAGAGAGATTTGTTGATCACTTACAGCAAGGTGATGTTGTTAGTGTACAAGAGAGTTTTGTTGATTTGTTACAGCAAGGGGATGTTGTTGTTGTACAAGAGAGATTTGTTGATCTCTTACAGCAAGGGGATGTTGTTGGTGTACAAGAGAGATTTGTTGATCTCTTACAGTAAGGGGATGTTGTTAGTGTACAAGAGAGATTTGTTGATCTCTTACAGCAAGGGGATTTTTATTGTGTTTAAGAGAGATTTGATGATCTCTTACAGCAAGGTGATGTTGTTAGTGTACAAAAGAGATTTGATGATCTCTTACAGCAAGGGGATGTTGTTGGTGTACAATAGAGTTTTGTTTATCTCTTACTGCAAGGGGATGTTAGTTGGTTGCCAAAGGAAGATGTTAATAATAAGAAGAATTGGACACGGTACAGGGATCACAAAGTAGAGGTCGTGAGCTTGTCAAGGGGATTTAAGTTCAATAAAGTAAAGGTCACCTAAGTGAAGCAACAAGGGTAGTAGTCCAGTCTGTGAATTTTGTTGTGTGGGAGACACGGGTTGCTTGAGGACTGAGAACCGTCATGTGCTGAGAAGAACATTTTTAATTATGAACATTACTTGAAGGGTGAGGTTTTTTCCCTGACATTAGGGGGAGGGGGGAATAGGAGACAAAATGTGTTTGAGTGTTCAGGTGTGTGATACATTTGATCATGAGGGCCAGGAGTGCTCAAAGTTTGAGAGCCATGATAGCCAGGAGTGCTCAATGTTTGAGAGCCATGATAGCTAGAAGTGCTAAAAGTTTGTGAGCCATGATAGCCAGGAGTGCTCAATGTTTTAGAGCCATGATAGCCAGAAGTGCTCAAAGTTTGAGAGCCATGATAGCCAGAAGTGCTCAAAGTTTGAGAGCCATGATAGCCCAGACTTAAAGTTTAGGTTTTTTGAGAAGGTGTGTATTTTCCAATGAGTTGGGAGGTGAGATTGTTGATAGTGTTGTCATTATTACTCATTTTGCTCATTGTTAAAATTTTAATGTTTATGAAATTATTATATTTAAGAATGTGAAAAGATTTCATTTGTTAGTCAATAATGAGTGAAGAGTTAAGCTGTGAGAATTGAGAGGGAAGAGTTAAGCTGTGAGAATTGAGAGTGAAGAGTTAAGCTGTGAGAATTGAGAGGGAAGAGTTAAGCTGTGAGAATTGAGAGTGAAGAGTTAAGCTGTGAGAATTGAGAGTGAAGCGTTAAGCTGTGAGAATTGAGAGGGAAGAGTTAAGCTGTGAGAACTGAGAGGGAAGAGTTAAGCTGTGAGAATTGAGAGGGAAGAGTTAAGCTGTGAGAATTGAGAGGGAAGAGTTAAGCTGTGAGAATTGAGGAAGAGTTAAGCTGTGAGAATTGAGAGGGAAGAGTTAAGCTGTGAGAATTGAGAGGGAAGAGTTAGGCTGTGAGAATTGAGAGGGAAGAGTTAAGCTGTGAGAATTGAGAGGGAAGAGTTAAGCTGTGAGAATTGAGAGGGAAGAGTTAAGCTGTGAGAGTTGAGAGGGAAGAGTTAAGCTGTGGGAATTGAGAGGGAAGCGTTAAGCTGTGAGAATTGAGAGGGAAGAGTTAAACTGTGAGAATTGAGAGGGAAGAGTTAAGCTGTGAGAATTGAGAGGGAAGAGTTAAGCTGGTGTAAAAATGTGCACGCTTATTGTAAGGCGACTGACAGGCGTAATATCCCGACCTCTTTAAATGTGAATTTGGGACTGGATAATTTAAGGATGTCCACATGTGTCCATAGATGTTAATTTTTTTTTCCATTTAACAGGCAGAGAGGCGGAGTTTCGTTTATTTTGTGGTCAATTTCTGTGTGCGGGACAATAATTTTGTGGTCAATGTTATAATTTTTACTAATTTGAAAGCGTATATAAAATCTAACAGACGTTAAAATTTAGCATTGAAGTTTTCATTTTTAGGATGTAGTTTTGAAAAGCTTGTATGTCATTGTTCATTTTTTTGTATTATATTTCATGGTAATAACATTATGAAATTATATTGTATTCTTTCTATGGCAAAATAACACTAAGTAGAGTTGTGTACAGACACTATACTCCCGTGCCTGAAATAGTTGGCAGTGGTGTGTACAGACACTATACATTTGTGCCTGAGACAAGCGTTTTAACCAGTCAAGGCCATATAATTGACGCCTCGTGTAAGACTAAAATATCCTGGTGATGGTTTCAGAAATGTGTTTACTAGGCAGTATCTTTAGGACATAGCAAGGTTTAGATGTTTTTGTTTTGAATGTGCCTGAGTAAGGGGGAGGATTATGCAAAGTGCTGCGATAGTGGGAGACAATTGGAGTTTGGACAAGAGGGAGATTTAGATCTGCTCCGACGTTTCAAAAATGTTAGGACCTGGACAAGTTACGGTAATAACGATGTGGAGGTCGTCAGCTTGTCAAGGACATTCCTAAAACTGGGGGGGGGGGGGGGGCGTGTCGAGTCCTCTCCAACTCAGACAATTTTGTTATGGCTAATGGTTTTTACCTTAGTTACATGGAGGAGGCTATTTTTTTCCCCATTGTTTGAGTTAGATGAGACAATTTTTGTTTTCATAATGTACACGTGAAAGTGATATATTATATTTGGTAGCAGGAATTGCTCAGAATTAAATTGTATTTCAGGGTTTGACTTTGTTGAGTTGGGAGGTGGTACTAACAATTTTTATGTATGTTGCCAGATTGGTTAAACATTTTGGGGTGGCAATGTGTTATAAGTTTGTTTGTAAGACATGTCGCTTAATTGAACATGTAATATTGCAATTGATTGGTTTACATTTGGTATTTACTCTTGTTAATTGTTTGATGTCTATTGACAAATTTTTTGGGATATGTATTTGTGGGTGACATGAATGTTTCAAATTAATGTCAAAGGAAGCGGGGGAGGAATGTTAGGGACTTGAGTGTATAGTGTGATTGCGTGTTGGTTTGAGATTATGTGTGTTGTTTTATCTGTTATTGTTAGTATCTTGTGACGTATTGTGTGGAAAGGGATATGACGTATTATTATTGTAGATGATTGTGGAGTGTTGTTCTTTGAGTACAGTAATGGCAGTTGAAGAATTTGTTGATTAATAAAGATATTTCTTCTAAGAATTATAGTTGTGAAGTATATATAATTAAACCCCCCTAGACAACGAAGCCAACGAACCTATTAAGTAAGAATAGGTTTGTAACAGAAGACAGAGCTTACGCGTCGGTGGACCCACTGATATGAGGGTTTGACAGAAGAAGATTCAGACGGAGATTACGATAGGTTTTATTAACTTTACGAGACGTGTATTGTTCTTTGTGTTCTTAAATATTTATTTATTTTCGCATTTCATCATTATTCTTCTTCTTCTATATCTTAAGGGCCCACGATCAATTTATTGATCATTTTGGCTCCTATGCATGTAGATGAGATTTGCAATGTTTCTGTTACTGGTGGTGATGAGGAAATTATGCACTAGGGGTTTGAAGGCTTGGGGCAATAGACACAAATGTGTCTAGTGTTGTCGCCTCAACTGTTCCTTTTGAAAGATGGTTCCAGTCCCTGATTGTCTTGGGCAGGAATGAGCAGCTCCTATACTGGCTTCTTGCTGGTATGAGCCTGAATTGCCTGTCATGGCCTCGTCGCTGTCTATGGGGGAGAGGGACGAGTTTCTGTTTAATACCGGAACAGTGGACCAGCCCATTATTTATCTTGTACATCATGGAGAGCCTGGATTGTTGTCGTCGTTTCTCCAATGGCACATTATCTGAACTGTGTTAACTGTGTACCGGTACAAGATCTACCATACTGTAACTTGAAGATTGTCATTATATTTTCTTTTCTTTTGTAATTATATTAAGACTTAATAAATCTTATTAATTGTAACTAGAAATTGTTTTGGGTATCGTATCTTTAATATTGTTGCCTATATGATATCGTCCTCTGTTAGGCACTGCTTACGACGAGCCAATTAAATTTAAAATAGGAGATTAATTTTTTCATATTAGACGCCAGTGCGTAACACTTCGGTTTAAAGGGTAAGTGAATGTGCATCAACATAAATGTGCTCAATATATATTTAGATTATTTATTAATTAATAAGAAGAATAGAGAGAGAGGGGGGGGGGAAGAGAGAGAATGCATAATCGTGAATTTAGTAGCATAGTAATTAAAGAAAATTAAATGTCGCTCCATCGATTATTTGAGTCAATAAGTATAAGTAAAATATGTAACATTTGTACCAGCGTATTCACACACCACGATTTAATGTATTAGGTCCATATATTTAGAAACGTAATTTATAAACTGTTAAAAAGTCTTTCGAAACCCAACATTGTGTGTTACTAGAAGTAACTAATTAATTATATTTAGGTTTCTTAAAGAATTTTGTTAATATAAATAGTTAGCTGCAATATAATATATGAAAAATCTATCCTTTTTAGGCATCTGAACTACATTTTTTTTCTAAAAATATTTTGAAACTTGAATTAAAATTGAAAAAAAACACAGATCTATACACAAATTAATTTACTATTATTAATGGCAATTGATATATTGATGTTTAAAAAAAAAGTTATTTTCTTTTATTCTGTGTTTTTAGAAGTTGGGAAAAAAATTATTATTTTAACTTAAGATGAATCTCTTAACGCCATTTTAAGCATTTAGCAGTCTTTAAAATTTGTTTTTTTTATATGAAATGTTATTAATCTCATACAAATTTACCCCTGTTTTTGATTAACTTTATATTTTAAATTATTATTTATATTTAACTCTATATTTCAAATACAATCTAAACACACATGTTTTTACGAACATGAACTACATAGCAAGCATGAAAAAATGGCTCTATTAGTAAGAAAAATTATTATGATATAACAAAATATCTATAAAGAAAATATTTATGTAACAAACTTTTTCGCGACTGTAACATCACTGGATTTTTAAAAAAAAATTGTCTTCGACATATAAATGTACACTTATATGTGTTTAATGAAAAGGTTCATTAGTTTTCACATTCAAACCTGCTGCCTAGGGTAAAATGAAATAATCGATTATACACTTAAGCCAGTTTGTTAATCTCATCGCTGCGTGTTGACCTAGCCCTTCATTATAATTAGAATATTTATTTTGAAGACCTTTCCTGCTACTGCCAGCAGTGCAATATATCAGTATTTTACAAAGTTGCTGAAATCTGTTTTCTTTGGTATTTCGTTTATTTAAAAAAACCACTAAATAGATCTTATAAATAGATGATGAAGCATATTGACGAGTGCAACTCTATCTGCTCTTATCATCTCTGTTGTGATGTTGCCTTGTCAAGACGCATTAATGATTTTAATCTGCATGAAGTTCTTTTCTTATAGTTCTAAATATGTTTTATGGTTTTTTATCTAGTGTGGCTGTGAGCAGGCTGTGAGCAGGCTGTGAGCAGGCTGTGAGCAGGCTGTGAGCAGGCTGTGAGCAGGATGTGAGCAGGCTGTGAGCAGGCTGTGAGCAGGCTTGCACAACTCAAGATGTATGTCTAACGGTTTTACTTTATGAAGAACTTGTGCGGGAAGAAAATAGGAACGTGCGGGAAAGCTATTGAGAAAATAATCATAAAAAATAATATATTTTGTTACTTCGAGGGCCACAAAGAAGATGCTGGCTGGCGGCATGCGGCCTGCAGGTCGTATGTGGTGCAGGCCTGACTTGAAGTATTTCAACCACCTTTTGCTTTCTTGTCACTCCGGTATCTTTCTGGTAGTGCTTCGGTAATAGCATAGATTTTTATTTTTTTTTTATTTTCGGAGTTACATAACAGAAAATATTTTTTTTATATATTATAGAGACTTTTTGTTATTAAAAATATATCTTTCAAGTTATATCATATTGTTTTTGTGTTATTTCATATATTTGTATAGGTCATAATTTGTATAGCATACTATTTGTGTGTTATATCATAAATATCTTTCATGTATGTCATAGATTTATTTCATGTTATTTCAAGGATATCTGACATATTATTTTATATATAATTTTATTTCATATTATAGATGCTGTTTATGCCATGTTAAATATATATTTCATATAAATCTTGTATATGATACCATATATGTTTTTCTTGTTATATCATATATATATATATATATATATATATATGTATATATTTATATATATATATATATATATATATATATATATATATACATATATACATTTTATAATATATACATAAATATTTTTTATATTATATTATATATATTTTTCATTATATATTATCTATATGTTTTTGTTATATTATATATATATATTTGTATTTATATATTTTTTATATATTTTTTATATAATAATATATATATTTTTTTTTTTATATCATATATATATATATATATATATATATATATATATATATATATATATATATATATATATATATATATATATATATACATGCATACATTTCATAATATATACATAAATACCTTTTATATTATATCATATATATCTTTCATGGTATATCATCGATATGTTCATGTTAAATCATATATATGTATTTGTATAGTTACATTTATCATCTTATACCATAGATATTATTTTTTTAAAGAATTGTATGAATCAAAAATGCATTTTATGAATTTTTGTTTTATACTTTTATTTATTTAATTAGCATCGTTGGATCATTTGATTTTTTACTTTAGAATACAATGAGATATTTCATTCAATTATTGTTGTTGTATGCAACCATGTTGGACAAATTGATTCTTCATATCACGTGACACCTCCGGCTTGTCATGGGGCACACGATGACCAGCTGCACGAATGACCACGCGACAAAACTGACCGGTCTTGGTGTAGAAGCCTTTCGGATCAGTTGCACACCCCCAGACTTGTCGTAGAGAATTGTTGTATTCTGCTTGTAGTGACCAGTTGGTGGCCATCAGGCCAGCGTCAATCATCACAGAACTTATTATCAGGTCCAAATCACCGTTAAATATCAAGACTTTGTAATTGTCCATCAATATAGCCAACATTGACATTGAACTGACCATGACGTCCTGGTTGAATTTGTTGTTAACGAGAAAACTATGACTATTATAGCTAAGATTACCGACATGAACAATGTTACGTGTCTCATCGGTCTCCATTAGAACATAAACCTCTTCATATGGAGCTCCTTTCAATGTTAAATAGTTGTCTTTTTTGTCTAGTTCTACCTTCGGATAAAGTATTCGGAAATATTCGTGTGTTTTTATGTTTGTGTAATTCTCGAGCTCTATGAATCTATCAAATTTCTCCTGAAAGTCTTCTGCTTGTTTCTTACTTATGACGCCAAGTGCTTCGTAAAGTTTAGCAGCATTCCTGAATTGTGTTTTCGCATCAAAGAAAGATCCACCTAAGTAGATACCTTTTAAAGGAATGGATGACCTGTTGGCGAGTATTTCTGTATGTAAATGATAAGCAAATGCTGGCACATATTTCCCCGCGTAGGACTGTCCTCCAATATAGAGTTCTCTGTTCATGTACTCAGGAGATACCCGGGCCTCCATTTAACCAAACCAGTAAAGGGGATTGTGTTGTTTGTCCACTGTAATGAGTCCAGCATGACTTCACAGGATGACGTCATGAGTTATCAGACTGAGTTATCTCGCTTTAGTCGTCTCATTATTGTCAATCAAAGGTGTTAGAAACAATGGGACATTAAATTCAATATTACCAACATTAATGGCTTCACATGTTGACTTCAGTATCATGGTGGCAATAACAAAGATTGCTGTCAAGTCCATTTTCCTGGGAAAAAAAATTAAAAATGCATTCGTTTTGTGACAATATGCAAGATGTATATGTATGTTATGTCACCAAAGAATTGCTTTAACAGAATCTCATTATTTAAAAAGAACATTGTTCATGATGCTGTATTTCATGTCAACGAGGAATGGGATATGTGGGGACCTAGGCCATTGGGATTGTACTCACATAAGCCAATGAGTTTGTACTCACAAAAACACTGAGATTGTACTCACATAAGCCAATGAGATTGTACGCACATACGACAATGAGATTGTACTCACATAAGCCAAAAGGATTGTGTTCACATAAGCCACTGAGATTGTACTCACATAAGCCAATGAGATTGTACTCACATAAGCCACTGATATTGTACTCACATAAGCCACTGAGGTTGTACTAACATTAGCCACTGAGATTGTACTCACATAAGCCGCTGAGATTGTACTCACATAAGCCTATGAGATTGTACTCACATTAGCCATTGGGATTGTTACTCCCATAAGCCACTGAGATTGTACCCACATAAGCCAATGGGATTGTGTTCACATTAGCCACAGGGATTGCTACTCACATAAGCCAATTTTAATGAAATGACGTGAAGAAATTATTTAGGCATGTAAATATTAAACAAAATTTGTACGTATAAACACACATGTTATACAATAAACAATTCCATACAAATGCACACGTAGTACAATGAGCAATACCGTATAAACACATAAATATTACAATGAACAATACCAAATAAACACATACATATTACAATGAACAATAACGTATAAATACACAACTATTATAATGAAAATTACCATATAAACACACACACATTTCAATGCACATTGTCGTATTTGCACAAAGAATGTTAATCAATAAATATTTTTGTTAAAATATATACATTGGAACTTCAGGATTTTAAAAAACCTAACAATATTTAACTTAAAAACTTACCAATATTTACAACTCAAATCTTCACTCTAAAGGTATGATAAACTAATAGCAACTGTACGATTGCATCGACATCTAATATTTATAGCGTTCATGTCCGAAGTTATCAACAGATCATTGTTGTCTGATCACCTGCTGTGTTTCTCTAAAGTCACAGGTTTCAAACGAACTGTTGTTTCATCATTCATAATTATCCTAGATTCTAGATCAGCCATTTTATGATATGACGACCTTTACCAGAAAGAATTATCCATAATGTTCCCTTATTTACTCCGTTATTTATTTTCGGTCGAGTTCAGAACTTACTGAAATAGGCGCCGCCATCTGGGGTATTAGACACATGTTGCGTTATAGCTGTAATTAATGATTTAGACATAATGTTGTGCATTGTAGTTTTCATTGGCCACAACTGTGGACAAGTTTTGCCCAGACTGGTGAAGAAATAATTATTCATTAATGACACGTTTCACAGCATCAAGAACATCAATACTAAACACTATCTTGCCAGTAAATATGCAAAAAAAAAACAAAAACATATGATGTACAGAGCATGGAGAAAACTATTTTATTGCTGTGATTCAATTCAAACTTATATTAAAAGGTACAGACCGACCCAGCAACAGTTCAAATAAGAGTTTCATTTTTTAAATATTTTTTTTTGCAGAATGCATTTGAGCTCAACAACACCAACTGATATTTTCAGATTCAGGCATTTTGTATGGCCCGAATTGCGTTTCTTCCACATAGAAATATTTATTTAAATACATTTTATAGATTACATTTTATAAAATACATTTTGCAATTTTTCACAAAAATAACATGTCAACCAGCAGTTGTTCATCAAACATAACAGATCTACTAGCAGATATTCATCAAACACAGCAGGACTACCAGCAGATGTTTATTCAACATAACATGACTACCAGCATATATTGATTACACATAAAATAACTACAACCAGATGTTCATCAAACATATCACTACTAGCCGCAGATGTTCATAAAAAATAACAGGACTCCCATCAGATACTCATACAAAAGCATCACTAGTAGATGTTCATCAATTCTAGCAGCACTAACGATACATACTTATCAAACATAACAACTCACCAACCACATTATCATCAAACATAACAGGTCAACAATAAGATTTTCATACATTAAAAACTGGCATTTAAGCGGTTGTTCATAAGCCGAATGCTTTATTTTGCTGCCAACGGAATCTACATCAAAGTTAGGTGTTATTTTTGTTTCATTTTTCTATCATTATTTCTGTTGTTTTCAAAGCTGACGAAGGCTTTCTGCTGACACGTTTGTTGTTTTGTTGCGTTCATTTTTCTCAGGTTTATAATGTTTGCAGTCTCCCGCTTTATAACACTAGCAAATAACTGGTCAGCCAAGTGTAAGGTGGCAAGCAAATAACAAAACACTAGCAAATAACTGGTCAGCCAAGTGTAAGGTGGCAAGCAAATAACAAAACACTAGCAAATAACTGGTCAGCCAAGTGTAAGGTGGCAAGCAAATAACAAAACCCTAGCAAATAACTGGTCAGCCACGTGTATGGTGGCAAGCAAATAACAAAACACTAGCAAATAACTGGTCAGCCAAGTGTAAGGTGGCAAGCAAATAACAAAACACTAGCAAATAACTGGTCAGCCACGTGTATGGTGGCAAGCAAATAACAAAACACTAGCAAATAACTGGTCAGCCAAGTGTAAGGTGGCAAGCAAATAACAAAACACTAGCAAATAACTGGTCAGCCACGTGTATGGTGGCAAGCAAATAACAAAACACTAGCAAATAACTGGTCAGCCAAGTGTAAGGTGGCAAGCAAATAACAAAACACTAGCAAATAACTGGTCAGCCACGTGTATGGTGGCAAGCAAATAACAAAACACTAGCAAATAACTGGTCAGCCAAGTGTAAGGTGGCAAGCAAATAACAAAACCCTAGCAAATAACTGGTCAGCCACGTGTAAGGTTGCAAGCAAATAACAAAACCCTAGCAAATAACTGGTCAGCCACGTGTAAGGTTGCAAGCAAATAACAAAACCCTAGCAAATAACTGGTCAGCCAAGTGTAAGGTTGCAAGCAAATAACAAAACCCTAGCAAATAACTGGTCAGCCACGTGTATGGTGGCAAGCAAATAACAAAACCCTAGCAAATAACTGGTCAGCCACGTGTATGGTGGCAAGCAAATAACAAAACACTAGCAAATAACTGGTCAGCCAGGTGTATGGTGGCAAGCAAATAACAAAACACTAGCAAATAACTGGTCAGCCAAGTGTAAGGTGGCAAGCAAATAACAAAACCCTAGCAAATAACTGGTCAGCCAAGTGTAAGGTGGCAAGCAAATAACAAAACCCTAGCAAATAACTGGTCAGCCAAGTGTAAGGTGGCAAGCAAATAACAAAACCCTAGCAAATAACTGGTCAGCCAAGTGTAAGGTGGCAAGCAAATAACAAAACCCTAGCAAATAACTGGTCAGCCAAGTGTAAGGTGGCAAGCAAATAACAAAACCCTAGCAAATAACTGGTCAGCCAAGTGTAAGGTGGCAAGCAAATAACAAAACCCTAGCAAATAACTGGTCAGCCAAGTGTAAGGTGGCAAGCAAATAACAAAACCCTAGCAAATAACTGGTCAGCCAAGTGTAAGGTGGCAAGCAAATAACAAAACCCTAGCAAATAACTGGTCAGCCAAGTGTAAGGTGGCAAGCAAATAACAAAACCCTAGCAAATAACTGGTCAGCCAAGTGTAAGGTGGCAAGCAAATAACAAAACCCTAGCAAATAACTGGTCAGCCACGTGTAAGGTTGCAAGCAAATAACAAAACCCTAGCAAATAACTGGTCAGCCAAGTGTAAGGTGGCAAGCAAATAACAAAACCCTAGCAAATAACTGGTCAGCCACGTGTAAGGTGGCAAGCAAATAACAAACCCTATCAAATAACTGGTCAGCCACGTGTAAGGTGGCAAGCAAATAACAAAAACCTAGCAAATAACTGGTCAGCCAGGTGTATGATGGCAAGCAAATAACAAAACCCTAGCAAATAACTGGTCAGCCAAGTGTAAGGTGGCAAGCAAATAACAAAACCCTAGCAAATAACTGGTCAGCCACGTGTAAGGTTGCAAGCAAATAACAAAACCCTAGCAAATAACTGGTCAGCCAAGTGTAAGGTGGCAAGCAAATAACAAAACCCTAGCAAATAACTGGTCAGCCACGTGTAAGGTGGCAAGCAAATAACAAACCCTATCAAATAACTGGTCAGCCACGTGTAAGGTGGCAAGCAAATAACAAAAACCTAGCAAATAACTGGTCAGCCAGGTGTATG
>CAXITT010000343.1:601235-615720 GCA_964033795.1 Lymnaea stagnalis | reverse complement strand
CCTAGCAAATAACTGGTCAGCCAGGTGTATGATGGCAAGCAAATAACAAAACCCTAGCAAATAACTGGTCAGCCAAGTGTAAGGTGGCAAGCAAATAACAAAACCCTAGCAAATAACTGGTCAGCCAGGTGTATGATGGCAAGCAAATAACAAAACCCTAGCAAATAACTGGTCAGCCAAGTGTAAGGTGGCAAGCAAATAACAAAACCCTAGCAAATAACTGGTCAGCCAGGTGTATGGTGGCAAGCAAATAACAAAACCCTAGCAAATAACTGGTCAGCCAGGTGTATGGTGGCAAGCAAATAACAAAACCCTAGCAAATAACTGGTCAGCCAAGTGTAAGGTGGCAAGCAAATAACAAAACACTAGCAAATAACTGGTCAGCCAGGTGTATGGTGGCAAGCAAATAACAAAACACTAGCAAATAACTGGTCAGCCAGGTGTATGGTGGCAAGCAAATAACAAACCCTACCAAATAACTGGTCAGCCACGTGTAAGGTGGCAAGCAAATAACAAACCCTATCAAATAACTGGTCAGCCACGTGTAAGGTGGCAAGCAAATAACAAACCCTATCAAATAACTGGTCAGCCACGTGTAAGGTGGCAAGCAAATAACAAACCCTATCAAATAACTGGTCAGCCACGTGTAAGGTGGCAAGCAAATAACAAAACCCTAGCAAATAACTGGTCAGCCAGGTGTATGATGGCAAGCAAATAACAAAACCCTAGCAAATAACTGGTCAGCCAAGTGTAAGGTGGCAAGCAAATAACAAAACCCTAGCAAATAACTGGTCAGCCAGGTGTATGGTGGCAAGCAAATAACAAAACACTAGCAAATAACTGGTCAGCCAGGTGTATGGTGGCAAGCAAATAACAAACCCTACCAAATAACTGGTCAGCCACGTGTATGGTGGCAAGCAAATAACAAACCCTACCAAATAACTGGTCAGCCAAGTGTAAGGTGGCAAGCAAATAACAAACCCTACCAAATAACTGGTCAGCCACGTGTATGGTGGCAAGCAAATAACAAAACCCTATCAAATAACTGGTCAGCCACGTGTATGGTGGCAATCAAATAACAAACCCTATCAAATAACTGGTCAGCCACGTGTATGGTGGCAATCAATTAACAAACCCTATCAAATAACTGGTCAGCCACGTGTATGGTGGCAATCAAATAACAAACCCTATCAAATAACTGGTCAGCCACGTGTATGGTGGCAATCAAATAACAAACCCTACCAAATAACTGGTCAGCCACGTGTATGGTGGCAATCAAATAACAAACCCTATCAAATAACTGGTCAGCCAAGTGTATTGTTGGCAATCAAATAACAAACCCTACCAAATAACTGGTCAGCCACGTCAATGATGACAAACAAATAAAAAACCCTATCAAATAACTGGTCAGCCACGTGTATGGTGGCAATCAAATAACAAACCATATCAAATAACTGGTCAGCCACGTGTATGGTGACAATCAAATAACAAACCCTATCAAATAACTGGTCAGCCACGTGTATGGTGGCAATCAAATAACAAACCCTATCAAATAACTGGTCAGCCACGTCAATGATGACAAACAAATAAAAAACCCTATCAAATAACTGGTAAGCCACGTGTATGGTGGCAATCAAATAACAAACCATATCAAATAACTGGTCAGCCACGTGTATGGTGACAATCAAATAACAAACCCTATCAAATAACTGGTCAGCCACGTGTATGGTGGCAATCAAATAACAAACCCTATCAAATAACTGGTCAGCCACGTCAATGATGACAAACAAATAAAAAACCCTATCAAATAACTGGTAAGCCACGTGTATGGTGGCAATCAAATAACAAACCATATCAAATAACTGGTCAGCCACGTGTATGGTGACAATCAAATAACAAACCCTATCAAATAACTGGTCAGCCACGTGTATGGTGGCAATCAAATAACAAACCCTATCAAATAACTGGTCAGCCACGTGTATGGTGGCAATCAAATAACAAACCCTGGTAAATAACTGGTCAGCCACGTGTATTGTGGCAATCAAATAACAAACCCTATCAAATAACTGGTCAGCCACGTGTATGGTGGCAATCAAATAACAAACCCTATCAAATAACTGGTCAGCCACGTGTATGATGGCAATCAAATAACAAACCCTAACAAATAACTGGTCAGCCACGTGTATGTTGGTAATCAAATAACAAACCCTACCAAATAACTGGCCAGCCACGTGTATGATGACAATCAAATAAAAAAAACCTATCAAATAACTGGTCAGCAACGTGTATGGTGGCAATCAAATAACAAACCCTACCAAATAACTGGTCAGCCACGTGTATAGTGGCAATCAAATAACAAACCCTATCAAATAACTGGTCAGCCAAGTGTATAGTTGGCAATCAAATAACACACCCTATCAAATAACTGGTCAGCCACGTGTATGGTGGCAATCAAATAACAAACCCTATCAAATAACTGGTCAGCCACGTGTATGGTGGCAATCAAATAACAAACCCTATCAAATAACTGGTCAGCCACGTGTATGGTGGCAATCAAATAACAAACATGAACAAATAACTGATCGGCCCCGTGTGTGGTGGCAATAAAATAACAAACCCTAACAAATAACTTCCGGTTAGATGGGATTAGTGTACATGTTTTTTTTTTGATGAGGAATATTTCTTTAACTATGACATTATTAGTCAAGTAAATCCTCAACAAACTGTGATTTATAATCTAAAATGTCACTATTGCTGGTCAAGGGATGAGCCAAAAGTCACTGTCTTCAATATGCTTAGCTAATGGGAGTCGCTTAGTCAATTATTTTGTCACGTGATGTGAGTAAAAACGAGTAAGATTTCCGGTATAATGTATACAACACACTAGTGCTTGACAACAGTAGCCCGATACACACTACAACTACACTACATTTCGTCCAATGAAAATTAACAATAAAATAAACAAAGGGGAATGACTCCTGCATCAATATTGAATAAAAATGCAAATGACGTCATGAGCACGCACGGAGCTCAACAACATCCTGCCGATAATAGTATTGATAGTTCCCATCGAATATCGCTCACAAATTTTTCTTGAAATAACTTTCTTCCTTTAATCATAACTGACGTATATTTATTGTCACATCTATGGATTTCATTTAAAAACCGCATGCATTCCAGAATATTTCGAAAGGTAAAATTTTTAATTAACATAACATTGGGGAAGCACTGATGAAGTATCTTTTGTTGTGTGTAGCAGCCTAGTGATGGCTTACTCACATCACGTGACCAAACAAGGAAGTGACTAAGCGACTCCCATTATGTGATTTTGGGGTTTGTACTGCATTGTTGATATTCGGCGCCATTTTTGTTACTACTTCCTGTCTTACTTGAAGCGTAGTAAAACTCTATTCCTGTGTGTGCCTTAAGACTGAAACACACGGAGTGACTTGTGGTATGTTCAAATACAATATTATACTATATACCATTGTGGTAACGGCTCTGGTAAATAAACTGTTCATCTGTGATGCCGAGAGACCAGAAATAGGCCTTATATATGACAATTTGGACTTCAGTAAGAAGACAATTTTCCGCATAGCTGGTACTGCTCACTGTGTGTTTATAGACATTGTACATAGAGCATCTTGATCATGCTCTACTCAGAGGCCCTTAGGCCGTCAGAAACTGGTACTATTGTATCTGGCCTGCGTCCTCCTGTCAAATTCGTACTCTCCTGAACCCAACCCTGGACCGAACGTACTACTAGTGCTGGTTGTTCTCCCTTGCATACCCCATCAAGTTCCAAATCCCAGTCATCATGGATCTGTGGAGCATGTGACCATGTTGTACATGTGTAGGACAGAGGCGTTGCCTGTGAACAATGTGGGCAATGGTTCCATCGTCAATGCCAAAGCATCGACAATTCTAATTACAACCAGCATGCTAAAAATTATGACGTGCCATGGCACTGTAATGTCTGCGGCTGCCAGATTAGCCAGTCTGTGTTTGACCCACATAGTGCAGGGAGAGACTCAACCTTCCCAGATTTCTCTCTGAATCACTCAATCTCCACACCAAGAAACATTCGAAGTTTTCAACCACCACACTGCTCTACTCCTATGCGCTGCAGTCAACAAGACAGATGGAGACACTGGCCATTGCGCATATTGAATGTAAACTTCCAGTCTGCAAGAGGTAAGAGAGTAGAAATAGCAAACCTAATTAACAGCCTAAAATCCGACATCATCTTTGGCACAGAAACATGACTGAATCCCTCCATAGCAAACGCAGAGGTTGTAACGGATATGTAAAAATTATTTCGTCGAGACAGAAAAGACAGAGGAGGAGGAGTGCTTGTTGCTGTCCATCACAACCTGGACTGCCACGCTGTTCCAGACCTAGATGTTGATGACTGCGAGATCCTGTGGGTAAAACTGAAACTAAAGATTAGACGCACACTTTACATTTGTGCCTATTACCGACCAAACACAGCAGATGAACAAAGTCTGAGGAGGTTCGAGGTATCGCTTCACAGAACAACACAGTCAAAGGACGCTTTTCTCCTTATAGGGGGGCGGGGGGGGGTAACTTTCCTGGTTGGAATTGGCAGATTCCTGCCTTGAAGCCCAAATCCCCATACCCTGTTCTACACTCAGAATTCATGGAGATAATTAACAACCATGGTCTGGAACAGCTGGTTAAAGAACCCACGAGGGGGGAAAACACTCTTGACCTATTCCTCAATAATTGTCCACATCGTCTCCCAAAAGTTGAGGTCATCCACGGGATTTCGGACCACAGCATTCCTTAGTGTGAATTTCAGGTAAACACACCAAAAATGAAACAAATCATTCGAGAAATCCCAATTTATGCCAAGGCAGACTGGGATGGCCTAAGGATTGCAACCACAGAGCTAAGCTCAAACATGCAGGCGATTGAAGGTACAGCGACAACAGAAGAGCTGTGGGTGAAGTTTAAGACTACAATCACTAATGCAGTGAAGAAATTCATACCACACAAAATCACCAAACCTAGGATAAATCAGCCATGGTTCACGTCTGAAATCCGTAGGCTCATCCACAGGAGAGATCGCCAATACAAACTTATGAAGAAAAATGGCTCGATTGAACTGAGAGAGGAGGTACTAAGACTAAGACCATTCAAAACTTATTGCGTAGATCGTATTGGAACAACATAAAACGGCATCTTCTCAGAGGAAGACACCCCGACAAAGGATGTCAAGAACAAGCGCTTCTGGAGCTATGTGAAGCACCAAAAGTCCTCAAACGCTGGAGTTTCCCCCTTGAGGTGGGACGGCCAATTGACATCTGACCCAAAAGCACAGGCGGGGATACTCAATCAGCAGTTCCAGTCGGTCTTTGGTGACGGTAGAGAGTACTCTGAAACTGAGTTCCTTCTGAAGACCAAAATGATGAACAGATATGGGAGATATCCAGATATCAGAACAAGGTTTATTTGCCTCCTCAATACCATTAACCCTTACAAAGCATGTGGTCCTGACAACATCAAACCACAAGTGCTCAAAGAATTAGCCAAAGAAATTGCTCCTGCACTGACAATCCTCTTCCAATCGTCACTATGCAAAGGAAATGTTCCAGCAAACTGGAGAACAGCGCATGTCACTCCAATTTACAAGAAAGGGGAGCATTCCGACCCTGCCAACTATCGTCCGATATCCCTCTGCAAACTGTTAGAGCACATACTCGTAAGCACAGTCATGAATCATCTTGAAAGCCAAAATATACTCAATGACTGTCAACATGGCTTCCAAGTCAATAGATCATGTGAGACCAAGCTTCTCGAATTTGTAAAAGACTTGATGACCAATCTGGAGAACCACAAGCAGACTGACGTGCTAGTAATGAACTTCGCAAAAGCATTAGACCGTGTGAATCATAGTTTGCTTCTACACAAACTCCAGAAATATGGGATTCAAGGAACCACTAAAACGTCGAACTCTAGCTTCCTAAGCCACCGACGGCAAGCAGTAGTGGTGGGCGGTACAAGCTCCTCCTTTGTCGATGTGAAGTCCGGGGTCCCCCAGGGATCAGTCCTGAGCCCCTGTTTGTTCCTAGCATACATTAATGACCTACCCGAGAAACTGACATCACAGGCAAGACTTTCTGCAGATGACACTGCAGTGTATAGGACGATCGCCAACAGATCAGACCAGGACCAGCTACAACAGGATCTCAATCTGTTAGCTGAGTGGGAGATAAGCTGGGGCATGGAATTTCACCCTGCCAAGTGCAAGACACTATCAGTCTCTAAAAGTTGTACTCCTCTACACTGCCAAAAACGAACTGCACGGCCATATACTTGAGCCAGTTTCCTCCGTAAAGTACCTGGGTGTTACCATTCAAAGAGAGGTCCGCTGGGACGAGCATATTAACAATGTATGTAACCAAGCAAACAAGACCCTAGGGTTCTTAAGGCGAAATGTAAAGATTTGCAACTCCTGTGTGAAAGAAAGAGCATATAAAGCCTTTATCCGTCCGATTTTAGATAATGCATCTTCAGTCTGGGACCCATTTACCCAGAAGAGCATTGACAGGTTGGAGGCGGTCCAGCGACGAGCAGCACGCTTTGTCCTAAACCGCTACAGGAATACCTCTAGTGTTGGCAGCATGCTAGAAACACTAGGCTGGTTACCATTGGAGAAACAACAACGACAATCCATGCTCTCCATGATGTACAAGATAAATAATGGGCTGGTCCACTGTTCCAGTATTAAACAGAAACTCGTCCCTCTCCCCCATAGACAGCGACGACGCCATGATAGGCAATTCAGGCTCCTACCAACAAGAAGCCAGTATAGGAGCTGCTTATTCCTGCCCAAGACAATCAGGGACTGCAACAATCTTTCAAAAGGAACGGTTGAGGCGACAACACTAGAAACATTTGTGTCTATTGCCTCCAGCCGTCAAACCCTAGTGCATGATTTCCTCATCTATATGCATAGGAAACAAAATGATCAATAAATTGATTGATGGGCCCTTAAGATATAGAAAAGAAGGTAACTGGTCGGTCACGTGTATGGTGGCAATCAAATAACAAACCCTAACAAATAACTGGTCAGCCACGTGTATGGTGGCAATCAAATAAAAAACATGAACAAATAACTGATCGGCCACGTGTGTGGTGGCAATAAAATAACAAAAACTATCGAATAACTGGTCAGCCACGTGTAAGTCTGCAATCAAATAACAAACCCTAACAAATAACTGGTGAACCACGTGCATGGTGGCAATCAAATAACAAACCCTACCAAATAACTGGTCTGCCACGTGTATGGTGGCAATCAAATAACAAACCCTAACAAATAACTGGTCAGCCACGTGTATGGTGGCAATCATATAACAAACCCTAACAAATAACTGGTCAGCCACGTGTATGGTGGCAATCATATAACAAACCCTAACAAATAACTGGTCAGCCACGTGTATGGTGGCAATCAAATAACAAACCCTAACAAATAACTGGTCTGCCACGTGTATGGTGGCAATCATATAACAAACCCTAACAAATAACTGGTCAGCCACGTGTATGGTGGCAATCAAATAACAAAAAATATCAAATAACTGGTCAGCCACGTGTATAACTGTAAGCAAATAAACATTATTTTTAAAAGAAAAGATTGTATTAAGAATATGTGGTAGTAATTATCTTAACAAAACAAAAACATTGACGTCACGATGATTATATGCATAGATCTTTTTTGCACTACACTAAAATCTCAACAACGATTATATCAGCAAGATAATGATTTCTAATTGCTAGCTATCTGCACACATGCGGTGGCCCTAGTCTAAAATCTCCACAAAAATTGCACCAACAAGACAATTATTACTAATTTATAGTTATCTCCCCTTATTTACAAATGACATTTCCATCCAGACATGTACATGTTATATTTCTATAAGATCCACACAAACACACAGCAGTTTATACGAAACATAATATGTGTAAAAGATGTGGTCTTCGTTGTAACAGATTCAGTATAATATGTAAGAGATACAGTGTTATATGTAAGAGATTCAGTGTGCTATGTAAGAGATGCCTTATTCTATGTAACAATGCAATTTTTTATGTAACAGATACATTGTTATATGCAAGAGCTGTATTGTTATATGTAACAAAAACAGAGTTCAATGTAACAGGCTTTTTGTTCTAAGTATGTATAATTTTGTATAGCATGATTTTTATTGCCTATGTAATTTTTTTTTTAAATTTCTATTACCTTTATATGTTAACTATCTATATGTATGGAAACTTTCATTGAATTATTTAAACGTAAAATGGTCTCGGACGAGGCCTCTTTTCATAATTTTTTTTTTCTAATATTTTATAAATTGCTCTTATCTATACTTTATTTCATTTACTTTGGGCAAATTTTTAGATTTACTTTATCTATTTATATCGAGCATTTTATAGCAATTTTATTGTTTTATTTTTGTATTTATGTCATTTAAGAAATTTTTTTTTTAAAAAGTTCGACAATGGTCGTTATCCATGCCATACGCTCATAAAGTTTAATTTTTAAAAAATGTAATCAGTTAATTCACAATTTATGTGTTTTCTTATGTTGGACATTGCATTGTAAATGTCTCCTCTAAATTTGATAGCTCTTACTTTAATAGTCAAAGAGATATAACCAAAATAGTACAGAAAGTTTAATAATTAGATTTCAGATTTTTAAGTTAAATACAAAGCCGAAGTGTGGGGAGAAATAAATTGCGTAAGAAATCATAACGTTTCTTCTTTAAATGCTAATGATATTATCTTAACATCATTGAAAAGCTTAAAGCTGATTCTTTCAAATAAAATGCTCCTTGTCTGCGTCCGAAGTATTTAAAAATTTGATTTGGAGTACCTAATAGGGCATACACTTTAAGAAAACATTGGATTGTAGGCTTATAGTATATAGCCTAATTAGCTAATAATACTATGTTAGTGTTTCTACAATTCTCTTAAATGTCTAATTTAAGTTTGTATCTGTGTATCTATTCTATCATAAAGTGTCATTAATTGCAAAGTTATCTTAATATTTAATAATTAGTCTACTTAATGTGTGTCTTTACATTTCATTTTTGTATTTTTTTCATTTAGTATTATATAGGCTCTACTCTTTTGATATAATTATAATATACATTGTAAATGACAGTCAATGGCTTGAATATATATTGAGTTTTTAAAATTAGCAATAAAATGTTTGATAAAATACATTTAATAAATATATAAATTAATCCCAACATCGTCATAGTAATTATATATTTTAGGGCAGCTTAGTACATTAGTAAATATTTTTTCAAAAAATTAAATAAATTAAACAAATAAATAAAACCTTACCATTCCCTAATATGTTTTCCCCCACAAAACTATTTACATTTGACCATGGCAACATTTAAGGCTAAGGAGGTCATACATTCACATGTTTTCCACAATAAAATGATTTGAATAAAACTAGGGCTACCTTTAAAAAATTTCAAACAAAACTAATATTAATATTTATCATTCCAATAGTTCTTTTTTTTTTTGGACAAAACTGTTGTTATCTTTTCCTTCCCTTGTGGCCAAGTGCGCCATCATGGTGATGTTTGCGTGCTTGTAGTGGTTAAGTTCTATATTTTAAGATGCCATAAAGATTTGCTGGCAGACAGAGATGGTGGCAATATAGCACCTGGAGGAAGACGGAGGCCTCAATCACTTTCGGCCGAAACCTAAAACAAATCGAAAGTAAACTTTTCTGTTTCGGGACAAAACTGAAACTCCGCGACAAGTGATGAAATAGAAATTTTCGAAGCCGGAACGGAAGCCGATATTCAGAGTTGTCAGTTTGTTAGGGCTGCCATACTCTTGTAAAGTCTTATAGAGTTATTTTCTTTTGGTAATGTATTAGGCTATGTCATGTCAACACAGAGTTCAAGGACCAGAATAGCATATTCATCAAATCTCTCTAAAAATAAACTTACGCTGATTACCTGTTCAATCGTAGATCTGTTTTGCCTGAATCCACATCGATAGTCGTCTAGTATTTGTTCACATTTGTAGTCACTTAGTATTTGTTCACCTTGGTAATAACCTAGTATTTGTTCACATTGGTGGTCATCTAGTATTTGTTCACATTTGTAGTCACTTAGTATTTGTATTTGTTCACATTGGTAGTCACCTAGTATTTGTTCACATTTGTAGTCACCTAGTATTTGTTCACATTGGTAGTCAACTAGTATTTGTTCACATTTGTAGTCACTTAGTATTTGTTCACCTTGGTAATAACCTAGTATTTGTTCACATTGGTAGTCACCTAGTATTTGTTCACATTGGTAGTCACCTAGTACTTGTTCATATTGGTGGTCACCTAGTGTTTTTACACATTGGTAGTAACCTAGTATTTGTTCACATCTGTAGTCACCTAGTATATATTCACATTGGTGGTCACCTAGTATTTGTTCACATTGGTGATCACCTAGTATTTGTTCACATTGGTAGTCGCCTAGTATTTGTTCACAATGGTAGTCACCTAGTACTTGTTCACATTAGTAGTCACCTAGTATTTGTTCACATTGGTAGTTGTCTAGTATTTGTTCACATTGGTAGTCATCTAGTACTTGTTCACATTAGTAGTCACCTAGTATTTGTTCACATTGGTAGTTGTCTAGTATTTGTTCACATTGGTAGTCATCTAGTACTTGTTCACATTAGTAGTCACCTAGTATTTGTTCACTTTGGTAGTTGTCTAGTATTTGTTCATTGTAAGTTTTTGTCTTTTAGCAGATTGTTTTGTCATTATTTTGTGACATACGCTTTAATATATTATTTTTTACTTTGGTACCACGCTTCGAGCCTTTGGGGATGAAGCGTGTTCTTGAAATAAACTTTATTATTATTATTATTAAATTCCTCTAAAGTTTGTGCACTGAAGTTTGTAGCCTTTCTCGTGTATTTTGTTTATTAATACGGTTTCCCCTTATGTGGGAATTTTCTCTTCTTACCAAATTTTAGTTATATGTTTATGTGTCTGACTGTGTAGTGCTCTACTTCCATATTTATAATGTCTTTTGTTTTCATTCTTATGACCTTATCCATAACATCATTTGATAGACTACCTTTACGAGGGCCATCTTATGACCTTATCCATAACATCATTTGATAGACTACCTTTACGAGGGCCATCTTATGACCTTATCCATAACATCATTTGATAGACTACCTTTAGGAGGGCCATCTTATGACCTTATCCATAACATCATTTGAAAGACTAGCTTTACGAGGGTCATATTATGACCTTATCCATAACATCATTTGATAGACTAGCTTTATGAAAACCATCTTAGGACCTTATCCATAACATCTTTTAACAGACTAGCTTTACGAGGGCCATCTCATGACCTTATCCATAACATCGTTTGATAGACTAGCTTCACAAGGGCCATCTCATGTCCCCATCGTTTTCGTCGCCCATAGACAGATCATTTTCATGTTTTTCTAATATTTATTCCTTTCCAATCCCCAATAGTGTCGGACGCCTCAGTAAAGTAGAGTTGTTTTTTTTTATAGTACACGGCAAATACTTTCGAACATCCTCCTAATTAGCTTTGTATAAAGTATCATAATCATGTCATTACCACTACCCGCCTAATGTCTCATGTCTGTCATAGTCAATAACTTTGTATATAGAATCAGTATAATCAGGTTTACACTTGCCAATACATTTTTATGTCTTTCGTAGTCAATAGCTCTGTAAACAGAATCATTATCAGGATGCTGCAACTATCCGCATGATTTCTCAGGTCTGTCATAGCAAATAGCGGTGTTTATTGAATCACTATAATCTTCTTGCCACTTGCCACTTCATGTCTCATGTCTGTCATCGTCAAATTAGTGATGCTAATCCCTGTCATGTTTCTACCATTATTTCACTTACAGATATGACCTTAGCTGGCAAAGGCTACATTGAAACATTACTTGCTACACATGTTTTGAAAATAACATGCAAACCCTTTGTCTGCCCACGGCATGATGATTATATACTCCAGGGGGTCAGCGACAAGGCCTATTCAGTCAGCACGTCATTACAGACATGCCGACCAGAGCGCCATTAACATCAGTCAATCAAAATCAATACTCGCCTGCTTAACATCTTACAATGTGACATTCAACAAAATATTGGACAAAAATGACAAAGGTTAAATGTAATTTATCGCTACATATTTCACATCTGACATTTCAACTTCGACAAACACATCCAGGCAGTAATGTAAAGGTTCATGTAACACATCCAGGCAGTAGTGTAAAGGCTCATGTAACACATCCAGGCAGTAATGTAAAGGTTCATGTAACACATCCAGTCAGTAATTTAAAGTCTCATGTAACACATTCAGGCAGAAATGTAAAGGGTCATGTAACACACATAGACAGTAATGTAAAGGTTCATGTAAAACATCCAGACAGTAATGTAAAGGTACATGTAACACATCCAGGCAGTAATGTAAAGGTACATGTAACATATCCAGTTAGTAATGGAAAGGTTCATGTAACACATCCAGGCATTAATGTAAAGGTTCAGGTTACTATTGACTGTGTTGTTGTTGGTAATACAGAGGTGGCGGTTATCTCAATCTATGTTACTGTTCTTCAACTGTCACTACAACAACATGGACATAAAAGTAACCACCAAGTCTATTAGATACGATTGAGCACTTTACTTTAACAATAGTAACATTATAAATTAATACCATCACGTACAGTATATAGTCAATAAATAGCTTTAACTTAACACATAATACAACATATATGTCGAGTATGAGCGTTCATTAGAAATTGTTGCGACTCAATATTATGTTCATTAGTTGTTGAACGCTTTTCCCGCGCTTGACTATTATAGTTAGTGAACGCTCTTCCCGCCATTGTCTTTATGACGTATTTTTATGCTGAGTCGTGACGTATTGTCTATGCAGTGTTGTGACGTATGTTTTAGTCGTGCGGCAGTCTTGAGTGGAACCTTGGAGTGATAGGATGTTTATTATATTTACTTAGATATTAAAGTTATAGTTATTATGAAAAGGAGTTGAGTTTGTTAATTGATAGTGAGAATAGTACGACGCTTCAACGTATGAAAGAACTGACGAATGTAATCAATCCAAGAAGACGTTTAGGAGTTGACATGGGGGCTTCTCATCCGGGATTGGTGAACCTCGTTATTTTCATACTTGAGGTAAAGTACAAGAACATTCTTATTATTCAACTTTAGTGAAGTTACAACCATCGTCGCATGTTCCCGTATTTCAATGTCGGAGCCCCGCTGCCACCGTGTGTCAAGTTTATATGAGTTGCATACGCCAGTAACTCCATCAACCACCTACGTCCTGTATTAGGCTAGTTATGTCCTAACCTGCAACAGGCTAACTACGCCCTGCCCGTTATCAAGTTGCCAACGTCCTGTCCAGTTCCAGTGAAATAACTACGTCCTGCCCGTTATCAAGTTACTAACCTCGTGTCCAGTTCCAGTGAAATAACTACGCCCTGCCCGTTATCAAGTTGCCAACGTCCTGTCCAGTTCCAGTGAAATAACTACGTCCTGCCCTGTATGAAGCTACCACTGTCATGTCCGGTTACAGCAAATTAACTACGCCCTGCCCGTTATCAAGTTGCCAACGTCCTGTTCAGTTCCAGTGAAATAATTACGTCCTGCGCTGTATGAAGTTAGCAATGTCGTGTCCAGTTACAGCAAATTAACTACACCCTGCCCGTTATCAAGTTGCCAACGTCCTGTTCAGTTCCAGTGAAAAAACTACGCCCATCGCTGCATCGACTTATACAAGTCCTGTCGGTAGTGAGCTACCCACTCCGTGTTCAGTTGGAGTGAATTAACTACGACCATCGCAATTAACTACGCCCCTCCACATATCGAGTTATCTACGTTCCTTCGCTAGTGAGCTACCAACTTTGTGTTCAGTTCCAGTGAAATACCCAGCCCTGACCCTCGTCAAGTCGCCAACGTCCTGTTGAGTTCCAGTGAATTAACTACGCATTTCCCTGTATCGAGTTATCTACGTCCTGTCGGTAGTGAGCTACCAACTTCGTGTCCAGTGAGCTGTGAAGTCCTGTGGCCTGTCCGGTCACTCAGTTTAACAACGCCCTGTCCTGTTTCAACGAGCCACCAACGTCCCGTTCTGCATCAAGCTGCACATGCCCGATCCTGTATTGGTGAGTTACCCACGAACTGTCCAGTGTCGGCGATTCGCCTACATTCTGTCCAGTGAGCTGCCGATGTCCCGTGACCCGTCCCGGTCACCCACACCTCAATGACTGTTTCCCAAGATCGCCATATAGGACAATTGAAGTTTGTGAGAGAACTATTGACAGTAAAGAACCATTGACACTTAATTAAGCCCAGTGTGTTTTGAATAATATTTAAATTCTATAGGACTTTCCACGAACCAGGCAAGTTGGATTTTTATTGTTT
>CAXITT010000343.1:585374-598507 GCA_964033795.1 Lymnaea stagnalis | reverse complement strand
GAAAAAAAACAAGAATATAAAAAATAAAAGAAAAATTTATGAGTAAAAAATATATATATATATATATATATATATATATATATATATATATATATATATATATATAGAGAGAGAGAGAGAGAGGGATAGACAGATAAATAGAGAGAGAGAGATGTATAAACCATCACATATATACATAATATATAGATACCACATCACCCACTTGCACCATATTTATATATATATATATATATATATATCGATTTATGTTTACTTTTGTATTGATTAAATATATTTGCTCTCGTCCACTCATATGTATCATAATTTATTTTAACCAACAATCCCATCAAGACATTTCAACATGTCGGCCTTGCCTCTTCTACGTTACATCCATATGTATATGCGTATGTTACTATCCAGTATCTTACCAAGGTGCGATAGCTTCCTTTCTCATGTGGTTATAGCAGCTACACAACACATTGAATACAGAGAAGAAAGTATATTTAGTAACTGCACAACTTAACTACAGTAGACTACCCGCGGCATTGCATACGTCGCAGAATTACTCACAGATGACTGAAGACTTCTAGAAAAACACAGTTGTTCAAGCTAAATCAATATTCTCACGTCCCAACCAATTTTAAACCAAATATTTTTTACACAATACTTAAATTGAGACGATTTCATTTCCGAAAAGAAAGTATTACGCGCCAAACGCAATTGCGTTATTATATATATATTCTAATGCCCCTTATATATATATTTATGGATTATGATGACGTTACTTGCAATAATTGATGTGTATTACTCATCTTGAATCACAGTCGTCCATTAAATTGTTCATAGTAAAAGACGACTTATAGCTTTTGTATGACTATATATTTATTACTTGAATTCAGCCCATCACATGAAATAACATCTCTGTAGATCAGGGTGAAATATAATACTTCATACAACTTCTTCTGTTTCACAATGTCAACATGAAGATGCTGAGTAATAACTGAAAATGAACATATCCAGCGCTCAAAAATATGAAATCCTGCAAACAAACCTTCCGTTACTTCTATCCCATAATTCCCTAAATTCCTGTTATTTCTATTCTACAAAACAATATAATTTTTTTACGAAACACAACTGATATCTGAATACTAGATCTGTGACAATTATAAGAAATAGTTAAATTTAAAGTAGTTTTCTCAAAAAAAAAAAAAAAAAAAAAAAAAAATAAAAAAATTTCCCCCCAGGGGGGGGGGCAAAAAAAAAAAAAAAAAGTTAAAATTAAAGAATTTTACTAAAAAAAAAAAAAAAAAAAAAAAAAAAATTAACACATTTCCCCCCAGGGGTGGGGGCACTTGACTTGCTTCTGGGGGCACAGCCCTTGGAGGTATGCCTGAAAGAAACCCTGCTGTCACTGTACACTTTAACCGGTGATGGGGAAAAATGACAGTGTCTTTCTGACGTAAGCATAGGGTCATCTCTTTTCTAACGCACCAACCTTGAACTTTTAGTAAAGCACGCATTTGGATTGGTTACATTTGTGAAAATGTATGGGTGATTGGTTATCCTTTCCTGAATCTCGGTTAGACTTGGCACTATGTGCTCTGTAAATATGCAACATTTCAATTGGGTGTCACTCCTAAAATCGTGTCAATCGGTGCGGTCGCACCCCCTTCGATACGCCACTGCTACAAGATACGTTTCATGTACACGTGAGATGGCAAAAAGTGTTAAAAGAGGGTCACACTTTGTTTATTCATTAAATGATGCGAGGAAGTGAAGAAAAGTTTAGAAACACGGACTTGTGACATGAATGTAAATACTAAAGGAATTTTCAAAACATAAAAACTAACAAAACCAAAAAACAAAACAATCAATATTTTGTTAATATTTTTTCTTTTTGTTTTAAATTGCTCGTGACTTTATATATATAAAAAAAAATCATAATCTTTACTAACATGCTTCACCTAATTAACATAATTTTAACAAAATTGATTTATCCAATTCACGTCTAACTTGAAAGACAATGCAGGACAGACCAAACAAAAAACAATATAAAATAATTCAGCAACGTTCTAATCAAATCTACTTAAAATCAGCAAACTGTCGAGCTGAATGCCCATGAAGACTTCACCATGGCACTCGCCGCCCCCAACTGTCTTTCAACAAATCCGTCAAGGTAATTTTTTCATTCGAGCCGCTTAGCGGTGCGCCGTGGCTATTCAGCCCCTGAGAGGTCCAAACCCATCCTTCCACTCGATTGATCATGCAATTGAGGTGGCATCAGAAAAGGAACACCTGGTCGGCCTGGGTGCTGGTCAAACAGCAACAGGGCGTACATTCTTAAGCTCGTGCGGCTATATATAACATCACAATGTTCCCCTTTCAAATCACAGGGAGACGACTGTATTTACGAAGACGCCCTATAATAGTATTTACGTGACGTTTTTTCTACTTCGTGTCTAAACGACATTGTAGCTGAGACGAACATTTACCTAGAAGCAGTTCCGTCAAGACTGAATCATTGAAGATTGCCACGTTCCTTATACTCACCTCCATATGGCAACATGTCACATGGACTCATATTCCGACTTGTTTCTGCGCTATTTTCAACTGTATATGGTAGGAATCGTACTGTTGAGCTCCTTCTAACGCAGTTTCCTTGCAATACCTTTGACTTTGAGCGCAGGTCTCTTACGTAAATATTTTTACAATTTTTTTAAAACATTGTTAAAATACTCTTTTATCTATAATCTGTTTCATCGCAAATAAATGAAATCAATATTTTTAATTGTATCAAAATAAGGATTAGGTGGTGTGTTATGGTTAGGTTTAAGTGGTGTGTTTCAATCATCAATATAGTTTGTTTAGAAATATGTACATATATTTGTTTTCCAATATTTTGTGTCGATTTAATACTTGATTTATTTGTTTCAATTGTTTTTTTTTAAAATTGATTCAAAAATGTTGTTCTATTTTGTAATTTCAATTAATTTGCATTTGGTTATGTTTCCATTGTTGGGGTTTGATTCATAGATTTTGTTTTAATATAACGGGCAGCCTTAAATTTAAAGTATGTTTTTTCCCTCCAAAACTCAAACACTCTAAAGATCTCGTAGTCACACATCTCATCAAATGACAAGATTATCGTGGTTGTTCATGTCATCAAACACTTCCTGGTGTTTCAAAGAAAACAAATGGCGTCTGAAATATATGTTGTATATCATGTCCTGTGTATTTTTCAATGCACAACTTTCAAACATGTTTTCACCAGTACATTTTTTTAACAAGTTGATTCATGCATTTCAAAAGAATACCATTATCGAAAACATTACAGTCAAACATTTCACAAGCACAATATTTACCAGCACATAAAATCTATGTATTTCACAAGCTGAAAATTTTAAAAAAGTGTAAGCCATGTATCGCAACAAGAACCATCTGAAAATGTTCTACCATCTCAGTCTGTATAACAGCAGTTGCATCTACGGCACATTAAAGAACGTATATGCCACATAGCGACTAATACATGTAAACAACATGATGTTAAAGGAACTATTAACATGATTTCGTGTAGCTTTTTAATACTACCTGGAGGGGAAGAGGCCCATCATTTTCTTTGGCCTATCTACACATTCTTGATCAAACTGGCAGAGGCGATGTTCTCTGATAAATTGTGAGCGAGCTGTGGAGCCTTTCACAAGCATTATATTTTCATACACGTTAAAGCCATGTTTTTCATAAGAGCTATGGTATGGCCTACATGAAAGTCATACATTTCACTAACAAAACATTATCAAACACATTAGAGTAAATGTTTGTCACAAGCACATCATTGTTCACCCAGGTTCAAACCATACATTTCACAAACACAACATTATCATACATGTTAGAGCTAACATTAAATCATTGTAATTTCATTGAAAGTCATTGACTTCTACCAAATTTATAGGTGATTAAGTTTCTTGCTTTTTACATGTTGTAATCGACCTTTCAGTGCGATCTGATTGCATATATTTGTTTAGTGTCTCTTATAGTGAAATAATGTACGCCTCACTGAGATAATTTGTTTTATTAGGTAAAAAAATAAACAAATCATTTATTCAAACATGTATGAATAATAAACTTTTGATTTGAAGGATAGGAAAGTAGTCTAACGAGAAGTTCCGTAAAGTAGTGTGATGAGGAGATTAGGGCCAGGATGGATTTATTTGTTTTTGAATAAAACACTGCCACTTTCGGAGAATTACAGAATTTATTTCCTGGAACTCGCGAAGAAATGCATGGCCTGCCTTGGACCGCATGATCTGCCTTGGACCGCATGGCCTGCCTTGGACTGCATGGCCTGCCTTGAACCGCATGGCCTGCCTTGGACTGCATGGCCTGCCTTGGACTGCATGGCCTGCCTTGGACTGCATGGCCTGCCTTGGACCGCATGGCCTGCCTTGGACTGCATGGCCTGCCTTGGACCGCATGGCTTGCCTTGGACTGCATGGCCTGCCTTGGACTGCATGGCCTGCCTTGGACTGCATGGCCTGCCTTGGACCGCATGGCCTGCCTTGGACTGCATGGCCTGCCTTGGACTGCATGGCCTGCCTTGGACCGCATGGCCTGCCTTGGACCGCATGGCCTGCCTTGGACCGCATGGCCTGCCTTGGACCGCATGGCCTGCCTTGAACTGCATAGCCTGCCTTGGACTGCATGGCCTGCCTTGGACTGCATGGCCTGCCTTGGACTGCATGGCCTGCCTTGGACTGCATGGCCTGCCTTGGACTGCATGGCCTGCCTTGGACTGCATGGCCTGCCTTGGACCGCATGGCCTGCCTTGGACCGCATGGCCTGCCTTGGACCGCATGGCCCGCCTTGGACCGCATTACCCACAAGCTATACGACTGCTGAAGAAAATGCATACCAACACAAACACGCATGAGAATCTAATAAATAGTTCCTTAAAATCTATTTTTTTAGAACCGCTTACATTATTTTTGAGGGATAAACTTATGACCTAGTTGGGGGGGGGGGTGTGCAGATGTGCAGATGGTTTACAAATGTCAAAAGTGATTTTAGAAAATGTGTGTTAGGATTCCATTGGCTGACTGACACTCTTGATTTGCCGAGAGTCTAGGTTTGGCCCTTAATTGGGACACACACAAAAATCCCAGCAAATAGTTTTGTTGTCAATAGTTCTAATGGCACCGCTCATCCTGCTGATAATATTATAACTTTGACTAGTATATAAACCTCTCATTCCTTCAATCTCTAATGCATATAGAAACAACAGCTGTACGTGATTCATTGTGGCGGTTGGCAGTAACACTGAGATTATTTCTTTTCTCATTGGTTTTGTTGATCTGTCCGCTATAAATTAAACTGACCCGGCTAATAATCACAGACTTTTTTCCCTCACACATGTGTCTGGTATATGGGGGCTTAACTGTAAGTATTATAAAAAAAACAACAAAAAAAAAAAAAAACGACTTACATCTTAAAATATCTTTGAAGACAATTGTTACTGAAATTGTTTCCCCTTTGCGTTTGCATCATGGACAAGACAACTTTCATCATGTTTACAGTGTTTTTGATGTCAACAGGTAAATCAAATTTTGTAATAATACATACACAACTTAACATTTACGTTAGGGATTTTTAAATGTTAACACTAAATGTTGGATACCAACTTCTTATCCCCCCCCCCCCGCACTTACAAGAAATATATTTGTTAGCCTTAAATCAATTTTCATAAAATCTGATATTTTTAGTTTTTGGAATTGGTCACAAATTGTTTTCATGAAACTTGAAATTATTAGAATTCTTTAACTCCAGGAACAATATGATAAATATTTTGACAGTGAGAATATAAACATGTTTTAAAGTGAGATGGAGCAATGAAGACAAAGGGAGTTAGAGAGTGTAACAAATATATAGGCTGTGTTAATATAGCAATGCATAGTGATTAATGAGAGATTTGGAAAAATAGAGAGACAGAAAATTAGTTTTTGAGAGAGAGTGATAGAAAGAACGAAATAGTTCATAGTTTAGTGGATAATCTCGTTCAAGCTTCAATGAATTCTTTAAAAAAAACACACACACACAAAACTGTGTACATGCTATTTTGATTGAACATTTTGTGATAATGTGAAATTGATAAAATAATGTTGATCTTTTTCTTTAGATTGCTTGACAAAATTACAAGATTTCAACTGTTCGGGAAGGGAATACAACATAGCACTGGTGTACGATTGTCGCTACAGCTTAAAGCTACAACAATTTTTCTTCTTTCTATTTCTTGGCAATTTTAAACCATTACATTTTTATATGAGTATAATTCTGATGACGTACGGAAGATCTAATTTACTGACATTTGAGAAATTTACCCAGGGAAACATGACTCAGGACACATTTTTCGAGGCCGTGTTACATTTAAACACCTCTTCTTGTCCTCGACATCTACCTCTAAAGAATGTATTCAACGACACGAGAGAGGCTTTAAGTGGAGTGAGCAAATCTGTAACAAAGTTGGCCATTTTTGTGTTGTCGGAAAATTTGACAGAATACGATGACGATGACGTCACAGTGTCACGTTGGCTGGAGAATGAACAAAGTCTTAATGTTGATGTCAAGAGATTGTTTATACTGGTCAAGCCATCGGTAGAACTTGAAATTGAAAATCAAACGTTAATATATATAAGTACGTTAACAACTCTCGGTACATTGTAAAGACACTCATACAGCATGTTTGCAATGTGTGCAGTGAAGATGACCCTGATATAATAACCTTTGATGGCAACTGTTATCATGTTTTACAGTTGAAATATGAATTGACAGCATTGGAAGCATCCTCACTTTGTCGTGAACATAGGCCTCTTACACGTTTGGTTTCTTTCAATTCTAAATTGGAATATGAACAGTTTATATCACAATGGAACATTGTTTTAGAAAATATTACCCATGATTGTCGGAAAGGTGAAATGTTATATGATAATGATATTGATTGCAATACATCATTGGTGAATGGAAAACAAGTAATTACTTTTGACGCTTTCATCGGTCTCTATCGTCTTGAGAGGAGTAATTACACAATTTACATATGGAATGATGGAACTCCACTGATAGTTGATCCATCTTGGGGATACCGCAATACGGCTTATAGCTGTGTTTGCATGTCACAAATATACTGTTATACTGGTGACAAATTAACAAGGGGGAAAATTGTGTGGAATGAAATGGATTGTTATGAAAAGAAGAGATTTGGTTTTGTCATATGTGAATCAGACAGGACTGATGTGAAGAAACGATCTTTAAACTTAAATGACTTCAAACCCAAGAGACACGAGTCTAACGTCCATTTACTTTACACAAGTTATTCACGTTTATTGTTCTACATTATAGAAAGAAAATTTGAAAATGAAGATGAAAATATATTGGTACTACGTAGACGTATGTTAATATCCTTTATTCAGAAAGAATGCAATACTAGTTGCCAGAGATATAAAGAGAGTAATGAGACATACGTGAGTAAAAATTTCGAAATCAACAGTGGAATGTTTCTATCAACGTCAAGCAGAAGCCACTCGTGTGAAATGGATCAAATTTGTTGTTCCATGTCACTGTTAAATAGCCACAATCACAATTGCAGATGGTTTAGGGAAGCCGAAAGAAATACGAAACTGTTAAATAGCAGCAGCTTTAATAATACGTATCTGAAATATCCAGATACAACTGTCGCCAAATGTTTGTATGAACTAGACATTGTAGAAGATACAATTGAGTTTCCAAACACTACCAGCTTACAAGACTGTGAAACATTCGTATGTCCACCAGGATTTATTAAGTGTCCTGATTCATACTGTATACCTGCGTATTTTGTAGATGACTTTATTAACCATTGTCCACTAGGGGAAGATGAAGATTTTATTAAAAATAAAACAACATTGTGTCCCGCGAAACTCACGTTTACACTAAGAAATATTTGTCTGCAACAAGAACTTTGTAATGCACATGATCAATGTATAAACCGAACTAATGATTTTAATTGTCAAGTACCGTGTGACACTGGTTATGTGTGTATGTCAAATATCGTGAGGAAAGAGAGCGGTAATGACACTATGTTTTACCTAAGTTTTTTTGAGATCACAGTTGAAATATATGAGGTTTTAGGTTTGTTTATATTTACCCCAGGAATATACTCTTATTTTGAGTTGTTTAAACTTGTAGAAGCAGATCTAAGTAAATGTTCAATACGTGATCTGGACAATGCCATTAAAAGTCTGGACAGTTTAGATGTCATCAAATTAGATGTAAGTGGCAATTCTATTACTGGGCACAACAACTTTACTGTCATAAAAGAAATGACGAATTTACAGACGTTAAATATGTCATTTAACAGACATTTTGAACTTGGTGACAACTTCATTTTCCCGTTACATTTACAGGTTCTAGATTTGTCTCACACTAGATGTGGCTCTGGAGTAATGAACTATTTGATTCAATTGACCAGTTTAAAAATTCTACAGCTACGTAACGTTGATCCAATAGATTTAAGTATAACAGGAAATGTACATCTTGATATACTTGATGTACGTGGTACAGAACTCATTAACATAAAAGTTGGCTACTTGAGTTGGTTGTCTATTCAAACAGCATTGTACACTGATGACTTTAGAATTTGTTGTCCAGTCATCAGAGGACCAAATATTACGGAAGATAAATGTCACGCACCACATGACGCAATCTCCACCTGCAAAGATCTGATTGGTGACCCACAAAAACGTGTCATTCTATGGGTGGTTGGTATATTATCACTTCTCGGGAACATGATGGTTGTGATTTATAGGATAGTTTGGGACAGGGCTGTCTTCAACAAGGCATACGGACTTTTTGTTGTTTGCCTGGGAGTGTCTGATTTTATCATGGGCGTCTATCTGATAATAATAGCTGGGGCAGATTTGTTTTACCGGAACATGTATGTTTTGGAAGATTACAACTGGAGATATAGCGACATATGTAAATTAGCTGGCATTCTGTCAACATTCTCTAGTGAGACCTCTACAATGTTCATTTGTCTCATTACACTAGACAGGTATTTGGTCATCAAGTATCCGTTTGGTCAACATAGATTTTCAAAGACTGGGAAAATAACCTCCCTTTGTTTGACACTGATTATAGGTGGCGTAGTTTCTGTGATCCCAGTTCTGTTTCCTGGCTGGGAGATTTATTCCTCTAATGGGATGTGCTTGGCACTTCCTTTCAGTTCTGGGAGACAAACGGGATGGGAATATTCAGCCATCTTGTTTGTCGGTCTCAATTTCTTTCTCTTTATTCTTATAGCCATCGGCCAGCTGGCAATATTCCTAGCCATCAACTCGTATAAACATGATTCCTTCTGTGGAACAAGAGATGATTTAAGAAAAGCTCAGGAACTGTCTATTGCAAAACAGTTATTTACTGTGGCATTTTCAGACTTCTGTTGCTGGTTTCCTATAGGAATTATTGGCATCATGTCTCTCAACGGTTTTCAGTTTAATCTTGACGTCTACGCTTGGTCAGCGGTTCTCGTTCTGCCAGTAAACTCAGCCATCAACCCATTAATCTACACGTTGCCCGCTATTTTGAGGAAGATTAAATCTGTGACGTAGTGTTTTACTAGACATGACATAACTCATAACAACGCATGTTTAACCAAATGTTACATTTTCTCAGCTCATAACATCACTTATTAAAAAGAATGCTTCATTTCGATCAGATCATAACAGCGCATGTTAAACCGAGGGCTAAATTTTACTAATGACAAAGCCTGTAAAAACGAAATGTTACATTTCACTCAATCTTTGACAGCGCTTGTTAAATAAATTGTAACATTTAAATCACAACATTATTTTGTTAACAAGATGACCAGTTAAATAGTTTCTGTGGTACGTAATATGTTTTAGCTTTAGACAAAAGAATGATACATGAACAACAATTTCATATATTCATTAGTGCATTTTCAATAAATTCCAGATTATATGAATGTTATGTTTATAAATGAAATAGTGAAACGAGGTATGTGGAAGCTTGAAATAAGGTAACAGGACAAAAAACAAGGACGTTTCGGCATAAAGCCTTCCTCAGCCAACAATAGAAATGAAAATATAACAAAGAAAAGAACACATTTACATAGCTTGAAAGCAGTCCCTTCATTTATTTCTTGTTATGTTTATAACAGTTTTTATATTATTTTTACTCACACAGAATTACATGTTCATCATATAAATTAGTTCGAAATTTAAAATATTTTTGCCTTTAGTTTCTATTTCTTAAGATTCTATTTCACCTTTTTTTAGTTTCTATTTCTTAAGATTCTATTTCACCTTTTTTTAGTTTCTATTTCTTAAGATTCTATTTCACCTTTTTTTAGTTTCTATTTCTTAAGATTCTATTTCACCTATTTTTTAGATATAATTTTAATAGAATTTTTCTCAGTGTTTTGAAATGAAAATATTTATAAGTTTTCGCAGTTCTATTTAAACGAGTTTTTGTGTGTAAATCAAAGTAATCTCGACGCACGTCAACCAGCATATTTATAAAAAGACAAATAAATGGACATGTAGTGCACTTTTTATCTTGACGTGTTTAATAAAAAAAATAATTATTTTAACACTTTTTATGAATTGTAATTTTTTTTTTATGATAGTTTCATTGAATGAATATTTCATTGAATTAATGTGTCTTAGAATGAATGTAAAAGGAATGTGTCTTAGAAGGAATGTGTCATAGAAGGAATGTGTCTTACAATTATGTGTCTTTGAATGATTGTGTCATTAAATTAACGTATCCTACAATGAATGTTTCTTGAAAGTGTGTCTTAGAATGAATGTGTCATTTAATAAATATGTCTTAGAATGAATGTTTCTTAGAATGAATGTGTCATTAAATAAATGTGTGTTAGAATGAATGTGTCATATATTGAATGTTTCTTAGAATGAATGTGTCATTAAAGAAATGTGTCTTATAATGAATGGGTCATAGAAGGAATGTGTCTTACAATTATGTGTCTTAGAATGATTGTGTCATTAAATTAACGTATTCTACAATGAATGTTTCTTGAAAGTGTTTCTTAGAATGAATATGTCATTAAATAAATGTGTCTTAGAATGAATGTGTCATAGAATGAATGTTTCTTACAATGAATGTGTCATTAAATAAATATGTCTTAGAATGAATGTGTCATAGATTGAATGTTTCTTAGAATGAATGTGTCATTAAATAAATGTGTCTTAGAATGAATGTGTCATTAAATAAATGTGTCTTAGAATGAATGTGTCATTAAATAAATGTGTCTTAGAATGAATGTTTCATTTAGGCTGTTGATAGTTTGTTTGTTTTGTTTGTTTGTTTTTTTTTTTTCCTTTTTTTTAAAAAATTGATCTGTATTATCTCATTTATATATTCTATGCATTTTATATCATTGATTAAATGTATCATTGAAGATGGTTATACTAATATCAGTGGCGTAGCGAGGCAGGTGCGGACCGCACCGTGTGATACCATTTTAGGGGTGACACCTATTGAAAAATTGCATATTATGGGGCTGATGCTGAAAATCTGATACGTTAAAAGTGTGGACATACGTCTCATTAAATTACGAATATGTTTATGTTGATAAAATATTTTTCACGTTAAAATATTGCTATATTTCCCCTCTTTTGTTAGCAAGGCAAACACTAATATTTGCAATGGAAACATCATACCCCCAGGTTAAATATTTATATTTCTATAACACGCATGTCCCCACTTATAAATTATCAGACTTTTTACATCACGTTAAATATGTGTCACTGCTATCCAGGAACTTAAAAGGAGGCCAGGCGGACCAGATAAACGACACTTAGCGTTGTGCCGAAAATTGTTCATGTGCTGTAGTTTGAGAACCCTTGATCTAAAGTAATCTCTCTATGATCGAAGTCAATGTTTTGCCGAAAACTCCTACACCATCAAAATTAATTGATTAAATCAAAAATTAGTTATTGATATTTCAATCATTGCTACAAAATATTAAGTAACTAAATAGTGAGGGAAAAAAAGTTATAATACATGCGTGTTTGACCATTCAAAAAAGAAAAACAATTAACATGAACCATGCATGTCCGTCACTTTAAGTAAAAAATATCATGGGCCAAATATCTTGTATGTTTGAACCTTCTTACAAGAAAATGAAAGAGCCATCAAGCATGCATGTCTGACATTTCACATAGAAAAAAATCATTATGCAGGTCATTCCATATTCTTGTGCTCTTCTTAACACCATTTATGTTGTTTAGGAGTTCTCCGTACTTATCTTAGTTTTTCAACATGGGATGTGTTGTTTAGGAGTTCTACGTACTTATCTTAGTTTTTCAACATGGGATGGTTTGTTTAGGAGTTCTCTGTACTTATCTTAGTTTTTCAACATGGGATGTTTTGTTTAGGAGTTCTCTTAGTATCTCAACAAGGGATGTGTAGTTTAGAAGTTCTCCGTACTTATCTTAGTTTTTCAACATAAGATGTTTTGTTTAGGAGTTCTCCGTACTTATCTTAGTTTTTACACATGGGATGTGTTGTTTAGAAGTTCTCCGTACTTATCTTAGTTTTTCAACATGGGATGTTTTGTTTAGGAGTTCTCCGTACTTATCTTAGTTTTTCAACATGGGATGTTTTGTTTAGGAGTTCTCCGTACTTATCTTAGTTTTTCAACATGGGATGTTTTGTTTAGGAGTTCTCCGTACTTATCTTAGTTTTTCAACATGGGATGTTTTGTTTAGGAGTTCTCCGTACTTATCTTAGTTTTTCAACATGGGATGTTTTGTTTAGGAGTTCTCCGTACTTATCTTAGTTTTTCAACATGGGATGTTTTGTTTAGAAGTTCTCCGTACTTATCTTAGTTTTTCAACATGGGATGTTTTATTTAGAAGTTCTCCGTACTTATCTTAGTTTTTCAACATGGGATGTTTTGTTTAGAAGTTCTCCGTACTTATCTTAGTTTTTCAACATGGGATGTTTTGTTTAGAAGTTCTCCGTACTTATCTTAGTTTTTCAACATGGGATGTTTTGTTTAGAAGTTCTCCGTACTTATCTTAGTTTTTCAACATGGGATGTTTTGTTTAGAAGTTCTCCGTACTTATCTTAGTTTTTCAACATGG
>CAXITT010000343.1:466205-584107 GCA_964033795.1 Lymnaea stagnalis | reverse complement strand
GCTCTCTCTCTCTTATATATATATATATATATATATATATATATATATATATATACATATAATTTGAATAGTACACTATTCCTTGGTCTATTGTTCCTGCCGGTGTCCTTACATTAAGTCCTACACAACCCCTTTTGAGGTCACCATTTATGGGATGGAAACCATTGTTGTTGTAACTAGAATATCCCAAGATGTTCATATAACAAATATCCTTTACATTCCCAATTGTTTTTATTTAACACTAACAACAAGTTATTTTTTTTATACATATTTAAAAACAGATTTGAAGTTAGATTTAACAACCTGTCAAGAAAGAAATGTCATAAAGCTGTAAGATTTTCTACAGGGGAATTAGTATCAAACATTTGCTTAACAAGCTAGATCTCTATTACTGATATAAGCAGATGAAACTGAAGAAAGCGACCGACCACACAACTAACTGTTCATTAATAGACACATTAAATAAACAACTACATGTAATTTAACATTAAGAAATTGCATTAGCGGGCCGTTGAACGAATGCTCTGTTAGCCCTCCACAAAGCATCCCCTCGTTAACCAAGGTATCGGGCCGCTAAGCGGCACGTTGGTCAGATCTCTTTGCATGGCCAGCCCCACACGAGGAGACCGGTCGGTCCAACACTGTATTTGCACACAGTCACACGTTCGACTTTGTCTTGTGTCAGGATGGTCAATTGACGTCCTAATATTTTCCCTCATCCATCCCGGGAAAACGTTGGACGCCCTTTAAGAGGTTTCAACAGTGGGTTTCCACGACGCAAATCATTCTCAAACTAGCTGGGTGAAACGGTTGCCTTGGAGCAGCTTCTCAGGACTGTATAGTAAGAATCATCGGCTAGAGTTTACCAGATTCACCTCTAGCCTAATATCTATTAACGGCAACTCTATCCTCAATTTTTTTTAAAGTTTTTAATGTATGTTAATTATATATATCCCGGGCGGTGACGGGATGAAGTAATTTTTCTTCAATGTTTCCTCGGAATGAGCGAAATCGCGGAAAAAGTAAAACCCTATCGTCATCCAAATGTCTACCAATTTAAGTTTGTCTAAACCCTAATGTTATTCAAATATCTAAAAAAAATAAGTATGCCTAAGGCTGTAGCTGGACTGTGATGTCAATTTTCACATAACATTAAGATTGGTACCAAATGATATGCAACAGTTTGTGTTGAAGTATTTTATTCTTGGGCAGTTTAGTTTATTTCATGGCTTAAAAGCCGGGTTAGGAGCAGTATCACGTTTCCGTCTTACTTTTTATGTTTTAAACACAGACAGTAGTTAGCTCACACCATCACATTCACACGTTATTAAATTGTAAAGTTAAATCACGTATGTGTAACACACACATGTCCTGACATCATTATCACTGTAACTTATTTCTTAGGCTGTGGGTTATGTCAGTAGCACGGTTACTTGTTTTAAGTTAGTAATTCAGAATGCCGGCTAAGACTTCATCGTTCTTCCTCTTGTTATACAAGCACGCAAATAAGAATACTGAATCCTGGTTAAACTGACAGTACTTTATTAAATCACAGTTTACACAGATAATATTAATAATAATCCTGCATGAATGTAATCATTTCACATATCTATATAATATTCCATCACTCAGAAAGACACGTCCTCACACTGCTATATCTGACAGTACTTTATTAAATCACAGTTTACACAGATAATATTAATAATAATCCTGCATGAATGTAATCATTTCACATATCTATATAATATTCCATCACTCAGAAAGACACGTCCTCACACTGCTATACTATAACTAAGCTCAACTGTACTACATCTCAACTCTAACTCAACTCCGACTAACTCTGACTCTCCTTGCGCTCAGCTCTCCTTATCTCAGTCAACTCATACTTTATTACCAGCAAAGCGTGCAAAACAACCGCTCTGACAAAAACATAATTTTACTCTCCAAAAACGTGGAGCTCACATTGTCCTCTCAAAATACATGGTCAACACAATTCACTGTTCACTCATGCTACCTCTCTGTTTTCATGTGAAAACATTGTCCGTTACAGTATGAATCTTAATACAGATCATGCAGAACATTTTTGCCAACTTAAATTGGAATAACCAAAAGTTTGAATACCATTAAAAGAGATGGCTATACTAGGGAAACTTGTTTATGCTTGGACTAATCTATTAGAAAGACACGAATGAACAATATACATAGATACCAACAACTTATTTGGAAATAAAGAAGTGGCTCGCAGACCAATTTAGGACGAAGTGGTATTGGCATTGGGCAGACAACATGACCGCCAGAGACTACATTTCAAATTTGCTCACTCCTAGAAAACAAAACCCATGGTGTGGGTTTGGCCTCAGACAACAGAACTTAATGACGCAGATGCACACACATCATTGCTCTTAAGGCACACATTTCTGGCGGCTATATAACTGCAGGGACCCAATATGCCGGCATTGCAGGCTGTTTTCAGAGAATCTAGCGCACCTGCTGACCTAATGTCCCTCATAGGATGGCCACGGGGGAGGCCAGGCGTGAATGAGGGTACAATGTGAGGACAATGTTGTATGGCTCAGCTCAGCAGATGGAGATGGTAGACGATTTACTAGCCGGGGTCATAAGAGAGTCATCTCAGACCTTCACCTGTATATGTGTGTTCGATAGTCAACCACGAAGAGGTTAATGTTTCTTATTTCTTCTTCTTCTTCTTCTTTATTTTGAGGGCCCACGATCAATGAATTGATCATTCTGGCTCCTATGTTTCAGAGGGGATTGCGATGTTACTGTACATGTGTTTCAATGTGATGCTTCACTGGTTTCATGGGCGACGCAGCAGTGGTGTTATGAAATATGGGTTGGAATACAGGAGGCAATATACACAAATGTGCCGAGTTTAGCCGCCTCAACTGTTGCTTTTGGAAGCTTGTTCATGTCCCCTATTGTCTTCGACAGGAATGATGAGCTCCTGTACTTTGTTCTTGTTTTTACCAGCCGGAAGTGTCTATCATGGCTTCGTATGTTTTATCAGTATCATATCTGATGGAAGCTTTTCAGTGTCCTACCGATTTACCTTACGCTTAGTCTTACAGGCGACGTGAAATCACTGTGCTTAAAGTTAGAGTAGTTTGAGAAAACGACTGAGATCTTTGTTTTGGTTTAAGAACCACACTAAGGATCAGGCCTGCGGTGGACCGACTATGCGTGCACGGGCCTCACACCTTGCGGCAGATCGCTGGAGACTGTACTACCTTTCCGCACTTAGACTTAGACCCCTATCATTTCCACTCATCAATCGACATCTTTTATAGTGCAAAGATATATACTTATATATGTTTATGTTTATATATGTTTCCACGCTAAGCATGCAGATATGATTTCTATATCGTGAAGAGTTTATGTTTCGAGATATAAATTTGTAAAATATTGATTGATATATAATTACTTTTCAAAATTAAGGTTCAAATTTTTGAAAAATTTCTAGTTATCTCGAATGTCTCTTGACCCCATTATTTTCATACAAATGGCTTAGCGTTTATCCCGTTTGTTCAAACGTAGCTTTGCTGTTAACAATTTATGACATATTCCAAAAATACCCCATATATATTAATACAATGCATTTTAGATTTTCAATTTTAATAAATAGTCCTCATTGGACGACAGATGTTTTTGCATAGGGCTATTATATCAGGCCGATTATCTCAAAAGCGTTTATTTTAGGCCATTTTTCTCAGACCGATTATCTCAGGCCGCTTATTTCAGGCCGATTATCTCAGGCCAATTTTCTGAGGCCCATTTATCGGTGCAACCTTAATTTTAAGCTCCACTTAACTAGTCATCAGATTAGAAATGTTTGGTCCCCTCCCCCCAACCCACTTCGTTTTCACGTCACATAATAATGATTCCATTAAGATGTTGTAAATTCATTAGGTACGTCATAAGTAGCTTTGTTCAGTTATAAAATGATCGTAAATAGTCCGTTTCTAAGCTCAAGAGCTATGATCTAGAACCGTGATTCTTAACCTTCGTAATGTCGCGACCCTGTAATGCAGTTCCTCAATTTGTGGTGACCGCAACAAAACATTATTTTCGTTGCTACTTCACAACTGTAGAGGAGTATATGTGTTTTAAGATAGTCTTAGGCGATCCCTGGTTTAGAACATCTGGTGTAGAACATTGATTGACATGTACACAAACAATTTTTCAAACATCCGTATATCAGCATCCTCTGAGACAAACAACAATGTGAACATGTCTATAACTAATACTACAATAAAGGAACATTAAAAGATATTCAGTTGATATGTTTCGTTTAAATCAATGTGGAAATATATAGTCTGATAACAAAAATATTTAATTTCAATGTAAGAATATGACTGGTAAGGCTGTCCATAACAAAACAATTGAGAATCACTCTGGCGAGCCTGTCCATCATGCAACCATGTATAATTTCTCTGTTAAGGAAGTCCATCATGTCAACTTTGAGACCCTTTCTGGTAAGGCAGTCCATCAAAAAGCCATTGACAACCTCTCTAGTATAGAAGTCCATCATGAGACCATTGAGAACCTCTCTTGTTATACAGTTCATCATACAACCATTGAGAGCCTCTCTGGTTAGGCAGTCCATCATAAAACCATTGAAAACTTCATTGGTAAGGCAGCCCACAATAAAACCATTTAGAACCATACTGGTAAGCGAATCCATCATCAGACCATTTAGAACCTTACTGGTAAGGGAGTCCATCATAGCACCATTTTAGAACCTCTCTGGTAAGTCAGTCAATCAAACAACTCTTGAGGACCTCACTGTAAGGCAGTCCATCATAAAACCATTGAGAAGTTCATTGGTAAGACAGTCCATCATAAAACCATTGAGACCCTCTCTGGTAAGTCAGTCAATGAAACAACTCTTGAGAACCTCACTGTAAGGCAGTCCATCATAAAATCATTGAGACCCTCGCTGATTAAGCAGTCCTTGATAAAACCATTGAGAACCTCTCTGGTAAGGCAGTCCATCATAAAACCATTGAGAACCTCTCTGGTAAGGCAGAACATCATAAAACCATTGAGAACCTCACTGTAAGGCAGTCCATCATACAACCCATTTAAATTTTCAAATAGTCGGCCATTGTTAAACGACATTTGAAATTTCAATCACAATTGTCCAATTTGTAATGACTCAATCAATCATTTAATTTATAAAATGAGATAATTAACATAGACCGTAACAGTTATTTAGTTTTGATGTCAATGATTAAAAAACTTTGTTTAGGGGTGTATTCAAAGACAACAATTTGTTTCTAAACGTATGAATTGGGTGATGAACATAATGTCAATCGTTTGGTTAGAATTTACATGACATATGACGGCATGGTCTTCTAATTGAAAATGGATGTGACTAAAACATATTAAATTCCAAGCAGCAAATAATCCAATCATAATATTACATCGGTTTGTAGACACATTTGTTTGCATTGAACATATGTTTATCTTTGTTTGTAAGGAACAAACGTTTATTGTTGGTGGCATGGACGTAAGGTTTATCTTTGTTTGCATGAAATGTAGGTTTAACTTTGTTGGCATTGAATAAAGGTCTATCTATGTTTGTAAGTAACATAAGGTTATCTTTGTTTTCATGGAACATAGGTTTATTTTTTTTAAAATGAAACCTATGTTTATCTTTGTTTGCATGGAACGTAGGCTTATCTTGGTTTGCAGGGAACAAAGATTTATCTCAATATGCGTAGAACATAGATTTATCTTGGTTTGCATGGCATATAGATTTATCTTTAAATTAACGTAAAATAGGTCTATCTTATTTTGAAAAGTACATAGGTGTAAAAAAAAAAATAATGAAAAAACAAAAACTTGTGTGATGTTTGATCCGACAGATCCATTCTAGCTTAATAATGAAGTAGGGCCAAGAAGAGATAATACGTTTTGCACATGAGAATTCAAAGGCGGCTCCTACTATAGCACTGGGAAGTTGCAACAACCACAGTTGCACACAAAATTGATTAATAACATAAACTGCACTAATTTTTTTGTTATTTCTTTATTTGATACGTGTAAATATTATTTAATAGTATTACAACAAAATCAATACTCACGTTGTTATCGTCATTGGTTGTAATTGTTACATATATGTACATTTTCATCTTCAAATAAACAATTTTCATCGTCATTTGTACAAGTTGTCATCGTCATATACATATATAAGTTTTTATCGTCTTATCTGCAAATTGTCATCGTCATATATACAAGTTTTCATCGTCTTAGAAACAAGTTTTCATCGTCACACATACAAGTTGTTATCATAATATATTCAATTTTTCATCATCAAAAATACAAGCTAAAGTTAGTTTCTTTTCAGACCCTTGCCATAATACATGTATCTCTGTTTTTATGTCGTTTTTTCCCCCGAAAACAACATTAAAATATTGTTGAACATTTTCCAGTAGCCACACCCCCACTAACATAAGTCATGAGCAGCCCCTGTGCTATTTTTTTTTCAACCCACACAAACACATCTTTAACTCTGACAAATGTTTATTGGCTTGTCTCATATTTCTAATCGCATTAAATTAAAAGCCATGTTTCATCATAGATCCTCATTGGTTCTCAGATTTGGGACAAGCGTACCCTCATATTAGACAAGTTTAAAACTTGTTTTTTTTTAAATTATGCACATTTGTTGTTTCATATAAAGTAGCCGCATGTTGGTCAGGTGTCCCTCTAAACTTCACTTAATTATTGAAACCTTTCATATAAAGTAGCCGCATGTTGGTCAGGTGTCCCTCTAAACTTCACCTAATTATTGAAACCTTTCATATAAAGTAGCCGCATGTTGGTCAGGTGTCCCTCTAAACTTCACTTAATTATTGAAACCTTTCATATAAAGTAGCCGCATGTTGGTCAGGTGTCCCTCTAAACTTCACTTAATTATTGAAACCTTTCATATAAAGTAGGTGCATATTATTCATGTGCCCATCTAAACTTCACTTAATTATTGAAACCTTTCATATAAAGTAGCCGCATGTTGGTCACGTGTCCCTCTAAACTTCACTTAATTATTGAAACCTTTCATATAAAGTAGGTGCATATTATTCATGTGCCCATCTAAACTTCACTTAATTATTGAAACCTTTCAAGCATACTGCACCTCCATTACGTTACATTTCAATGCCTATTACAGAAAGTCTTCTATTATCTGCATTTGTTTTGACACTGAAACTTTAATTGTAGAAATATTATTTATTTGTAGTAATGAATCTATTGACTCGGTCTATTCTCCATAATTGCAGTCTTTGCTTTTGATCTGAATCTATTTTAATTTCAAAATACTTTACTCCATTCAAGATTTTTTTAATTAAGACATAAAAGAAAAGTTCTTCTAGGTCATGTTGACCGCATGAAACAACATAAGGTTGAACTCATTTAATAAACTCCATTAAAATCATTTGAAGGACGTTTAAAATACCTTTGTTTTAAAGTCAGCCTGCAGAAATGAAATAATCAATGCCAACATTTGAGAACCTCTCATGTGAGAAGGTCATCTAAATTGAAAAGCTAACATACGTGGCAAGAAGGGAGCTATTTCAGTACATTCTGACAATTCAATTGGTATCTCAACTACTTCAGTACATTCTGTTGATTCAATTGCTATCTCAATCCTCCGCCAACAACGACACGCTTTTGGAGGTTTAGTTACAACTTAGTCCAGGACCATGGCTGTTTTGGTGAGTCAAGTAAATAGATATAAACATTGGAAGCTTTCATTGTCTATTACATGTCCCAATGCAATTTTTAGAATGCACTTAGAAAGAACGTCTCAGACAATAAATCAAAAGTCTGGCTCACACAGCCTGCCTCAGACCATCCTGACTCAGAACAGACTGCCTTAAAACTTCTTGCCTTATAACAGCCTCCGATTGTATGTGATATCAAAGAACAACCTGTCCGTCTATAGAACAGGCGGCCTAAGAAAGATCTTTGGTAGAAAAGCGTGCCACAGACTGTCCTTCCTCAGATCAGCCTGTCTCAGATAAGCCTGACTTAGAATAGACTGACTGAAAATAAACTAAAACAGAGCGGCATGCATCCTAGCAGCCTACCTCAGGACGGTCTGCCTTACAAAAGTCTGTCATAGCACAGCCTGAGTTAGTATAGCTTAATCCCTAAAAGCCTAACTAACCTTAATTCACACCTTCCTTCTATGAAACGCCATGCAAAAGAACAGTCTGTCATAGCACAGCTTGAGTTAGTATAGCTTAATCCCTAAAAGCCTAACTAACCTTAATTCACACCTTCCTTCTATGAAACGCCATGCCAAAGAACAGTCTGTCATAGCACAGCTTGAGTTAGTATAGCTTAATCCCTAAAAGCCTAACTAACCTTAATTCACACCTTCCTTCTATGAAACGCCATGCCAAAGAACAGTCTGTCATAGCACAGCCTGAGTTAGTATAGCTTAATCCCTAAAAGCCTAACTAACCTTAATTCACACCTTCCTTCTATGAAACGCCATGCCAAAGAACAGTCTGTCATAGCACAGCTTGAGTTAGTATAGCTTAATCCCTATTCCTCATAAAAGCGTGGCTCAGATCAGCCTGAATAAGAACTGTCATAACTCAAAAGAGTTGCAACTTAATGGAATGAATAAGAAAAGCAAATCTCAGAACAGTCTGCCTCACAACGGTTTTTCTCATAAAAGTATTTCACAAAACAGCTTGCCCCAGAACGGTCTACATCATAACAGTCGGTCACAAAACAACCTGACCCACAACCGTCTTCCTCAGGGCAGTCTGTCACAAAACCGAACCTTTATAATAGACTACAACATTTAGGTACAGAACTTTTGTAATGGGCTACACCACTATTGTACCAAACATGTGTAATGTACTACAACATTGATGTAATAAACCTTTATAATGGATTACAACATTGATTTATCAAAGTTCAGTCATCGACTACACCATTGAAGTACCAAACCTTTGTAAAAGACTACAACATTGAAGTACCAAACCTTTGTAAAAGACTACAACATTGAAGTACCAAACCTTTGTAAAGGACTACACCATTGAAGTACCAAACCTTTGTAAAAGACTACACCATTGAAGTACCAAAACTTTGTAAAGGACTACAACATTGAAGTACCAAACCTTTGTAAAGGACTAGAAAATTGATGTTTCACACCTTTGTAATGGACAACAACGTTAATGTACCAAACCATTGTAATAGACTACAACATTAATGTAAAAAAACTTTAAAATGGACTACAACATTAATGTACAAAACCTTTGTAATGGACTAGATCTTTTACGTACCAAACCTTTAGATAGGACTAAAACATTGATGTACAATACCTTTGTAATGGACAAAAAATTGATGTTTCACCCCTATTGTATTTGACTATTACATTGATGTACCAAACCATTGTATGGACTTCAATATATGTGTACCACAGCTTTGTAATGTCCTACAATATTGAGCTACCAAAAATTTGTAATGGACTATAACATTGATGTACCAATCTTTTGTAATGGACTACAACATTGATATACCAAACCATTTTAATCAACTACTACATTGATGTACAAGACCTTTGTAAAGAAATACCACAATTATGTGTCAAACCTTTGTAATGACCTATCGCATTAATATACACAACCATTGTAAGGTTTCATTTTGACGTCAGCCTTTCCAAAAAATAGAAACTTTTGTTGTCATCCTACTCTTACACATATTTACCGACAAAAATAAACATGTCTATCTGCACATATACATATGACTAGCCATACACATACACTTGGCTAAAAATACACATACAAATGGTTAAATGCATATATACAACTTGTTAAACACAAACCGCGTGCACACACGTGGCTAACAGCAAACATACACATTGCTAACCTGAAAAATACACATGTCAAGCCATACACATACAAATGGCTAACCGTACACTTACACATGGTTAACTGCACACATACACATTATTAATCAAAAACATACACATGGCTAACCACACACATAAACACAGCTAAAACACAAATACACATGGTTTACCAACCGCATGCACATGGCTGACCGTGAAGTTAGTCCGTGGTGTGGCACGTTTGTGTAGGCTGAGTTGTTGTGTGGGTTTTATAAAAGGGATGTGTGTTAGCTAGAGGGCAGTCCGAGTCAGTGAGAGTCAGAAGTCAGTGGGAGACAGGGAGAGACAGGGAAAAAAGGCAGAGCAAGAGAATTGTTAGTCATCAAGATTGTTAGACTGATGTGTATGCTGTTTGTAAAGAACCTAATAAATATTCTATCTATATATATTGTTACACTGGACCTTTGCGTTTTATGTGAGAGTCATATACCCTAGACAAAGCAAGAGAGAGCCGTAACACGTCAAGTATAAATTAAGGTCGTAACATTTGAAGTTACGAAGGTACAAAGAAGATCGTAACAAACTGCACACATACACATGGCAAATAAAATTGTACATATGACCAACTACACACATATACTTAGCTTACATTAAACATAACCATGTCTAACTGTACACATACGCACGTCTCATTTTACACATACACATGGTTAACCGCACACATACACATGGCTAACGGTTAATATTAATATGAAAATTCACAAACATACACATGTTTAACCTCAAACATACACATGGCTAGCCGAAAACGTGAATATGGTTAACTGCACACATACACATGACTAACCACACACCTGTCCATAACTAACCTTACACAAACACACTGCTAACCGTACACAAACACATGGCTAACCGTACACATACACATAACTAACCGTACACGTACTATGGCTAACCATACACATACACATTGCTAACCGTACACATACACATGGCTAACCGTACAAATGCGCCAGGCCAATCACACACATACACATGGCTAATGACACTCACGCACACGTGATGGGGATTATTATTAAAACTGTCGACCTTAGATTTTAAGATCTTTCTATTTTTACACAGACATCTGCATTGCTGCTTTTTCTAATGAGCCAATTAGTCCAGGTGAACTGTCAAGGTAAGAAATGTTGTAATAAGCCCTTACGACCCGGTGAGCTTTTCAGGTAATAATTTGTGTTATAATCTATTATGTCTCGGTGACCTGCCATGGTAAGAATTATTCTAATTAGAAATATTGGAACCTTTAGTTTTTAATGTTTTCATAAAAATTTCGTTTAATTTTCTAAATGTTTCATTCTTCTTGATATAGGCCTTGGTTGCTTTGATCTAGGTCTTGATTTTACTTGATATAGGCTTCGGTTCAACTTGATTTAGGTCTTAGTTCAACTGGATACAAGCCTTGGTTCAACTTGTGATAGGCCTTGGTTCAACTTGATATAGGCCTTGGTTTAACTGGATGCAAGCCTTAGTTCAACTTGGTGTAGGCTTTGGTTCAACTTGATATATGCCTTTGTTCAACTTGATATAGGCCTGGTTCCACTTCATATATGCGTTGGCTCAATTTGATATAGATATTCTTTCAAAATGATATTGGCCTTGGTTAAACTTGACACAGGCATTGGTTCAAATTAATATAGGCGTTGGTTCAACTTGATATGGGGCTTGGTTTAAATTAATGTAGGCCATTAAAATACGAGATCACATGCAATTCGTAGTCTAGTTTTATGGTTAAACTTGATGTATGCACTGAACTTAAGCGTTACAGTTGACATGTTATTTAGTCAATTTTCATTGTTCACTATGATATATGCGTTGGTTCAACTTGATGTAGGCCATGTTTTAAATTGGTGTAGACCTTTAACTTAGGAGTTGACACGTTATACATTTCCTAGTTTCTTGGCTCAAATTGATGTAGGCCTTGCTTCCACTTTGTGAAGACGTTGCGTCAACTCAATATAGGCCTTGGTTTAACTTGATGTATGCCTAGCTTCAACTTGATGTAGGCTTTGCTTCCACTTTGTGAAGGCTTTGCTTCAACTTCATGTAGGCATTTAACATTTGTTCACCTGATAACTTTACCACCATATTCGCATTTATTCTTTGTATTCATCTGAACTGTATCATTATTTTTTTTTTAAATAGAAGTTTCCAATGAAATATCGAAGGCTTAAATCTACCAATGGGAACTAAATTGTTAACCTAAGTGAAGCTTTGCCATCTTTAGAATCTCCAGTTGCGTCTCTTTAGAAGGGTCATTGAACATATTAGATTTTTTAGTAAAAAAAAAAAAAAAAAAAAAAGATAATATAATGTAATGTTTGATTATGTAAAGACATTATCTGAACTACCTGACTAAACAATTGAATTCAATTCAAAATCGGTTTGCTTTTACTTGATCTGATAGACGCTTTACAAGTAAGAGCTTACAGAGTGTTTATTCAGGCAGATTCAGAATAAACAGCCTCGTAAATATATGTAGCTTAACATGTCAATATAAATGTACATATTTGCTTGGGCATCAGATAGGACGCATTCATTACCCATTAAGTTCGATCATAATTCAACATAGTTTTTTGAAAGATACATTTAATCAGTATACACAAATTGAATAATAGTCATACAAATACATTTCAGGTTCTAATCCTTGCGAGGATAAGAAATATGGCAAAGTTTCCTATCCTACATCATGTTCCAAGTATTATGAATGCAATAATTACAAAGGAGTGGAAAAATCCTGTCCAACGGGACAACACTTCAGCGTTAAGGTATACGTTAATTATTGAACTTGTATAGTAAAAGAAAAAAAACTAAGTCATGTCCCCACACCCCCTGGAATGCAAAATATTTCGTTGAAATTCGAAACCGTTTTACAGTTAAATAATAAAAAAAAGAGTTAAATCTCTCTTTGAAAGTCAACAATCCTGTTGAAAGTCAACACCACATAAAAGTTAACTCTCCAGGTGGATGTCAACACCCCGTTGAAAGTTAACACCATTGGTGAAAGTCAAACTAAATGTCAACAACACCTTTGAAAGTCAACACCTCCTTTCAAGGCAAAACATCAAGGTGAAAGTCAACCCCTCCGTTGAAAGACAAAGCTCCCAATGCAAGTCTAACCCTCCAGGTTTAACTCAACTCTCTCGGGGAAAGACAACAATCCATTTAAAAGACAACCCTCCCTGTTAAAGACAACGCTCATAGTTAAATTCAACCCTCCCAGTTCATGTCAAATCTCCCAGTGTAAGTCAAACATCCGGTGTAAGTCAAACATCCCGGTGTAAGTCAAACCTCCCAGTGTAAGTCAAACATCCCGGTGTAAGTCAAACATCCGGTGTAAGTCAAACATCCGGTGTAAGTCAAACCTCCCAGTGCAAGTCAAACATACCGGTGTAAGTCAAACATCTTGGTGTAAGTCAAACATCCTGTTGTAAGTCAAACATCCGGGTGTAAGTAAAACCTCCTGGTTTAAGTCAAACATCCCGGTGTAAGTCAAACATCCCGGTGTAAGTCAAACATACCGGTGTAAGTCAAACATACCGGTGTAAGTCAAACATCTTGGTGTAAGTCAAACATCCTGTTGTAAGTCAAACATCCGGTGTAAGTGTAAACATCCGGTGTAAGTCAAACATCCCGGTGTAAGTCAAACATCCAGTGTAAGTCAAACATCCCGGTGTAAGTCAAACATACCGGTGTAAGTCAAACATCCCGGTGTAAGTCAAACATACCGGTGTAAGTCAAACATCTTGGTGTAAGTCAAACATCCTGTTGTAAGTCAAACATCCGGGTGTAAGTAAAACCTCCTGGTTTAAGTCAAACATCCCGGTGTAAGTCAAACATCCCGGTGTAAGTCAAACATCCCGGTGTAAGTCAAACATCCTGTTGTAAGTCAAACATTCGGGTGTAAGTAAAACCTCCCGGTTTAAGTCAAACATCCCGGTGTAAGTCAAACATCCCGGTGTAAGTCAAACATCCCGGTGTAAGTCAAACATCCCAGTGTAAGTCAAACCTCCCAGTGTAAGTCAAACCTCCCGGTGTAAGTCAAACCTCCCAGTGTAAGTCAAACATCCCAGTGTAAGTCAAACCTACCGGTGTAAGTCAAACCTCCCGGTGTAAGTCAAACCTCCCAGTGTAAGTCAAACCTCCCAGTGTAAGTCAAACATCCCAGTTTAAGTCAAACCTCCCAGTGTAAGTCAAACCTCCCGGTGTAAGTCAAACCTCCCGGTGTAAGTCAAACATCCCAGTGTAAGTCAAACCTCCCAGTGTAAGTCAAACATCCCAGTGTAAGTCAAACCTCCCAGTGTAAGTCAAACCTCCCGGTGTAAGTCAAACCTCCCAGTGTAAGTCAAACATCCCAGTGTAAGTCAAACCTCCCGGTGTAAGTCAAACCTCCCAGTGTAATTCAAACCTCCCGGTGTAAGTCAAAACCTCCCGGTGTAAGTCAAACCTCCCGGTGTAAGTCAAACCTCCCAGTGTAAGTCAAACATCCCAGTGTAAGTCAAACCTCCCAGTGTAAGTCAAACATCCCAGTGTAAGTCAAACCTCCCGGTGTAAGTCAAACCTCCCGGTGTAAGTCAAACCTCCCAGTGTAAGTCAAACATCCCAGTGTAAGTCAAACCTCCCGGTGTAAGTCAAACCTCCCAGTGTAAGTCAAACATCCCGGTGTAAGTCAAAACTCCCGGTGCAAGTCAAACATCCCGGTGTAAGTCAAACATCCCGGTGTAAGTCAAACATACCGCTGTAAGTCACCCTCCCGAAGAATGACAACTTTCCCTTCGCTAATCAGACATCTGCTGAATGATCAGCGGAAGTTTTATTCAAACACTCTTTATTTATTTTTAAAGACATAACACGTTTGGAAAGCAAGGGCATCATTGAATGTGTAAGACTATAATTAGAAACCTGTTCTTAAATTGTAAATTATATTTTATTATTTTTTTAAAAAAGAAAATTACAAAATATTAAATTAATTTACCTAAAAATGAGGATAACTGGAATCCCTTTACCTTAAACTGTGCTTGGATAGGTCAAGAAATAATCATGTCTTAACCTGACGGTTTTTCATATGTGTATGTCTCCGAGTCATTAGAATTATCACTTGGCGAATCATCTAGTTTAATTTGAGGTGTTTTCAAAATTCATTTTGGAATTTGCAAGGATTTTTCTTTCAAGCACCATGGTCGTTTCGAGTCGTGTGAACAGAACATAATGATGTACGACTCAAAATCGACTTGGTCGCGTTCATTATTCTTGGTTTCTACATTAATGATAACATTTAAAAGGTCATTTTGTTGTATAAATCTGATACATTATTTTATAATAATAATTTAATTTTCATTTAAATCCATCAAAATATGTTCAAATAAAATTAGCTTCACCCATTTCAACCCGACGAAAACACTTTCAATAGTTCGAAATTGTAGAGTAAAAAGCTATTCTCATGTTAATAATTGTCCCTAGTACTCGGACCTTTTTGTCAGCGTACTCATGATCATTAACGTTCCTTGAATTAAAACGTCTTAGTTGTATTGCATTAATTTATGTTAACCATTAATATGGTACATAATGAAATTCCAGCAAATGATATCTTATAGACAGTTTATATCCACATTTGTCTAGTACATAATCACAAAAATAAAGAAAAAGAATTGCATAAATCGTTTACATTCCACATTGACTAATCAATAAATTCATTAGGCACGAATAGTTCGTCTTAATATAACAATACATGTTAAGCTTTAATACTAATTATACATTATACTAGTATACGTCGCTTGCATTCCACATTCATCTACTACATAATGACATTAAAGCAAATCGTATCCAATCTCTTGTTGTACATTCTCTCATCAGTCAAAGAGCTGTGTCCCAGTGCGCCAGTCCGGTTGTTACCTATCGACGACCGCAGTAACAGTTAGAAAAGGTTTGGAATATAATGATTTACACCAACTCTATATTGACTGATATGTTATATTGACATGATAGCATTCATGAAACGGTTTGTTAAACAAGATGTGTGATTTGATTGAAATGGAACACCGTGAAATGTTAAGATATGCGGAATTAACAATGTCGAAAACTTTTGTTGATATTTGATTTATCAATATATTATCATTAGACAAATCATAAAAGAATATTGAAAGAGCATGAAATTAAAAAAGATATATAAATATTATTTGACACATATTTATATGAATCACATAAACAATGAAAAATAGACTGGGCATTAAAGAGTTGTATGAATAAGTCATATTGTGTTCAAAGAAAACCAAAAATATGCTAACGCTTATCTAATTGAGATTAACTTTGTGTATAAATATCGATTTCAAATATTCACATTTTTTAAAGATAAAGACACCCTCACAGATAGAGTCGTATCTAAAATGCAGACCTAATTTACAAAACGGAATAATTCAGAGCTGATTTCTTGTGTCGAGTACTTTAAGCACCGAGGTTTAATTATGCAAGATATTATCATTTTTTACCATGGGCGAACAGTCAGGATCCCCCCCCCCCAAAAAAAAAAAGGGGGGAGGGGGTTTGGAAAACCAAAACTTGGTCGGCATTTTAGGTTATTTAATACTGCAGGCACCACAGTACAAATTAATTTCAATAAAAGATTAAATAATTTCATTTTACAAAGTAAATACAAAAATAATTTAATAAAAATCAATAAAAAGCAAACACTATTTTAAAACAAAAAACCTGATAAAAGTCATTGACGATAATATGCAGAACGTGTGGACCATGTAGCATTGTCAATCAAAGAATCACTACAGCACAGGTTAGTGGATGAAAAGAGAACATAAAAGACAACGAGTTGTGGCATTTCTGACAATTTTGGGAACACCTTTAGAAATACTTAGTTTGTGAATATTGTATAATCTTATGGCTCGCGACACTCACTGACGGAATTATGACATTGTGCCAGATTTCAATTGTTAAGATAAGAAAAGCATACGGCATTATTGCGCATTTTTATCTGATGCGCATCGTATTTGAATAAATTGTCAATGATAATTTAAAAGGTTACTACAATTCAACCACATAATACAGTAGATGTCCATTGTTTCTTTTTGCCAATGTCTGCACTTTATCCACATCAGTCGGTAGATTTCCATCATTTCCTTACCAGTACTAAGTGAATACACTTCATCCACATCATTCTGTAGATGTTCAAGGATTATATAATGAAATACGTTACACTGTATCTCTAAAGGAAACAATTATAATGAGAAATATTTTAGGTAAAAAATGAATTTTGTGAAATGTGTGAAACAATAGGCACGAGAAAAAAAAAAAGATAGAAATTATCAAAAGATTACTACAGTCAAGTTCTAAACATCAATTGATAAATGTGTATGGATACTAGATGCTCGTCGCCACACAAGGACAAATGTGTATGAACAATAGCAGTGCGTCGCCACACCAGGACAAATGTGTATGGACAACAGATGTGCTTCGCAAAACCAGGACAAATGTGTATGAACAATAGCTGTGCGTCGCATAACTAGGACAGATGTGTTTGGACACTAGATGCACGTCGCCAATCCAGGACAGCTATCCGTAACAATATGAAAATCTGAGCAGCCCTGTCTCACATTTACAGGTGATTCATTATCATTACAGCTATCTGTAACAATATGAAAATTTGAGCAGCCCTGGCTCACATTAGCAGGTGATTCATTATCATTACAGCTATCCGTAACAATATGAAAATTGAGCAGCCCTGGCTCACATTTACATGTGATTCATTATCATTACAATTATCCGTAACAATTTGAAAATCTGAGCAGCCCTGGCTCACACTACCTATTGATTCATCATCAATACAGCTCTCTGTAATACTATAAAATTCTGAGCAACCCTTGCTCATAACAACTTGTGATACATTTTCATTGCAGATCTCTGCAGTAACATCAAAACCTGAGCACACCTGGCTCACATTATCAACTAATTCATATTCATTACCAGTACATATCTCTGTAAAAATATCAACATTTGAGCAACCTTTGCTCACATTACACAGTGACTCATTTACATCACAATAATTATCAACAACAATTTTCTCTCCTTCCCCCACCTCAGGGATTACACTCACCTCATCAACTTCACGCAAAAAATCAACTTCAGGACTTACATTATCTGATGGCTCACCATGAGATACAACAAAAATCATGTCCTCAGACATTAGAACAGGGTTCTCTTTGCTTTCAATACAGCCCGTTTCCATAACCACCAGTTTATTACATACTGTGACGCTGGGACAATCCCCTACATACGTCCACCTAAGGTCATTTCCAATGACTTCTACCTTATTAAATTGTCGTCCCCTTTCTTCTTTACATTGGACTTCCTGGGATACACCAACTACTTCAACCTCGTTTTGACATGAATCCAAAGCTATATCTGTACCCTTTGCCACTGGGGGTATGTCAGCACAGTCAACGATGTCCCTTTTAACGTTAGCCGACGGACCAATTAACAAATCACTGTCATTTCTATTTAAAAAAATTGAGTCGTCAGCAGAGGCAATACTATCATTTTGTTCCTCAGTATCTTTAGCCATGAACCGTGGTTGCGAGGCCGGCTCTTGCCTGGGGTCAGGATCATGAGTATGTCCACCGTTATCCACATATTTGTTTTCACTTACATTAATAGAAACTCTATTAAAATTTTTATAGGGATTCTCACAGTGAATGCTGGCAATGCCATAATATATTTCCTCCCCTTGACTCTCGTCATCGTCACTGTCGCTATAATAATATGCCTGTCTCTTTAAAATAATTTCCCGTCGTTCTGCCACTAATTTTGCCAGTCTAATTTCTCTATCACGTTTATCTAGTTCAAATTGTCTCTGACTCTGTTTATCTCTATATATACGATCTTTCTGTCTGGCTCTAAGTTCTTCCTCTCTCTTTCTATCTATACGTTCTTCCTCTCTGGCTCTAAGTTCATCCTCTCTCTCTTCCCGTACGTGTTCTTCGAACTTAACTCTTATATACTCCTCTAGGTTCTCTCCCGTATAAAGAAGTAACACACCCACATGCCTAATTTCTTCTAAACTCCATTTCCTACTGACATATCCAGCCATATCAATGCAAATTAAGGGTGATCATACAGTAAACAATAATTAAGTTTTAAGGACCAATCGCTGTCTACTAACTCTAGCAAAAATCTAAATTCTACCCAGGTAAAAAAAATGTTAATACATAAGTCATAAGAAAATTAATGTCAAAAATGTTTTAAACAATAAAAATCCAACTTGCCTGGTTACTGGAAAGTCCTATAGAATTTAAATATTATTCAAAACACACTGGGCTTAATTAAGTGTCAATGGTTCTTTACTGTCAATAGTTCTCTCACAAACTGCAGTTTTCCTATATGGCGATCTTGGGAAACAGTCATTGAGGTGTGGGTGACCGGGACGGGTCACGGCACATCGGCAGCTCACTGGACATAATGTAGGCGAATCGCCGACACTGGACAGTTCGTGGGTAACTCACCAATACAGGATCGGACATAGGAAGCTTGATGCGGGACGGGACGTTGGTGGCTCGTTGAAGCAGGACAGGGCGTTGATCAACTGGGTGACCGGACAGGGCCACAGGACATCACAACTCACTGGACACGAAGTTTGTAGCTCACCCCCGACAGGACGTAGATAACTCGATACAGGGAAGTGCGTAGTTAATTCACTGGAGCTCAAATGGACGTTGGCAACTTGATGAAGATCGGGGCTGGGGATTTCACTGGACCTGGACACGAAGTTGGTAGCTCACTACCGAAAGAACGTAGATAACTCGATACGTGGAGGGGCGTAGTTAATTCACTGGAGCTGAACACGAAGTGGGTAGCTCACTACCGACAGGACATAGATAACTCGATACAGCGATGGCCGTAGTTAATTCACTGGAACTGAACAGGACGTTGGCAACTTGATAACGGGCAGGGCGTAGTTAATTTGCTGTAACTGGACACAACATTGGTAACTTCATACATAGCAGGACGTAGTTATTTCACTGGAACTGAACAGCACGTTGGCAACTTGATAACGGACAGGGCGTAGTTAATTTGCTGTAACCGGACAAGACATTTGTAACTTCATACAGGGCAGGACGTAGTTATTTCACTGGAACTGAACAGGACGTTGGCAACTTGATAACGGCCAGGGCGTAGTTAATTCACTGGAACTGAACAGGACGTTGGTAACTTGATTACGGGCAGGGCGTAGTTAATTTGCTATAACTGGGCACGACATTGGTAACTTCATACAGGACAGGACGTAGTCATTTCACTGGAACTGGACACGAGGTTAGTATCTTGCTACAAACGAAACGTTGTTAACTTGAATAAGGGCCATGCGAAGTTGGCCTGTAGCAGGTTAGGACTAGCCTAATACAGGACGTAGGTGGTTGATTGAGTTACTGGCGTATGCAACTCACATAAACTTGACACACGGTGGCAGCGTGGCTCTGACATTGAATCACGGGAACATGCGACGATGGTTGTAACTTCACTAAAGTTGAATAATAAGAATGTTCTTGTACTTTACCTCAAGTATGAAAATAACAAGGTTCACCAATCCCGGATGAGAAGCCCCCATGTCAACTCCTACACGTCTTCTTGGATTGATTACATTCGTCAGTTCTTTCATACGTTGAAGCGTCGTACTATTCTCACTATCAATTAACAAACTCAACTCCTTTTCATAATAACTATAACTTTAATATCTAAGTAAATATAATAAACATCCTATCACTCCAAGGTTCCACTCAAGACTGCCGCACGACTACAACATACGTCACAACACTGCATAGACAATACGTCACGACTCAGCATAAAAATACGTCATAGAGACAATGGCGGGAAGAGCGTTCACTAACTATAATAGTCAAGCGCGGGAAAAGTGTTCAACAACTAATGAACATAATATTGAGTCGCAACAATTACTAATGAATGCTCATACTCGACAGCTACCATATAGACACGCATGCCTGAAAGACTATTACTTTTGTTTTATTAGTTTAATTTATATATATATCTATATACATATATATATGTAAATATACATATACATATATATATATTTTATACAAATACATATTTATTTATATATTAATTTTAACTTTTTTATTTTATATTAAATGTCAGCATTGTAAATTAAGATTGTCAAATAATAAAATGTGCTTATATACATTATTTTTTTCAAAAGAAAATGGTTTTAAAGACATTAAAAAAAAAATTGTTTGTAATGAAACATGTCTATTTTATAAAATGTTTGAAGTAAGAGAAGTCTATTTCATAACATGTTTTTAATAATACATATCTATTTTATAACCTAGTATGTCTCCAAATGTATCCTCTTACAGGACCAGGATCAGTTACTCGATTCCCTAGACCTGGGCCTGGATCTGGATCTGGACCTGGATCTGGACATGGATCTCGTAAGTACTATTTACTTGAATTTCTATTAAACTTTCCTAGAACTGAAGTCGATAAATAACTAAAAGTAATAATCCAAGAAAACATGTATTTGACTAGAAACAAAATAATAGTTACAACACTGGTGTGTATCCATTGTTGAAAGTTGGATGTTTAATCCGTACTTATTATTGTAGTTGAATTTTTTTTGACAGGTTAACAATCAACCTAAAAAAAATTTACGTCTTGTTCGTATCAAGTAGTTTATTTCACAAAAAAGTCTCAACAAAATGCCAGACGTAACGACTTTTTTCTTTTACTTCAATCAAAATAGTGTTGTTTTGGAAAGTCTTTAAACTGAGGCAATGTCAACGCCACCCGAAACAACCACTCCAAGACAAATCTGCTTGAATGTCAATGAGTTCAGCTCAATAAGCTCTATCATTTAAAGTCTGCTTAAGTATCCATGAGTTCAGCTCAATAAGCTCTGTCATGTCAAGTCTGCTTCAGTATCAAAGAGTTCAGCTCAATAAGCTCTGTCCTGTAAAGTCTGCTTAAGTATCAATGAGTTCAGTTCAATAAGCTCTGTCATGTCAAGTCTGCTTCAGTATCAAAGAGTTCAGCTCAATAAGCTCTGTCTTGTAAAGTCTGCTTAAGTATCAATGAGTTCAGCTCAATAAGCTCTGTCCTATAAAGCCTACTCAAGTATCAAAGAGTTCAGCTCAATAAGCTCTGTCCTGTAAAGCCTACTTAAGTATCAAAGAGTTCAGCCCAATAAGCTCTTTATTGAACCAAGTCACCAATGCACCCCAACCGTCCTGAATTTGTAACAAATTACATTTCAGTTCTTCAAATCTTTATCCACTATCACTTCGTCTAAGCAGGTTTTAAATATATCGCCTTTAAATGTTCGATCTCTACTCTATACACAATTTGATCGTTAAGCGCCTTCCTCAATTTACTTTACATGTGTTGATTCTTTCGTATATAGGCTGTAAGCCCTACATGAAAAATCTGGACTTATTTGTCAAATATGAAGATTTAGGGAAGACATACTATATCTCTAAAGACAGTTACAGTACGGTTGCTGACGCTGCGGCTACGTGTACAACACTGTGTGCATATCTGGCTGAGATAGACGATAAAGCAGAAGGCAATCGAGTCATCGCAATGATGGCGAGGCTCAACACTCTTGGCCTACTTATAGCAGGCTCGGACAAGCTCAAGGAGGGGCATTGGGTGTATGACAGGACAGGAAAAAGTGCCAAATACTTCGACTGGTGCAATGGAGAACCCAATAATCAAAATGATGAAGACTGCGTGGCCTACAATAAGCATCAAGCTTGCGTGTGGGACTTTCCTTGCTCGTTTCGCTATGCACCCGTTCATCTTTATTACATATGTGAAAAATAGATCGATGTATCAATGTTGAGGTTCAGGATTTTAATCTTCAGATAAGCATGTGTTTGTTATCATTACGTCTGTATTATCAGTATGTCTTTGTTATCATCATGTATTTGATATCACAATGTCTTTGTTATCATCATGTCTTTGTTATTATCATGTCTTTGTTATCGTCATGTCTTTGTTATCATCATGTCTTTTTTATCATTATGTCTTTGTTACCATTATGTCCTTGTTATCAGCTTGTCTTTGTTATTGTTTTTTTCTTCTTTTCTTTCTTATTCTTCAAATCTAAATGCATTTGTTTGTTTTTTAAAACTGGACTGTCAACGCCAGACTTTACAACAGAGTTTTTTTTAAAGCTATTTTAAATAGTATTACTTAAAAATAAGAAATTGAACAAGAGATGGTGAGACAATTTCGTTAGTTTGCAGGCCACCAAGTGGGCGATGACGGGCTACGCCAGGTGGGTGCTGGCGGGCTGTGACTAGTGGGTGCTTGCGGGCTGCGACAAGTGGGTGCTGGGGGCTGTGACAAGTGGTTGCTTGCAGGCTGCAGCAAGTGGGAGCTGGCGGGCTGTGACTTGTGGGTGCTTGTGGGCTGCGACAAGTGGGTGCTGGTGGGCTGTGACAAGTGGGTGCTTGTGGGCAGTGACAAGTGGGTGCTGGTGGGCTGTGACAAGTGGGTGCTGGTGGGCTGTGACAAGTGGGTGCTGGTGGGCTGTGACAAGTGGGTGCTGGTGGGCTGTGACAAGTGGGTGCTGGTGGGCTGTGACAAGTGGTTGCTGGAGGGCTGTGACAATTGGGTGCTGGTGGGCTGTGACAAGTGTTTGTTTGCAGGCTGCAGCAAGTGGGTGCTTGCGGACTGTGACAAGTGGGTGCTGGCAAAATGTGACAAGTGTGTGCTGGCGGGGTGTGACTAGTGGGTGCTGGCGGGCCTGGTGTCGTACATAGCTATTTCATTTACAATTATGTAACTATATTTGTTGTTCTGTAACTATACAAAAATATTTGTTGACATATGTAACACTGGCAGGCGATATGTATCCAAGTTATTTCTTTCCAATAAACAAATAATTTTGATTTCATTAAAATAGGTGGCATTTTTTATGTTTGTTTTTGAGGCTGAGATTATAATTCACACATTTGCTGCATTTTTGTAAATATTGTGTTTTTATCATTCATTGAGTATGCATTTAGTCCATAAATCTACACTGCTTGCAGAATACACAATGAACACTGTAGTATATTGTAATCTTATCATTCCAAATGTAGTAATATGCTCTGCTTGCAGAGTCCGCAATAAACACTGTTTTATATTGTACTAATTCAGCCCAGTGGAGTGTTAGTGAAGCAATAACTGAACGTCATTCAGCCCAGTGTAGTGTTATTTAGGCGAGACAGAAAATCAATAACTTATTACAATAAAATATTAGAGCAAATACATTAATCTTGTTGTAAAACATGTTGAAAACCAAGCAATCCCTGAATGTTTCTCTTGTTCTAAGAACAATGTGTTTTAATGTATTCCAAATAAACAGACTTACTGTAGGAGCGACAGAGCGTGAATTTCTCATCTGTTTGCTTATTAGTTGTACAAACATACACATATGTAGCATGCGATCTAGGAATAATAGTTAATTCCAAAAAAGGGGATTTTGTTCTCGGCACTAATTGACATATCATTACATCATCACATACATACGAACATGCATACACAAATACACACATGCACAAACACACCCACACACAAACACACTGTTAAGCTCTGACTTCTTTGGTGAGAACTCAATCTCTTATTTTATTTGTATGGCTCGTTCAAACAGTGCATACCAAAGGACAATACCATAACAGAAATACAATAGCAAAATTAAGACACTCAAAACAGTTGCTAATTACAATTAATACAATTTATTTAAGTATTCATGTAATTACAAAGCAATAGATACATAATTACAATAATCAACTTACAGCTTGTTGGATGTCTTTACCGGTACACAGTTCTTACAAACTGCCAATTAATAATGTACAATGATGAATGCGAATAAACACATATGAGTATGCAGATAAACATTAACTGAAAACACTGTTGTCATAAAGATAAAAAAATATATCTGCTTGATCTCAGTTCCATTAATGTTCTCTGAACCCCGTATATAGGCAACGTAAGACGCATTCCAGAAACGCCTATAACATTGTGAACTACAAGTCATTGGACAGTGTTGATGTGAACCATGTAAAGTGAAACAACAAGTCATTGGACAGTGTTGTTGTGCACCGTGCAAAATGGAACAATACGTCATTGGACAGTGTTGTTGTGCACCGTGCAAAGTGGAACAACAAGTTATTGGGCAGTCTTGATGTGGGCCATTTATAGTGAAACAACAAGTTATCGGGGAGTCTTGATGTGGGCCATTTATAGTGAAACAACAAGTTATTGGGCAGTCTTGATGTGGGCCATTTATAGTGAAACAACAAGTTATTGGGCAGTCTTGATGTGGGCCATTTAAAGTGGAACAACAAGTTATTGGGCAGTCTTGATGTGGGTCATGAAAAGTGAAACAACAAGCTATGGGGCAGTCTTGATGTAGGCCATGTAAAGTGAAACAACAAGTTATTGGGCAGTCTTGATGTAGGCCATGTAAAGTGAAACAACAAGTTATTGGGAAGTGTTTATGTGAGCCATGTAAAGTGAAACAACAAGCTATTGGGCAGTCTTCATGTAGGCCATGTAAAGTGAAACAACAAGTTATTGGGCAGTCTTGATGTGGGTCATGCAAAGTGAAACAACAAGCTATGGGGCAGTCTTGATGTAGGCCATGTAAAGTGAAACAACAAGTTATTGGGCAGTCTTGATGTAGGCCATGTAAAGTGAAACAACAAGTTATTGGGCAGTCTTTATGTGAGGATTGTAAAGTGAAACAACAAGCTCTTGGGCAGTCTTTATGTGAGCCATGTAAAGTGAAACAACAAGCTATTGGGCAGTCTTTATGTGAGCCATGTAAAGTGAAATACCAAGTTATAGGGCAGTCTTAATGTGGGTCATGTAAAGTGAAACAACAAGTTATTGGGCAGCCTTTATGTGAGCCATGTAAAGTGAAACAACAAGTTATTGGGCAGTCTTTATGTGAGCCATGTAAAGTGAAACAAAAAGTTATTGGGCAGTCTTGATGTAGGCCATGTAAAGTTAAACAACAAGTTATTGGGCAGTCTTTATGTGAGCCATGTAAAGTGAAACAACAAGCTATTAGGAAGTCTTTATGTGAGACATGCAAAGTGAAACAACAAGTTATTGGGCAGTCTTGATGTGGGCAATGTAAAGTGAAACAACAAGTTATTGGGCAGTCTTTATGTGAGCCATGTAAAGTGAAACAACAAGTTATTGGGCAGTCTTTATGTGAGCCATGTAAAGTGAAACAACAAGTTATTGGGCAGTCTTGATGTGGGCAATGTAAAGTGAAACAACAAGTTATTGGGCAGTCTTTATGTGAGCCATGCAAAGTCAAACAACAAGTTATTGGGCAGTCTTTATGTGAGCCATGTAAAGTGAAACAACAAGCTATTGTGCAGTCTTTATGTGAGCCATGCAAAGTGAAACAAGTTATTGGGCAGTCTTGATGTGGGCAATGTAAAGTGAAACAACAAGCTATGGGGCAGTCTTGATTTGGGCAATGTAAAGTGAAACAACAAGTTATTGGGCAGTCTTGATGTGGGCAATGTAAAGTTAAACAACAAGCTATGTGTCAGTCTTGATGTGGGCAATGTAAAGTGAAACAACAAGTTCTTGGGCATTCTTGATTTGGGCCATGTAAAGTGAAACAACAAGCTATTGGGCAGTCTTGATGTGGGCAATGTAAAGTGAAACAACAAGATATTGGGCAGTCTTGGTGTGGGCTAAGACAAATATAACCTGTAGTATGTCTAGACATCTAAAACCTGAAGTATGTCTAGAAAACTATAACCTGCAGTAAGTCTAGACAACTATAGCCTGCAACATGTCTAGACAACTATAACTTGCAGTATGTCTAGCCAACTTTAACCAGCAGTATGTCTAGACATTTATAACCTGAAGTATGTCTAGAAAACTATAACCTGCAGTACGTCTAGACAACTATAGCCTGCAGTATGTCTAGCCAACTTTAACCTGCAGTATGTCTAGCCAACTTAAACCTGCAGTATATCTAGCCAACTTTAACCAGCAGTATGTCTAGACAACTATAACCTGCGGTATGTCTAGAGATGATGCAAAGCCAATATACGAGAATATAATGCAAGCAACAGGCCCTCTGATCTCCAAGACTGCGCCCTTAATGTCCAAATCAGGGGAAATTACTACTGATCGAGATAAACAACTAAAGCCTGGATAGAGCACTATTTGGAAATATACGCAACGATAAACCATGTCTCAACCGCTGACCTGGACGATATCCAAGACTTACCGGTCATGGAGGAGCTTGATACCCTACCCACCATAGAAGACCTACGTAGAGTCATCGATTTTCTCGCCAGTGGGAAAGCCCTCGGCAATGATGGTATCCCACCAGAAGCTCTAAAATGTGGAAAAGGAGTACTAGTACGGCCCTTGCACGATCTCCTTACTCTGTTTTGGGAACAGGGACAGGTACCACAAGAGTTGAAAGATTCAAACATCTTTAAATTGTATAAAAATAAAGGAGATAAGAGTGACTGCAACAACTATCGTGGAATCTCCCTCCTCAGCATAGTTGGAAAGGCTTTCACCCGAGTTGCATTAACACGCCTACAGACCCTAGCATCGCGTGTATTCCCAGAATCGCAATGTGGTTTTCGCGCCGGTAGGTCAACCATAGACATGATCTTCTCTCTGCGCCAGCTGTAGGAGAAATGCAAGGAGCCACATATGCCTTTATACATTGCGTTTCTCGACCTCACTAAGGCTTTTGATCTTGTCAGCAGAAGCATTGCTCGAGAGGCAGTCTCTGTTGCATTTCCCACACACGAAGTCGTTGGAGCAGTATTTACTGGCCTTCCTCCTCGCTCTTTTTGCAGCTGTTTCCGCCCTGTTTTGCTCCTCGGCATTAGTGATCCTCCCTTAAAGATGTCCAGCCATGTGGATTGATCCTCTGCAGGTCCACCCAGTTTGAGATGTCGATGTTGGCCGACTTCATGTCTCTTTTGCATATGTGTAAGTATCTCAGACGAGGCCGTCCAATTGACCCTTGCAATGTCACCAACTCGCTGTGTAGCACGTCCTTGGGTATGTGACCAGGTTGCATTCGCTTGACGTGTCCAAGCCAGCAGAGGCGTCTTTGGGTTAACATGGCTGGGGCGCTACACATGTTTGTTTGGGACTGTACATCCATGTTGGAGACTTTGTCTTGCCATTTAATGTACTTGGTGTGGCGCAGGCATCTGAGGTGGACGCCATTCAGCTTTCTTTCGTGTTTCGAGTATGTGGTCCACTACTCGCATCCATTGAGGAGTGTGCTCAGCACATATGCCGGTATACATGCAGCTTAGTTGCTCAGCACATATGCCGGTATACATGCAGCTTAGTTGCTCAGCACATATGCCGGTATACATGCAGCTTAGTTGCTCAGCACATATGCCGGTATACATGCAGCTTAGTTGCTCAGCACATATGCCGGTACACCTGCAGCTTAGTTGCTCAGCACATATGCCGGTATACATGCAGCTTAGTTGCTCAGCACATATGCCGGTACACCTGCAGCTTAGTTGCTCAGCACATATGCCGGTATACATGCAGCTTAGTTTTTGTATTATAAATTACAAGTGCATTTAAAGTATCAACTAATGAACTATTTTAAGAATTTTATGTGTTTGAAAGTTAGCAAAAAATAAAATAATAAAAAATGATGATAAAGGAATTACGTCGTAATCAAGTTTTATCTGGAAAATTGAAGCATCATTCCATTTTACTGCATCTTGTAGTGCGTTTGTAGAAATTGCGAACTCAAATTAAAATGACTTTGTTCTAAATAATCACAAAAATGACGTCATTGTGCCAGTAGCCTATTTCGCCGAATCTCTAAGGTTTCTTTAAATTTAATAACCGCGCGTGACAAAACTGATAATTTATTTTCTCTTCTTGAAAGTAAAATTAATAAATACAATTGTTTGCTTTTTAAATTGTTATTAAAATATCAACATTTTACCTTTGAATATTTTTATATTTCACAAGTATTGCCTTTTTTGCTTCCAAAATAAACTTTTATTAAATTTAAAACGTAATATAAACTAAACTATAAATATAATTCTAATAAGAAAATTCGGTTTAAGTCAATCATAGCAGCGCAATTTTATAGCATTCACTAAACTACTTATGACTCATACAAAATAGAACGAACCATATGAATTTCAAAATATGTTAGTTTAGGTGTGGAAGGTAGTACATTCCGGTGGAAGTTTTTCTAAATTTATTTAACTATGGGTGGGGGAGGGGTTGGTAACTTTGCCCCCAGGCAGCACAAGATACGTCAGAAAATAAATAAATGCATTTGATGAACAATTAACCTACATGGGTACATTCATATCGGAGGTAGGAAATCGAATGTGTCCGTTTTAAAGTGGATGAGAATATATTTAAATCCCATGGCATTACATTTGAGAAAAAAGAGAATGTAACATCTCTTACATTCTCTTTTTACTAATATGTGTATGTTCATTTTGCTCAAGGCAGCACAAGATAAGTCTCAAAATAATTAATAATTATAATAATAAAGTTTATTTCAAAAACATGCTTCATCCCCAAAGGCTCGAAGCGCGGTACAAAGTCAACAAAATGAATGAATTTGATAATTAATTTTCTTGGATAAATGCATGTCGGAGATGGGAAATGAGATGTGTAAATTCTTACGTGGATAACAAAAGAGTTAACTCCTATGGTGTTAAATTTGTGAAAAATAAGATGTTTTTTTCTATTTTTACAAATATTGGTATGGTCATTTTAGCCCTGGGCGTTACAAAATTGGTCCCAAAATAAAGGAATTTAATTGATTAACAATTAACATTCTTGGATACATACATATCGGATATAGAAAAATAGATGATGTACATTTTTAACTGGGTGACAATATATTTGACTCCTATGGTATCACATTTGTAACAAAAGATATGTTCAATTCTCTTTTTACAAATAAACATATGTTGACCAATTAAGAAAATCAATGGCAGTATCAAATCTTGGGTACAGTTATATAAGTATATTGTTACAGAGAGCTTGTTTACATCATATTTCTCGTGCGTGCCCTCTGATTGACCCCGCATGAGACGCTGTGTTCACAAAGGGGTGTGGCTTAGGCCTTTGAAGCATCTTGTTTACAATCGGCTTCCAATTACGCATTGGGTATAATGACTCGGGGTACTTTCTGGAATGTACTCCTTAACCCGAGATTAGTAAACAACACGTCATAAGCCTTTCTGGAAGCGCCTTACTCTACACCTATATAAGGGATTGACAGGCACGGACGGGGGGAGATTTTCATATAGATTCTCTTAACATTACGAGGCGTGTTTTATTATTTGTGTGCTCCTACTTATATGTGTTTATTTCGCATTATTTATTGGCATCATTATTTCTAATTGTATTAACTGTGTACCGTTACGAGATCCACCATACTGTAAGTTGAAGATTGTAATTTTATTTTATTTTCTTTTGTAATTATCTTTAGACATAATAAATCTTATTAATTGTAACTAGAAACTGTTTTGGGTCGTATCTTTAATATTGTTGATTCTATGGTATCGTCCTTTGTTAGGCACTGATTACAACGAGCCAATTAAAATTAAAATAGGAGATTAATTTCTCCCAATACAAGTCAGTGCGTAACAATATCAATGAATATCAAAACCCAATCATTTTACACACTTCAAAATTAAATTTTGACAAATGAAGATGGGCTAATATTTTCTTTTTTGTATTTTTATAAGATTAACATTTTAATTGTTTTTGAAAAGACAATCAAATCTGATATAGGCGTGAAAAAAAAGTTTCGAGATTCTTCTTAAATAGAAGAATTCTTTGTTTTACACGTTTTTAAATTATGTATAATTGTTTTAAGAAGCAAAAGTTGTTTAAATTGTTGATGAAGATATCAATACATATCGAATTCCTGCTATACAAGATATATTTCTATTAAATATAGATCTTTTTGTTGTAAATTTAAGATTATGTCTTTTAAACATTTTGAGAGAAAAAAGTTGTATTTCAAGGGCACGAAAAGGAGTAAAACTTAAATATTTCTCTAGCGTACTAATTGTCCCTCAATGGACTTCTTTAGTGACAAAAGTGTTAACATTAGTGATCATTTAGATTGGGTAATTGAAGGTCATGTTTAAAAGGGAAAATGTAGTTTAGGATCGTGAAAGGGTGTAGGGTACGCGTATCATATAGAGCAGGAAAACACTTCTCCAAACTTAATGATGGTAGAAGCGTAAATATCATTACATTTAAAAAGTTATTAACTGAGATGAATTATTGAAAAACCAGTTACAAATTATCGCAAAGGGCATATCATTATTATCCCGATAACATCGGGCCATTTGTATTGGTTTTATAAGAAAATGTTTTGATTGTTCTTGTAATAATAATCACCAGAGAAAAAGGTCCTTCAACTTCATAAGATTAAATTGTTTATGACTATGTCTTCATAATAGTGTCTGTTGGACTATGATTTTCTGATAATGTTTGTACAACTTTGAATTTATGATTATTTCTGTATGGCTATTATTTTATGATATGCCCGTATGACTATTTTAATGATAATATCGGTAAGACTTTAACTTCATCTTAATGTGTGTGTTACGTACTTCCTTCTATAGGGAGACATTAATCTGGTATTTAAAGTGTTCGGCTCGATCTAAACAGTGCATAACTAAGTACGTTACCATATGAGGAATACAATAGCAAACATACGACACTCAAAACAGTGGGAACCACAATTAATAAGATTTATTTAGTTAATATGGATTTCAAAATACATGAAATATAATTACAAATCATCAAATTACAGAGTATGGTATGTCTTTTACCGGTAGACAGTTAGTACAATGTGTCAATTAATAATGTACAATGATGAATGCGAATAAACACATATCAGTACACACAGAATACTACATCGTTGTCTCGTGAAGTCAAAAATATATCTTTTCAATATTGCTCTCTTTGCTTTTATATTCGGTTCTACCGAAAATTCTAGGCATTATCCGGATTTTACTATTAACTAGAACATTTCACAAGTTAATCTAGTTTTCTAACGCCTTCAAGTCAACAAGAAATGGCGATAGCTAGAATGTGATAAACAAGATCTAAGTCAATTAGCCACGCCAAACACGAACGCAGCCAAATTTGGGCTGAGACAGAGTTCATGGCACGAGGAAAGTGACGTCAACACGTCTTCTAAATAACAGTGCGTATGACTATGATTTTATGATAATGTCTGTATGACTATGATTTTATGATAATGTCTGTATGACTATGATTTTATGATAATGTCTGTATGACTATGATTTTATGATAATGTCTGTATGACTATGATTTTATGATAATGTCTGTATGACTATGATTTTATGATAATGTCTGTATGACTATGATTTTATGATAATGTCTGTATGACTATGATTTTATGATAATGTCTGTATGACTATGATTTTATGATAATGTCTGTATGACTATGATTTTATGATAATGTCTGTATGACTATGATTTTATGATAATGTCTGTATGACTATGATTTTATGATAATGTCTGTATGACTATGATTTTATGATAATGTCTGTATGACTATGATTTTATGATAATGTCTGTATGACTATGATTTTATGATAATGTCTGTATGACTATGATTTTATGATAATGTCTGTATGACTATGATTTTATGATAATGTCTGTATGACTATGATTTTATGATAATGTCTGTATGACTATGATTTTATGATAATGTCTGTATGACTATGATTTTATGATAATGTCTGTATGACTATGATTTTATGATAATGTCTGTATGACTATGATTTTATGATAATGTCTGTATGACTATGATTTTATGATAATGTCTGTATGACTATGATTTTATGATAATGTCTGTATGACTATGATTTTATGATAATGTCTGTATGACTATGATTTTATGATAATGTCTGTATGACTATGATTTTATGATAATGTCTGTATGACTATGATTTTATGATAATGTCTGTATGACTATGATTTTATGATAATGTCTGTATGACTATGATTTTATGATAATGTCTGTATGACTATGATTTTATGATAATGTCTGTATGACTATGATTTTATGATAATGTCTGTATGACTATGATTTTATGATAATGTCTGTATGACTATGATTTTATGATAATGTCTGTATGACTATGATTTTATGATAATGTCTGTATGACTATGATTTTATGATAATGTCTGTATGACTATGATTTTATGATAATGTCTGTATGACTATGATTTTATGATAATGTCTGTATGACTATGATTTTATGATAATGTCTGTATGACTATGATTTTATGATAATGTCTGTATGACTATGATTTTATGATAATGTCTGTATGACTATGATTTTATGATAATGTCTGTATGACTATGATTTTATGATAATGTCTGTATGACTATGATTTTATGATAATGTCTGTATGACTATGATTTTATGATAATGTCTGTATGACTATGATTTTATGATAATGTCTGTATGACTATGATTTTATGATAATGTCTGTATGACTATGATTTTATGATAATGTCTGTATGACTATGATTTTATGATAATGTCTGTATGACTATGATTTTATGATAATGTCTGTATGACTATGATTTTATGATAATGTCTGTATGACTATGATTTTATGATAATGTCTGTATGACTATGATTTTATGATAATGTCTGTATGACTATGATTTTATGATAATGTCTGTATGACTATGATTTTATGATAATGTCTGTATGACTATGATTTTATGATAATGTCTGTATGACTATAATTTTATGATAATGTCTGTATGACTATGATTTTATGATAATGTCTGTATGACTATAATTTTATGATAATGTCTGTATGACTATAATTTTATGATAATGTCTGTATGACTATAATTTTATGATAATGTCTGTATGACTATGATTTTATGATAATGTCTGTATGACTATGATTTTATGATAATGTCTGTATGACTATGATTTTATGATAATGTCTGTATGACTATTATTTTATGATAATGTCTGTATGACTATAATTTTATGATAATGTCTGTATGACTATGATTTTATGATAATGTCTGTATGACTATAATTTTATGATAATGTCTGTATGACTATAATTTTATGATAATGTCTGTATGACTATAATTTTATGATAATGTCTGTATGACTATGATTTTATGATAATGTCTGTATGACTATGATTTTATGATAATGTCTGTATGACTATGATTTTATGATAATGTCTGTATGACTATGATTTTATGATAATGTCTGTATGACTATGATTTTATGATAATGTCTGTATGACTATGATTTTATGATAATGTCTGTATGACTATGATTTTATGATAATGTCTGTATGACTATGATTTTATGATAATGTCTGTATGACTATAATTTTATGATAATGTCTGTATGATTATAATTTTATGATAATGTCTGTATGACTATACTTTTATGATAATGTCTGTATGACTATAATTTTATGATAATGTCTGTATGACTATAATTTTATGATAATGTCTGTATGACTATAATTTTATGATAATGTCTGTATGACTATGATTTTATGATAATGTCTGTATGACTATAATTTTATGATAATGTCTGTATGAATATAATTTTATGATAATGTCTGTATGACTATGATTTTATGATAATGTCTGTATGACTATAATTTTATGATAATGTCTGTATGACTATGATTTTATGATAATGTCTGTATGACTATGATTTTATGATAATGTCTGTATGACTATGATTTTATGATAATGTCTGTATGACTATGATTTTATGATAATGTCTGTATGACTATGATTTTATGATAATGTCTGTATGACTATGATTTTATGATAATGTCTGTATGACTATGATTTTATGATAATGTCTGTATGACTATGATTTTATGATAATGTCTGTATGACTATGATTTTATGATAATGTCTGTATGACTATGATTTTATGATAATGTCTGTATGACTATGATTTTATGATAATGTCTGTATGACTATGATTTTATGATAATGTCTGTATGACTATGATTTTATGATAATGTCTGTATGACTATGATTTTATGATAATGTCTGTATGACTATGATTTTATGATAATGTCTGTATGACTATGATTTTATGATAATGTCTGTATGACTATGATTTTATGATAATGTCTGTATGACTATGATTTTATGATAATGTCTGTATGACTATGATTTTATGATAATGTCTGTATGACTATGATTTTATGATAATGTCTGTATGACTATGATTTTATGATAATGTCTGTATGACTATGATTTTATGATAATGTCTGTATGACTATGATTTTATGATAATGTCTGTATGACTATGATTTTATGATAATGTCTGTATGACTATGATTTTATGATAATGTCTGTATGACTATGATTTTATGATAATGTCTGTATGACTATGATTTTATGATAATGTCTGTATGACTATGATTTTATGATAATGTCTGTATGACTATGATTTTATGATAATGTCTGTATGACTATAATTTTATGATAATGTCTGTATGATTATAATTTTATGATAATGTCTGTATGACTATACTTTTATGATAATGTCTGTATGACTATAATTTTATGATAATGTCTGTATGACTATAATTTTATGATAATGTCTGTATGACTATGATTTTATGATAATGTCTGTATGACTATGATTTTATGATAATGTCTGTATGACTATGATTTTATGATAATGTCTGTATGACTATGATTTTATGATAATGTCTGTATGACTATGATTTAATGATAATGTCTGTATGACTATGATTTTATGATAATGTCTGTATGACTATGATTTTATGATAATGTCTGTATGACTATGATTTTATGATAATGTCTGTATGACTATGATTTTATGATAATGTCTGTATGACTATGATTTTATGATAATGTCTGTATGACTATGATTTTATGATAATGTCTGTATGACTATGATTTTATGATAATGTCTGTATGACTATGATTTTATGATAATGTCTGTATGACTATGATTTTATGATAGTGTCTGTATGACTATGATTTTATGATAATGTCTGTATGACTATGATTTTATGATAATGTCTGTATGACTATGATTTTATGATAATGTCTGTATGACTATGATTTTATGATAATGTCTGTATGACTATAATTTTATGATAATGTCTGTATGACTATGATTTTATGATAATTTCAGTATGACTATGATTTTATGATAATGTCTGTATGACTATGATTTTATGATAATGTCTGTATGACTATGATTTTATGATAATTTCAGTATGACTATGATTTTATGATAATGTCTGTATGACTATGATTTTATGATAATGTCTGTATGACTATGATTTTATGATAATGTCTGTATGACTATGATTTTATGATAATGTCTGTATGACTATGACTTTAGGATAATGTCTGTATGACTATGATTTTATGTTAATAACTGTATGACGTATGAATAACTATGATATTTAAAAAAATAATAGATATGTGACAATGGTTTTATGATAATGTAACAAATGTTATTATGATTTCATCATAATGTATATATACATACACAATGTTTTATTAATACTGTGCATGTGACTGTGATTTTTTGAAACGTCTTGATGACTAAGCTTTTATAACCATGTCTGTATATATATTAATTTACTTTAAATGTCTGTTTGACATTAATTTTATAAGTTTCAGTGTGCATTACAATTTTTGATAAAATCTATATGAATCTGATCATGGAAAGTTCTTGAGGACTATTATTTCTAATAATGTTTGTATTCCACATGCTTGAGTCTATTTGTGACGTTCTTGTATTGCCTAGTATTCTAAAGTCTTGATTTTCTCATGATCATCCTATTCATGTCAAGCAAATGAGAGGAAATAGCACACAACTTGAGATTTTTTTAATTACTGCTTTAGAAAATTGTGCACAGTCTAGTTTTTTTAATGAACAATAACAAGTTTTTCTTGACATTTAAAGCTGTTCATTATACGTGAAACTTCTACCGACATTTAATAAAAAGTCTTTTTATGTGAAAGTTATACAGACTTTTAAAGATATTGTCATTTTATGATAAATTTATACAGCCTTTTAAAGATATGTTATTTTAGGTGAAATGTATACACAATTTTATAGATAGGTCATTGTATTTGAAATTTTTAAAGATTTTTACAGATTTTTAGCTACACATACTCTCAATAACTCAACATATCAAGATTAAAGACTTGCTGGTTTTTATTTGAAAAAGTAAACAGTTTAAAAGCAATTAATTTCCGCTTGATTAACTTAAAATTGTCATCGTTATTCTTAGTGAATCATGGCTTCTTTTAGATTCAAGGTAGGTGTACCAGAGTAGGCGTCTGTGCTGAATTTGAGTCATTAGTAGTAAAAACAAAAATTAAAACTCTGAATTAGCGCAAATCATATTTCAAGTTCTTTTCCGATTTTTGTTTTATCTCAATTGTATCAAAGCTTTTTGTTTATTGTTTTTTTTTTATTTATCGTGTTGTTTGTTCTTGATATGTAAAGACCTACACTAATGAATAACATAGATGAAAGAATGAGAAATAAAAGTGAACTTTACTTTGTACAAAATTAGACAAAAAATTCCTGCAATTTACACAAATGTGTTGTTGTTCATTGTTTCAAATGCTTGTTGTCATATAGGGACAACTTGAGACATGTATGATGCATTAACATTGCAATAGCTCTTACGTCTAATAGGCAGTATCCGTAACGGAAGGATGAAGTGGTCCGACAGCCTTGTCACATCAGGCTGACGCTCTGAAACATTTCAAATGTCGTAAGCATACATTAAGAGAGTAGATATAAGTTAGTCGCATCGTTAAAATAAAATAATAATTTAGTACCTATAAAAATGTGCAAATCTAATTGCCTTTAGGACTCTTTGTCTATTTTATGAATTCAAATTTGTTTAATGAAACGTATAATGGAGACCCAAAGAAAAATTCAGATTGAAGCACACACAAATATCTATTTTGGTATATATATATATACAAGTGAAAGTTTGTGGGTTTGTTTGTTTGTTTGTGGTTTGTTTGTTTGTGAGTTTGTTTGTTTGTGGGTTTGTTTGTTTGTGGGTTTGTTTGTGGGTTGTTTTGTTTGTTTGTTTGTGGGTTTGTTTGTGGGTTTGTTTGTTTGTGGGTTTGTGTGTGGGTTTGTTTGTTTGTTTGTGGGTTTGTTTGTGGGTTTGTTTGTTTGTGGGTTTGTTTGTGGGTTTGTTTGTGGGTTTGTTTGTTTGTGGGTTTGTTTGTGGGTTTGTTTGTTTGTTGGTTTGTTTGTGGGTTTGTTTGTGGGTTTGTTTGTTTGTTTGTGGGTTTGTTTGTTTGTTTGTTTTTGGGTTTGTTTGTTTGTGGGTTTGTTTGTGGTTTGTTTTGTTTGTTTGTTTGTGGGTTTGTTTGTGGGTTTGTTTGTTTGTGGGTTTGTTTGTGGGTTTGTTTGTTTGTTTGTGGGTTTGTTTGTGGGTTTGTTTGTTTGTGGGTTTGTTTGTGGGTTTGTTTGTGGGTTTGTTTGTTTGTGGGTTTGTTTGTGGGTTTGTTTGTTTGTGGGTTTGTTTGTGGGTTTGTTTGTGGGTTTGTTTGTTTGTTTGTGGGTTTGTTTGTTTGTTTGTTTGTGGGTTTGTTTGTGGGTTTGTTTGTGGGTTTCTTTGTTTGTTTGTTTGTGGGTTTGTTTGTGGGTTTGTTTGTTTGTGGGTTTGTTTGTTGGTTTGTTTGTTTGTTTGTGGGTTTGTTCCACACATTTTTTACATGGTTGATGGATATTCACCAAACTTGGAACATATATCCATCATTAACGGGAAATAACTCTTAAGGACTTATTAACTTTTTATAAACATTCCGTTTAGGGCCGGGGGCCCGGAATTCGTTTTGTTTCCTTATATGAGCAATATAAATAAAACTAACAACAAATATTCCTACTTGAGTCGATGGACCGCGACCAAACTTAGTACACAAATACCGAGGTGTAGTGAGCTCATAATATTAATTTCTCAGTTCACTTTTCTTTCTGTTAGCTATATTTATATCAACAGGGTTAGACAACAGTATAGTTTCTATGTGAAGTGATGGACCTTAGCCGAGAGTGGTAGCAATGCTCTTCATTGTCCGTATTGAAAACTTGTTGGATTTAGAACGAATAATATCCATTCTAGAATGTTGCTGAAAGTTCGATATATTTAAAAAGCTAGAATATATCTATTACATTTTAAGTAACTTAAATGGGACCTATTTTAAATTCTAATTCTATTCGTTATCCGTCTGCTTATTTATAGGGCCGACTATCTCAAGCATAACTAAATCGGTACAGTAATGGAATTGACTAACTTAAAAGGAAAAGGATTATAATTATGTCATTTGTTAAGATTTTTTATGGTATTCAAAAATAATTACAAAAGTAATTTTTACACATGTTTCGAGCAGGTTATTAAATTGAATCTAGATCATTCCAGAAAGTTCCAAATTGTTACAAGGGGATATAAAGTGGGATGTAAGGGATTATTGAAATGCTGGTTAATTCTGTTCATTTCTATACTGTCCCGGAGTTAACTGTTCTCTCACTACCACTGATTAATTTTTTTGATGCGAGATCTAAAGGGTCAGGATCCCATCACAATCTTTATCCCACCGGGAGTAGGATCCCACCAGAAAATGTGATCCCACCGGGATCAGGATCCAAATCTTGAATGGATCCGCCCTTGATCGGGATCACGCAGGGAAATCTGGCTGCGCCTAGTTCGGTGTCAGAATTGTATGCGGGTCCCAATGGGATCGGGAGCTACACTAGGATGGTGTTATAATTCAATCCCATGCAACGCCAGATATATTGGCTAGTATATATATCTATACTAATAAAAGCCAAAGCCCTTCTTCTTCTTCTTCTTTATTTTAAGGGCCCACGATCAATGAATTGATCATTCTGGCTCCTATGTTTCAGAGGGGTTTGCTATGTTACTGTACATGTGTTTCAATGTGATGCTTCACTGGTTGCAAGGGCGACTCAGCAGTGGTGTTATGAACTGGGGGTTGGAATACAGGAGGCAATAGACACAAATGTATCGAGTGTAGCCGCCTCAACTGTTGCTTTTGGATGCTTGTTCCAGTCCCCTATTGTCTTCGGCAGGAATGAGGAGCTTCTGTACTTTGTTCTTGTTTTTACCAGCCGGAACTGTTTGTCGTGACTTCGTCGCAGTCTGGGGGGAAGATTAACGAGTTTCTGTTTGATTCCGGAGCAGTGCACCAGTCCATTTGTTATCTTGTACAACATGGTGAGCCTGGATAGTCGTCGTCGTTCTTCCAATGTCGACCAGCCCAGTGTTTCCAGCATGCTGCCAACACTCGAGGTGTTTCTGTAGCGGTTCATGACAAAGCGTGCTGCCCGTCGCTGGACCGCCTCCAACCTGTCTATGCTTTTCTGGGTAAATGGGTCCCAGACTGTAGAAGCATACTCTAAAATAGGTCGGACAAAGGCTTTATAGGCTTTTTCTTTCACGCTTGAGTTGCCGATCTTCAGATTGCGCCTTAGGAACCCCAGGGTCTTGTTTGCCCGGTTGCACACACTGTTAATGTGCTCGTCCCAGCGGACCTCTCTTTGGATGGTAACACCCAAGTACTTAACGGAGGAAACTGGCTCAAGAATATGGCCATGCAGTTCGTAAGAGTGGTTTAGAGGGAACCTGCTTCTGGAGACTGACAGGGTTTGGCACTTGACGGGATGAAATTCCATGTCCCAGCTTATCTCCCACTCAGCTAACCGATTGAGGTCTTGTTGAAGCTGGCTCTGGTCAGAGCTGTTGACCATTGTCCTATATACCGCCGTGTCGTCTGCCCTGACCCACTTATCACTAATTCTCCAACTTCTCGTGAAGATGGCGGCCTGAAATTTGTCAGGCTTATTCCTTACGGCTCACATACAAAAGTTAGGCAAGTGTCATTTTAAAACTCTAAAGTGTTTTGGACCGGGGACCCAACATCACATTTTTTTCTAATATGAGCTTTTTATATGAGCTCTGTAAATAAAATGAACAACAAATACTGCTACATGAATAGATGGATCTTGACCAAACTTAATGCACATACTCTTGATTAGCCATATTCAAATTTCGAAGGGTATTTAACGCATAATATCCATACCTCTGGGGTCGGGGGCCCATTTCATTTTTCCTGATAAAAGCCTTATAAATATGAATATGCTTAGTACTCCGACATGAATAGATGAATCTTCACCAAACTTAGTACACATACTCTTGATTATCCATACTCAAATACCGAAGGGTTCGTAACGCATAACATCCATCCCTCTGGGACCAGGGGCGCTGTTTCTTATTTTCTTATCTATACTAATAAAACACTGACTCAACACTAATTCTCCAACTTCCCCTGTAGATAGAAGCCTGACATTTGGCTGGCTTATTCTTTACGGCTTATTTACAAAAGTTAAGCAGGTTTCTTTTTGAAACTTTATTCTGTTTGGGCAGGGGGGCCCAAAATGTCATTTGTTCCTATATTAGCGATATAAATAAAATGCCCCTTTCCATTTTTCCTTATAAAAGCTAAATAAATATCAATATTCTTAGTACTCCTACATGAATAGATGGATCTTGCCGAAACTCAGTACACACACTCTTGATTATCCATATTCAAATAATGTCGAGTACTGAATAATAATATCTATACCTCTGGGGCCGGGGACCCCATTTCAATTTTTTTAATATAAGCTAGATATCAACAGGGTTAGACAAAAGCATAGGTTCTATGTGATTAGGTGGATCTAGGTCTAGGTTTGTAGCAATACACTTCTCATTACGCTTTAAGATATCGTTTGATTTAATATCCAATCCATTCAAGGCCTATCTAGAATATTGTAGAAACTTCAATAGTTTAAATAAGCTGTGTCTAAGGCATTTGTAAACCACTTTCAATAGGACAAGTTTTAAATGTATAATTTATCTCAATGATATTTATAAGCCACCCATCTCAGACATAAACAAAACGATTCTTTATTAACTGGGCCCCTCAACGGGGCTCCCGTATCAATTTAAATTTATTATAATTAGTAGCACAATTTAGTTGTACAATATTCAGCATTCGAGAAATAATTACGTAGATATGTAATTTTTACACGCTTCATGGAGGATATTAAATTTAATCTAGAATATTCTATATAATGTTCTACGGGGATATATAATTAGATCTAAATCTTATTCAAACAAACTCGCACTGTGCATGATCCCATAGAGAAACATGATCCTAATGGGTCACATCGGTTACGCATTTCCATCGGGGAACAGGATAACATCAAGATCCCATCGGGTAACGGTCTCAAACCGGGATCAGGAAAAGTGATAACATCGGAAAAAAGAGTCCATAATTGGAACGGATCCCACACTGAATGGTATCCTAACGGTATCGGTAGCGCATCGGAATCCACTGAGATCAGGATCTCACTGGGATCAAGATACAGACGGGATCGGGATACCAATGGGATCTGGATTCCCCCTGGATCCGGAGCCACAATGAAATAGGATTCCACCGGGAACGGGATAAAACCGGGAATGCGCCGGGATCGGGTTCAGAATGGGATTAGGGACTCATTAGAATTGGGGTCTTGTCAGGATCGGGGTCAGATCGCGTGAGTTTTTTGTGTCAACTTCTATAATGTTAATTTGACCAATAGTGGGTGAGTTTATTTTCCCCGTGTGCCCCACGAGTTTTGATTTTTCTCGGTCAAGGTATGACCGGTGTGCTGTGTCTGAAAAAACCACGTGTGTGAGTTGAGTTTTGAAGGAGTGAACAGTGGCGAGTGCTGTGGATATGGTGTATGATTTTTGTCTTGTGAAAGGCAGTGAGTTTTTTCTACGGATGGAAGAGGACTTGTGTAACTTTAACTGTTTTGTGTAGTGGTATATAGGCACACGTAGCCAATAAATAAGAAAACCTGAAACCCTGATTTGTTTGTTGATACTTGGAGCAAGCAAGAGTCAGCTCTGTAGGAGCTGGAAATAAAGGGGTTCTAGACCCTTGAAAAATTGTTCTGTGGCTAGTACTGAGGGGACCGACCCCTAGACAACGTACGTCACGTCACAGACAGACCCTACAAAAAGTGGGCATTGATTTGAGACAGGTTTGATTTTTGCAAGGGAATGCATTGTATTGTATCTGAAATATGCAGATACTTGATAATTTTGTACCTTTTTTTTTCGTTCAAAAAGGCTGTCTGCTGCGAAGCGCGGGTATTTTGCTAGTATATTTATATATTAATGTAAACCAATAAACTATATATGTATATATATATATATTAAACTTTATATTCCTTCAAAGTTGACCTTGATTACATTATAAAATGCTATTTGGATGTTGCGTTTAAGGATTTTATTTACTACTGATTATATCTTTAAACATAGTTAACAGAAACAAAGAGAGCAAGCAGCCTTTGCTGAGCCTACGATAGTATCATAATGTTGTAATTGTTTTGGTTGAGAGAGTACAAACGATGGCTTTGATCAATGACGCCATACAAAAGTTTGGGTACGTATTCAATTCTTTGTCTACACATAATTTGTTGAAAAGTTAGGGAGACAAGTGGGCGTTTTATGTCATCAGGTAAACTGAACATTTAAACAATGTTTTAATAAATGTATTTAAGAAATTTCTATTCATAAACACAATTAATTGTTATCAACAACAATTTAAATGTAACAAATATATTTTTTTTTAATGAACAACATGAAGGCAAAATAAACCACTTCGTTTTGTAGATTAGAGACTTGTGATTTAAATGTAGAGAGACAAAGACAGGCATGTGGGGAGGCTAGATTTGAGATTTGTGTCTTGATTGAGATAGAGAGCTCGATTCACTGTTTATGTGTTGGACTATTTATCAGCTATAATCATATTTGCAAGTCATAAAATGTTGATTTCTAAACGAGGTAGAGTAATTATAAATATCGGCAGGCATAAGGATCGTGCCTTAACAATCGGTTGCTATTCTATGCGTTCTTAGATGTATTATGTCTGCATATTGTAATTCACTAATTTATTTATATGGTTTATTTATACTCAGTTATGCATAAATCCCCAACTCTTATATTGAAAATTGTAACCCCCCCCCCCTCCAACAAAAACAAAGGATTACTCAATTAATGTAGCTTAAAGTATAATCCCAGGCCATGTGGATTTCGACCTCCGAAGCCCATTCCATCGTCACATTGTGACGGACGGATGCCAGCAAAAAAAAAACAACAACATTCGTCCATGAGAATTATGACTTTCGCTAGGAGTATAAAGATGTTTTTCATTTGTCTTCATGAGTGTTCTTTAAAATAATCGGTATATTATCACCCCGACACATTTCGCAAGAGCCGCCCCGTTACATTGGAGGCCCTTCCGCCCACCTTGCTTCTTTTCGATCTGTGTCCCATCATGTAGTCAAAGTTAATAATGTATCTAGTTTCTCCACACCACAACTTGCAAATATAAGAAAAGCTCGTGCAGTGGCTGTGGTGGCTCGGCCAACGTAATGACAGAGTCCCCAATGGAACAATGAGAATAATTCAATGGACACAATGCTCCATTAATCGTATGCACTTTATTATGAAGCAATTTTTCTTCCGACACTTTGGTTTATATATATATATATATATATATATATATATATATATATATATATATATAGATATATATATATATATATATATATATAGATATATATATATACCACCCCCACATATTACCAAACAAAGATTAGTTTATTGTCGCAATTAATAGCGTTTAAAATACATTGTAATTGAAACAGTGAGATGTCTGATCAAGTACGTTATCATGTAACCATAACACCTTACCAAAGTTTACACATAATTTAATAACAGAAGCTGTCTTGTTTGAACAACAAATGACTAAGCGAAACAGAGCACGCTTGTGTTAATGCATCTTTTTAGTTAATAAATAATGTTAAGGAAACTTGAGGCCAACACTATCTTACATGTTAGCAACTATGATGTCATTCGATAACTTAGCGTATTTATCACTCGTATTTCAAGAGGCCATCATGATTACGTATTTAAAATATTCCAGAACTTTTTGTAATTAAAAGTTAGAAATACACCATATTCCCCCAGAGACAAATAAAACCCCACCAGCCACTCCCCCCCCCTTTTATTTTTACACAAACTTAGACATCGTAAAACTTAAGATATTTACAAAAACTTTCTGTCCATATTTGACATTTAAATCCTAAACATTAGTTACAACTCGTTCAACCTTAAAGTTGTTTGTTCATGTGTTGATTACTAAACACGGAGTGTCTAAGTGATGATAACATAACATTACTATTCACATAGTTTCTATGTGGTGATTACTTAACATATGTAACTAAAAATCATCGAAATAAATGCACCAGTAGTTCATGGACAGGGGTGAGCTTCTGAATGTGTCTAAGTGATCTCATTTGAGAACCGCTGACTGACAAACGCTACATAATGTTAATTACAAAACGTCACTTCCTCATCTCTCATCTCACTTCCAACACAAGTCTACTTGTAAAGAGCCAAGCCACTTTGGAGATCCTTAGAACAATTTTAAACGTTACAATTATTTTTGTGCTAGCGTTTCCCGCCTGACATGTCCGTACTAACATCAGAATGGCTGACGTACATAATGCTCAATTTAGATTGTTTCCCCCCCCCCCCACAAACATGGCAATGGTTAAACTTGGTACACTTAATATATAAGTCAAGTTAATAGTTAATTAATGAAGGGCCGTCACATGAATTTTAATGGCCTGCTTCAAATTTTTGCTTACGTTTACCTGCATTCAAAGTTGATATTTTATTTAATTTAGAAACATCACAACTATGCCATTTTAATATATGGTGTACATTAATTGTATTACTCCACTTAAATTTATGACGACGATTGCAACCCCATTTGTTGCCGATCCCAAGTGATGACCAAGTATCTCACACAGTGAAGAATCAAACGAAGGGATTGTGGTGATTTTTTTGTGAAAACTTATCCCGATAAAGCATCAATGGCCACATTGTAGATCTATTTTAGTAATTACACTATACCAAGCATCAATAGCCTCATTGTGATTCTAGGTTAGTTACAACACTAACAAGGGCACTTACCACCAGCCCCATTGTATATCAAGTCTGGTGATGACGCTATTCATACAAAGCATCAATAACTTCTTTGTGGTTAAAGTTTAGCGATTCATTACCAATCAGCAGCGGGGTAAAACAGTGTTGTGTCCTGGCACCAACGCTCTTCTCCATTTTCTTTTCGATGCTCCTTCCATTTGACTTCAGGGACTGTGAAGATGAAATGTACATCCGTACAAGTTCTGATGGTAGGCTTTTCAAAATCGCCCGCCATCGTGCACAGACCAACGTAAAAATATGCTGATTCGTGAACTGCTGTTCGCTGACGATGCCGCCTTAACATCTCACACAGAAGAAGATATGCAGGGGCTGGTTAATCGTCTATCAAACGTTTATAAAGAGTTTGGACTTTCGATTTGTCTACAGAAAACACATGTAAGGATACAAGAAGCACCGTCACCTCCAATCATATCTATTGAGGGCCATGATAATTCGGTTGTTGAGTATTTCCAATGCCTGGGATCCAATATTTCTAATTCTATTTCTGTTGATTAAGAGATAAATATCAGGATGGCAAAAGCAGCAGCAACTATGGTTTAACTGGATTAGGGGGTGTGGAATAATATCTATCAAACTGATAAAACAAAGATAAGTGTCTATCATGCATGTGTGATTAGTATGCTCCTGTATTCCAGTGAAGTGAGCACCGCATATACCAATCAGAAGCGGAAACTCAACAGCATCTCTCAAAGATGTCTGCATCGCAGATTACATATTCAATGACAGGACAAGGTGCCTAGCTCAGATGTTTTGGAACGTGCACAAATGTTTATCATATTCTCATTTCTTGGCAAGACTCGCCTTCGCGTGTTAGGCACCGTAAGGAGAATGGAGGAAGGCCAAGAAAAAACAACAACATCGACTCATATTTACTCACTAAACGATACAATCCTTCAACAAGTATCCAATAATCCATACTTTGGAATTCTCTTCTCCAATGACCTATAATGGTCACCCCATAAAAACAATAATTAAAAAAAAAAAAGCCAACTCCAGCCTAGGTTTCATCCAAAGAAATCTGCGCCACTGCCCAACTTCCTGCAAATTAAATGCCTATCTCGCACTCGTCCGTCCACTACTAGATTATGGTTCGATCATCTGGGACCCACACCTTAAGCAAGACGTGGACACGATTGAGCGAATTCAACGTTACGCGGTGCGTTTTATCGCTCGAGACTACACATCCACCACTCCTGGCCTCGTCACTGGCTTCTTAAAAAGATTTGACATCCCTCCTCTTAAAGACAGACGAGAGAGATTCCGCCTGATATTCGTATATAAAGTGATCATGGGACAGGGTAGACTGATCATAGCAAAACGCTCACTGAACACGGACTTCCCCACTGACATTCCCATAAACAATTACACCAGAAACAATAGCAAATGCTTCAATGCAACGAAACATTGCCAGAACCAGAACTCTAATAGTTATTACTATCTATTTCAGGACGATTCAAAATAAAGTTCTTGTTTCACTTCATTAAACTTTCATTCAATATCTTTTTCTAACTACTTTGTATCCAATTCAAATTTTGGTTAAGTAAATTTTAATAGAAATATATAAAACTTTACAATATGTGTCATTATATGTGTCTAAAATGAACCTAACTGTTTTAATAGCATTTATTTTAATAAACTAACAGCAATTCTACCACTGGGTTCTTTTATTGTTTTATTACAAAGTTCCCCTTTGTCAGTCTCGTGATGTGACTTGTTTAGGTTTACATTTAAACATGGATGCACTTTGTTAGTTTTATGAAATTGTGAGATAACCTGACCAAAAATTAAAAAATATATATCAATAATAAAAATAAAAACAAAACACTCACAGCATTCCCATGACACACGTCATACTAAACAAAGTCAATGGTCAATATCCGTATTCCGTTAAAAAAATCCCAACTACTTGACTGACCACTAGAGTCATTACAGGAGATAACGTTTAAGACCTTTGGGAAGTCTAACCACTTAGGCGCAATGAAACGTGTTAAGTTAAAATGTGAACTGTTATGACAAAAAAAATGGCAACATATTACATAGAGAAAATGGAGGTACATGAAACAAGATCAGCTCCTTCACCACAGTCAGCTTACGAACATGACGAGAACTAAGCACAGAGAAATAGAAGAACAGAGAAATGTGTCAGAGATTACGATTAAATCTACTATAAATTTAGATCGGTAACACATAATATTATTTTATCTCTTAAGATCTAAACCATTTCCATCGTACCAACTTCAACTTCTAAGTTATTCTCTTTATATTAAATTTAATTGCTTTTTCTCAAAGATTCTCTTCATAAAATAAGAAAAGATAAGTTAAATTCTTTTATTGATCCAAAACAAATGTAAATGTTTTATGATTGCATTTTACATTTTCAGCACATAAACAAACATTTTGAACACAAGACATTTGCAATATTTTTTCTTTCACTAGCAGACATTTCGTGAATTCTCTTAGCCATATCAGGGACTGATTTGTTCTCATTAAAAATAACCATAAAATAAGAAAACTATTCACCACATATCATTCGGAGTCTCTAAGTCCCAACAATTATTTTCACACAAAACTATTCTAAACCATTATCTTTATGTCTGCCTACATGTATATGTCTAAACCATACTCTTCCTACCAAAACGAATACTTAAACCATCGTCTTCATACGACCACCATCATCGCTACATCCTTGAGTTCGCAGCTGTGTATTTAAAATTGTTAAGAATTGGCGTTATTTTTAGAACTACTCATAAGTATAACCACAGCTGAGACACGCAGGCTTGTCCGAAAGAGCAACATTAGGTCACCATCTGGAGCAACTATTACATGTCCACGGTGTCATAGATTATTCCGAGCAAGGATTGGTCTAGCAAGCCACCTACCAGCTCCACTGTAATCCCAACCTCCCCCTAACCGGATGATTCGATGGTCCTAGTCGACTTCGACGGACGAACAACAACTCATAAGTGGAATAACCCCGAACTGTGACGTAGAAAGTGTGGAGTGTTTACTGAGAAGGCTCTGTACACAAGAATTTCCTGTTCCGAGAGTCACTAATTCTAACTACAGCACTGAACCATTGAATAATAATAATGAAGTGATAACTAGTCAAATTTTGTTAAATTTGTATGTTTAACAAACAAATGGGTTGACATCCTTTCTACATTTTCTATAGCAAAGGTATATCCATAGCGAAGTTATGTTATATCTCTACATCATCTATGTCTAAAAGTGACATGATATACAGAGATAAAAAGTTATATGACATTTCTCCAGCATCTTTGCCTAAGGTGACAGGAGAGATATCTAGAAAAATGTTATTTGACATTTCTATATCACTAGGGCCTAAAGTGACAGGATATATATTTAAAGCAAGATTATATGATATGTCTATATCATCAATACCTAAGGGACAGCAGAGATAGCTAGAGAAATGTTATATCACCTTTCTATATCATCTGTCAAATGTGACAGGAGAGATATCTAGAGAAATGTATTATGACATTTATACATGATCAGTGTCTAAGGAGACAAGAGAGATCCAGAGAAATGTATTATAACATTTCTACATCATTAATGCCTAAGGTGACAGGAAACATATCTAAAACAAGTATAAGACATTTCTACATTGTCTTTTTAAGGTGACAGGAGAGATATATGGAGAAAGGTTTATAATATTTCTGAATCATATGTGTCTAGGCTGACAGAATAGATAGCAAGGTAAAGGTTACAAAACATTTCAACATCATATGTCTAAGGTGTTAGGAGAGATATCTAGAGAACAGTTTTACGGCATTTCTACATCATCTAGATCTAAGGTGACTGCAGAGAAATGTAGGAAATGTTATGTGACATTTCTAAATCATCTTTGTATAAAGTGACAACAGAGATATCTAGAGAAATGAATGTGATATTTCTACATCATCTATGTCTCAAATGACTTGAGACAAATATAGAGACAAATTGTGTGCCCCTTTTCAATGTGCTGCTCTTTAATGTAGGTAGATATCAACACATTTCTAAAGTATTATGCGTGACGATTTGTGTAAGGCACAACTTTTCTTATCCAAGTATCACATCAGTACTCTATGTGTGGAATGACTACGCACAATGCAATTAATGAACATCACTTAAATATACTTATTTTACCGTCCATTGATTTAACACTCAAACATAATCTTAGCCTTCGCAAACTAGCATGTATGCTCTATTTGGGAAATGGAGTCATGTGAAATTCGGGGGAAAAACTAAATGAACTATTAAGGATGTAGCGTGGAAAGAAAATTTAAATTTTACTTTTAGATAAAAAAAAAAAAATCATGGCTTGGTGACCGCCATCAGTTTAAAGACTTCTAGGAAATAATTACTGCACAAGAATAGATTTGTGTTCTTTGGAATTTTAGTGACGTCATGTTTTTGTGTTGTTTTCTTTAGTTTGTTGACGTCAGGAAGATATAGAGTCAAAAGAAAGTTAAACGTTTGAGACCAATCATGGAATGTCTAATGGGGAGATTGTTAGTTCATTAGAGATGACGTTACTAATGAGTAAAACATCAGCTTGTTAACAGTCTTGTTAATTTTCATTTTTTAAAAATAAATGAACACTTATCTAGTGGAAAAGATAAGAATAAAGAAAAGAAGAGACCATAAAAAAAAAGTTGTCATGTTAACAAGCTCCAAGTCTTCAACACACCATGTCAATGTTTTCTACTTGACCTTACATTCACATTGTTATTATGTCCAGACTAGTAGATGTGTGGTAGTAGGTGGGGGGGGGCGAGAAGCTAGGTTTGATTTTTTCAAACAATATATCTTTTATGGCTATAGTTCTTTAAAAGATCAAGATACACATCCAGGTCACCTAACTCATGGATTAATTAAATATATTTAATGAAAGTATGCTCTTAAATATTGCTGGAAGTTAGTTCTTAATTTTTTGAATGAAATATTCTATTGGGGTGGTCTTATTGTATGTTGAATTATTCATTGTATTCAAAATTAAAAATTTATTTGGGATGTTTTATTGTTTTTGGAATAAGTTATTTAAAAAAAAAATATTTATTGTATTGGAATGGGTCATTGTATCTGGTAAGGGTTATTTTTTCGGATGAGTTATTGTATTTGGGATGGTAAATTGTATCTGGAAAAAGTTATTGAATAAGATTAACGAATTCTAATGTTAATTAGATGTTTCAAAAGTCTCATTCAACTGACAATTTTAACATAATATTTACAAAAAGCATAGAAAGTAATGTTGGCATTAAAATATTATTAACGGAAATGTAACGACATATATTAGAAAACATCACATTTTACAGAAAAGCAAAAATTTAAAAAAAAATGGAAGTTATTTGATTCTACATATTCTCTGGAATATATATAATGATAATGTCTGTATGACAATGATTGTTTCATTAAATTCTGTATGACTATGTTTTCATAATAATGTCTGTACGACTATGATTTTCTGATAATGCTTGTAAAATTATGTATTTATGATAATGTCTTTAAAACAATGATTTTATGATAGTGCCCGTATAAATATTTTAATGATAATGTCGGTAAGACTTTATGATAATTTGTGTGTTACGCACTGCCTTGTATAGGGAGAAATTAATTGCTATATGCACGAGCATACACAAGACGAAATGACTTACGTACGTAATTACGGCCGCCCTGAATTATTCATTACATTTACTTGCAATCCTAAATGGACTGACATCGCTGAAGTGCTCCTTCCACATCAGAAATCTCAAGACCGCAGGAACTCATCAGTCGTGTATTTCATCTGAAAATTCGTAAAATGATGGACTTGCTCACCAAAAGTAACATTTTCGGCTGTACAACTTGCTTGAAAACTACGTGGTTGTTATTGGAGGTCAATCTCTGGATAATAATAATAATAATAATAATAAAGTTCATTTAAAAACAACGCTTCATCCCCAAAGGCTCGAAGCGCGGTACAAAGTCAGCAAAAAACATATCTATAATTTACTACATTTAAAACAAACGCAACACTACAAAAACTAAATACAAGCATACAATGGCAAAGTCTTTCTATCCATTTCAACCATAAGAAACACAGCCATTATGCATTAACTGGAAAATAAGGTAGACATTCATCCCAGAAGGTGTTTGCGTAATACAAGTGTCTTTAAATCGGTTTTAAAGGAATCCAGTGTCTGGTTGTTTCTGAGATGGACATGAAGGGCGTTCCAAATTGTTGGACCAGCAAATGCGAAAGTGTGCTTTCCGTAAGTCTCAAGGCAAACACGTGGTATCGAGAGTTTGCCACTACCGGATGAGCGGAGCTCTCTACTGGGTACATAAGGCGTCAGCAGCTCTTTGAGATATGACGGCGCCAGGTCATGTAAGCAGCGGTAGCACAAAGTTGCGATTTTGTACTCTATGCGAGCACGCACCGACAGCCAATGCAACTCTCTCAGAAGTGTTTTTGCATGGTCAAATTTGCGTTTTCGGAGAACTATGCGAGCCGCATTAATCTGTGCTATTTGAATTTTATCCAGGAGCGTAGCTGGAAGACCCACAATGAGAGCATTGCAATAGTCCATGCGTGATAGCACAAATGCAGACATCAGCCTCTTTACTGCATCAATTGTTAAGAAGGGCCTGAGTTACATCAAATAACGAATACTTGAAAGAGAATCTCAAAACACATGGCAATTGGCCAACATAGTTACAGAAAACGAGCTGCTGTTAAATGTTCAGCAAAAGACAGTTTCTGAGCAAGTCATGAGGAGCGTTGTCTTGGCCACTGGCACGGTGTTTTTTCTTGATGCTCCAGGCGGAACTGGTAAGACATTCCTCATAAACCTCCTGATTGCAAAAATCTGAGCGGACGGAAACATTGCTGTAGCTGTAGCTTCATCTGGCATCGCTGCCACTCTTCTACAGGGCGGAAGAACTGCTCATTCGGCTTTTAAGCTACCTCTGAACTTTAGCCATAATGAATCTCCCTCTTTGTGTAACATATCAAAGCAGATCAACGTGGCTGAAGTGCTCAGACATTGTAGGCTTATTGTCTGGGATGAATCAACTATGGCAAACAAAGGGGGTGTTAAGGCTTTAGACAGGACCCTCAAAGATATCCGTAACACAAACAAACTAATAGGAGGGTTGCCATTTCTGCTGGCTGGAGACTTCAGCCAACCCTACCGGTCGTGTAAAGAGGAACACGCGTTGACTAAGAGTAAGTTTATCTTAAATCTTCATGCCTTTGGCCTCAAATGGTTGTTCTTTATTTGGCATTAAACATGAGGGTTCATTTGAAAGTCGACAAAAAGCCGCATAGTTCTCATCTCTCCTGATGAGTATCGGTGATAGCAGCTTCAGTACAGAAAATTGTAAAATTACTATTCCTTCAAATCTCAGACTCCTCGTGAATACCTTACCAGACTTGCTTAAACAAGTTCGCCCCAATATACAAAATTTCAACGAAAAAGACGTGACTTGTTTAAGAGAGAGAGCTCTACCTACACCGAGAAATCACGTGACTACAACTATAAATCCCATTATACTTCAAGATCAACCTTCAGAGACTACATCAGTCCGTGGATTCAGTTGTAGAAGTGGAAGACGCGGTGCATTATTCAGCATTATTTCTCAACTCGCTAAATCCCCCTGGCACTCCTCAACATAATCTAATTCTGAAAGTGGGAGCACCAATAATGTTACTGCGAAACTTACAGCCACCAAAACTTTGTGACGGCACCACACTTCCAATCACGTGTCTGCAAAAGAACCTAATCGAGGCAACTATGTTCACTGGCAGTGGCTCAGGGGAGACAGTTTTTATTCCTCGCATCCCCGTTATACACACTGATCTCCCATTTCAATTCAAATGCCTCAAATTTCCAGTAAGACTCTGCTCTGCAATGACAATTAATAAGTCGCAAGGACGGACCCTACGAAAAGTTGGCCTTGATTTGAGGCAGGATTGCTTTTCGCAAGGTCAACTATACGTTGCATGCTCAAGAGTGAGCTCAGCGCAAAACTTGGTCATACTACAACCGGAGGGCCGAACTGACAACGTAGTATACAAAGAGATCTTTAACACATATATATTAGTAATTTTCGTTCAATTTATTGTTAATTTCTTTCTTACCCTTTTTTCTTTAAAAAAATGCCCTCCGCTCCTAAGCGCGGGTATTTTGCTAGTATATATATATAATTATATCTTAAATTTCAATTATGAATATTCTTCTCCTATCGTATTTGTAAAGAAGAAACATGGTAGAATTAAACTGCGTTGTGATTACATAAGTTTAAACCAATTTACCGTAGTAGACTGATAATCTTTGTCTGAAAAAAGGATCTCATCAATGAAAGAGCAGGGGAAAATATATTCACACATGCAGACTTAACAAGAGGACTTTGGCAAATTATGATGGAAGAGAAGCTAAACACTTGACATCAATTGTAACACACAATTGTTTTATTTAGTGGAATGATTTGCGATTTGGCATAATTAAAAGTGCTGCTACATTAGTAAAAAGATTAAACATGATCTTAAACAAAATAACAAATATTATACGCGATGTTGATGACATATGTGTGTGCTCTAAAGACTGTACAACACATTTAACAACGCTAGAAGAATTGTTTTCATTATCAAAAGAAAATGTATTCACTGTATTGCTTGAATAATTAAACAGTGGTCTACAAAGTTTTGAATTTTGACGCAATACCATGGCAAATATTCGAATTGGATCTATTGTGGAAGTTGCTAGAAAATATTCACATACAAACAACAAGAAACAAGTAAGAGCATTGATAGGACTGAGCAATTTCTATGACCGTTCATACAAGATTCTATTCAGATTTGACATCCTCTGATTAAATTGCCCAGATAGGATCAAAAGAATCAAGTGGCATTTAATCAAAAATGTGATCCAGTTTAAGGTACAAAATAATAACGTGAGATAAAATCAAGAATGTGATACAGCCTGGAGGATTAAAATAATAAAGTGGCATGGAAACAATGATGTGATACATTCTGAAGGATCAAGAGAATGAAGTGGTATGTAGACAATGATGTGATACATTCGGAAGGATTAAGAGAATGAAGTTGAATTTAAACAAGAATGTGTTCCAGTCTGAAGGAACATAAGAATAAAGAGGAAAACCATCAAGAATGTGATACAGCTTGAAGTAAAAAAAGAATCAAGTGGAATAGAATCGATATTTTGATACAACCTTATAACAACTACAATTACAATACACTAATGGGAAGTCCTTTACAAGTGACGTCATTGATGGTGATGCGAGTTGGCGGTACATCCCATGTGATACATTTTTATATGTAAGTGTCAACATTTTCGGTTCAATGCAGTCATTTCTTCCTTGACCCGCTGTGGATTTCACCATTCCTAACTACGCCACTGTATACAACCCTAGCTACGCCCCTGTATACAACCCTAGCTGGCTCACTGTATACAACCCTAGCTACGCCACTGTATACAACCCTGGCTACGCCCCTGTATACAACCCTAGCTGGCTCACTGTATACAACCCTAGCTACGCCACTGCATACAACCCTAGTTACGCCACTGTATACAGCCCTAGCTACGCCATAGTATACAACCCTGGCTACGCCAATGTATAGACGTATTTTAGAAACGGCTATCTTCATTAATTATTCATGTTATCTAGAAATAATATATAACTTATAAGTCACGTGTCGTCAAAGTCTCAAGCATAAACACCAATCCAAACCATGTCATCTGCTGCTTCAAGAACTATGACATAACTTATAAGTCACATGTCTTAAAAGACTGAAGTATACCATTCCAAACCATACCATCTAAAGCTTTAAGAACAATGACATAATTTATATGTCACAAATCTTAAAAGACTGAAGTACGACAATCCCAGCCATGTCATGTGGTGTTGTGTAACATTAGCTCAGGTTTACATTTATATTTATACGTACAGATTCGATCTTTATGAGGTGTCGCCAGTAGCACAAAGCTCAACTTTCACTTCAAGTACTTCATTATAAATACAGCAAATATGTCAGACAGAACAAAACCAAAATAATCAAAGAAATTCATTTTGAAAAGCTTTATTTGACCTCACAATATTAGAGTATTTCAATTGAGTTTAACATTTAAACATTAACAAGAAAATGTCAACTACACTTTTCTCCTTTTTAAGTATAAAAATTGTTGTTTGTTGGTTTGTATTATTAAAATTGAACTTTATCTTTTTAAAAATATGAATGGTGTCTGTAAGCGGATGACTGGGTTGTCTGTGACACAGTTAAATGTATTAATTTTTGGAATGCACCATTACATTAGTATCATTTCTATTCGTGTTTGTAATCTTAAAGAATCAGTAAAACTAATGTTTTCTATAATCTAATGCAGTACACTTTAAAGTGGCACATATATATTTTTTTGCACAATGATATAATGCAAAGTACACTTATTCTGTTATTTGGATTCATCCCACTCTACATCCTTTATGCTGTCGCACGTTATCTGAGGTGTGTCTGAGGGACAGTCTGGGGTGTAGTCACAACTGTCGATGGCTTCGTGAAAGAACAAAGTTGCTGGACACGGCCTGGTCAAGAATTTCAAACCAATAGTTTTCTTTTAAATAATTTCACATTTTTAATAAAGCAACATTAATGAAGGACTGTGTTGAAGTCGTATGACAAAAATAGAAGTAAGTGTAAGTTCTATCTTTTGTTTCAAGGCTTCGAAGCACATTGATCGACTATTTCCTTCAAAACATTAGCAAACTAAACCAGACGGACAATTTGCCTGCATAGCTGAGTGTTTGGAGTGGCAACATAAAGTGCACATTAACTTCCTTCATTTCACATAAGGGCGTAGGCTTTTGCCCTTACAGAAAATATCGGTGGCAACAATACACATGTTCATTTTAGGATGACAAGTCCATCTCCAGCACTCATGTTCATAGAGAAAAATATTTATGTTAATGCTAAATTAGTTGAACTGAGGGCGGCGGACAGTCTAGTGGCCAGGATAGACATGAGGAGACACTAACTCGAGACAGTCAGAGCAGAATTGCAAAGCCTTGATTGTCGATCAGGGTCAATAAAATGATGTCTAACAGGCAATGTGTGTTGCAGTAAGAAAGGAAGAGTGAAAGAGGTTACCATCCACAGAAAGTAGATTGAGAAACGAGATGAGATAAGCAGATTTCTTTACAATAATAAAAAGCAAAGTTATGATATATTTGACAAGTAAATATCGATTGGTCCAAGAGGTTATGGCGTAGCACTTACAGCGCCAACATTTAACAAGTGGACTGGCCGTTCATTTTATTTCATGTTTATCGAAGACGAAATAAAACTGGCCGTAAAAGTGATGCGGGCATGTTTAATGTTTTATAACACCTCGTCGAAGAGGTCACATTGTGTCGAAGTGACATCTCTCGGTGTAAAGTTGGTTTTCTTTTCGTTTAACTGAATACTCCAGCTTGACATGTTCGTTCTATCGGCTGCAAAATATAATGTACTTGTCCCGGGGCTCATTCAGTAGAGTACTAAGGAGTAAATTCTTATGGGGTTCACCACAGGCCACAGTAAACTTACCAGTCTGGCACCGTAGATGACCCAATAGGGAGACACCCTGGATGACTGTAAAATTAATAGCGCCCTTGGCCACTAAAGCTGCTTGGATCGAACTCTGCAACTTTAACTCAACTGGGATGTCACCCTTAATTTAACTTGACTGGACACAACCCTAGGAGACTCTGACTCTAAATTGAGGAGGGAAATAAGAGACTATAACACCTTTGAGGGCGCCTTTGAAGACTCTACCTTAAAAGGATTCGCCCTTGGTGACTCTGATTTTTAAGACCCGTCCTGGGCAAAATTAACTTACTGGGATCAACGTGTGACGACCTTTACTGGAATCAACGTTTGACGAAACTTACTGGGATCAACGTTTGACGACCCTTACTGGGATCAACGTTTGACGACCCTTACTGGGATCAACGTGTGACGACCATTACTGGGATCAACGTTTGACGACCCTTACTGGGATCAACGTGTGACGACCCTTACTGGGATCAACGTGTGACGACCCTTACTGGGATCAACGTGTGACGACCCTTACTGGGATCAACGTTTGACGACCCTTACTGGGATCAACGTTTGACAACCCTTACTGGGATCAACGTTTGACGACCCTTATTAGCATCAACGTTTGACAACCCTTACTGGGATTAACGTTTGACGACCCTTACTGGGATCAACGTGAAACGACCCTTACTGGCATCAACGTGTGACGACCCTTACTGGGATCAATGTTTGACGACCCTTACTGGGATCAACGTGAAACGACCCTTACTGGCATCAACGTTTGACGACCCTTACTGGGATCAACGTTTGACGACCCTTACTGGGATCAACGTGAGACGACCCTTACTGGCATCAACGTGTGACGTCCCTTACTGGGATCAACGTTTGTGCTGGGAATGACCCTAGTTGCAGAAACGACCCTTACTGGCATCAACGTTTGACGACCCTTACTGGGATCAACGTTTGACGACCCTTACTGGGATCAACGTGAAACGACCCTTACTGGCATCAACGTGTGACAACCCTTACTGGGATCAACGTTTAACGACCCTTACTGGGATCAACGTGAAACGACCCTTAGTGGCATCAACGTTTGACGACCCTTACTGGGATCAACGTGTGACGACCCTTACTGGCATCAACGTTTGACAACCCTTACTGGGATCAACGTTTGACGACCCTTACTGGCATCAACATGTGACGACCCTTACTGGGATCAAAGTGTGACGACCCTTAAAGGGATCAACGTTTGACGACCCTTACTGGAATCAACTTTTGACGACCCTTACTGGGATCAACGTTTGACGACCCTTACTGGGATCAACGTGTGACGACCCTTACTGGCATCAACGTTTGACAACCCTTACTGGGATCAACGTTTGACGATCCTTACTGGCATCAACGTTTGACCACCCTTACTGGCATCAACGTGAAACGACCCTTACTGGCATCAACGTTTGACGACCCTTACTGGCATCAACGTGTGACGACCCTTACTGGCATCAACGTTTTACGACCCTTACTGGCATCAACGTGTGACGACCCTTACTGGGATCAACGTTTGACGACCCTTACTGGCATCAACGTGTGACGACCCTTACTGGCATCAACGTGTGACGACCCTTACTGGCATCAACGTTTGACGACCCTTACTGGGATCAACGTGTGACGACCCTTACTGGCATCAACGTTTGACGACCCTTAATAGGATCAACGTTTGACGACCTTTACTGGCATCAATGTGTAAAGACCCTTACTGGGATAAACGTGTGACGACCCTTACTGGGATCAACGTGTGACGACCCTTACTGGGATCAACGTGTGACGACCCTTACTGGGATCAACGTTTGACGACCCTTACAGGGATCAACGTGTGACGACCCTTACTTGGATCAACGTTTGACGACGCTTACTGGGATCAACGTTTGACGACACTTACTGGCATCAACGTGTGACGCCCCTTACTGGGATCAACGTTTGACGACCCTTACTGGCATCAACGTTTGACGACCCTTACTGGGATCAACGTGTGACGACCATTACTGGGATCAACGTGTGACGACCTTTACTGGGATCAACGTGAAACGACACTTACTGGCATCAACGTTTGACGACCCTTACTGGGATCAACGTTTGACAACCCTTACTGGCATCAACGTTTGACGACCCTTACTGGGATCAACGTTTGACGACCCCTACTGGGATCAACGTGTGAGGACCCTTACTGGGATCAACGTGAAACGACCCTTACTGGCATCAACGTTTGACGACACTTACTGGGATCAACGTTTGACAACCCTTACTGGCATCAACGTTTGACGACCCTTACTGGCATCAACGTTTGACGACCCTTACTGGCATCAACGTGTGACGACCCTTACTGGCATCAACGTTTGACGACCCTTACTGTGATCAACGTGTGACGACCCTTACTGGCATCAACGTTTGACGACACTTACTGGCATCAACGTTTGACGACCCTTACTGGGATCAACGTGTGACGACCCTTACTGGCATCAACGTTTGACGACCCTTACTGGCATCAACGTTTGATGACCCTTACTGGCATCAACGTTTGACGACCCTTACTGGGATCAACGTGTGACGACCCTTACTGGCATCAACGTGTGACGACCCTTACTGGCATCAACGTATGACGACCCTTACTGGCATCAACGTGTGACGACCCTTACTGGAATCAACGTATGACGACCCTTACTGGGATCAACGTTTGACGACCCTTACAGGGATCAACGTGTGACGACCCTTACTGGCATCAACGTGTGACGACCCTTACTGGCATCAACGTTTGACGACCCTTACTGGCATCAACGTTTTACGACCCTTACTGGGATCAACGTGTGACGACCCTTACTGGGATCAACGTGTGACGACCCTTACTGGCATCAACGTTTGACGACCCTTACTGGCATCAACGTTTGACGACCCTTACTGGGATCAACGTTTGACAACCCTTACAGGGATCAACGTTTGACGACCCTTACTGGGATCAACGTGTGACGACTCTTACTGGGATCAACGTGTGACGACCCTTACTGGGATCAACGTGTGACGACCCTTACTGGGAATCACCCGTGGCGAAACTAACTTACTGGAATCCACCCTTGGTGTCTCTAACTGACTCAGATCCGCATTTGGTGGCTTTATTTTAATGGGATCTGCCCTTGGTGGCGCTAACCTAATGGGATCCACCCATTGTAGATGTAAATTAATGGGATCCGCCCTTTGTTTCTCTAACTTACTCGGATCCGCCCTTTGTGGCTTTTACCTACTGGGATCCTCACTTGTTGGCTCTAACTTACTGGGATCCGCCCTTGGATGCTTTAATTTACTTGGATCCGCCCTTGGTGGCGCTAATGTAATCGGATGCGCCTTTTTAGATGCAAATTAGTTGGATCCGTCATTCGTTGCTCTAATATACTGGGATCCGCCCTTGGTGTCTCTAACTTACTGGAAACCGACTTTTGTGGCTTTAACTTACTGGGATCCGCTCTTGGTGGCTTTAATTTACTGGGATCAACCCTTGGTTTCTCTAACTTACTGGGATCCGCCACTGGTGGCTTTAACTTACAGGGATCCGCCTTTGGTGACAATAACTTACTGGGATCCACCCTTGGTGGCTCTGACTTACTGGGATCCGCCCTTGGTAGCTTTAACTTACTGGGATTCACCCTTGGTAGCTTTAACTTACTGGTATCCGCCATTGGATGCTCTAACTTACTGGGATCCGCCCTTGGTGGCTCTAACTTACTCGAGTCCGCCGTTGGTGGTTCTTAATAACTGAGATTCGCCCTTGGTTGCTCTAACTTACTCGAATTCGCCCTTGGTGGTTCTTAATTACTGAGATTCGCCCTTGGTTGCTCTAACTTACTCGAATCCGCCCTTGGTGGTTCTTAATTACTGAGATTCGCCCTTGGTTGCTCTAACTTACTCGAATCCGCCCTTGGTGGTTCTTAATTACTGAGATTCGCCCTTGGTTGCTCTAACTTACTCGAATCCGCCCTTGGTGGTTCTTAATTACTGAGATTCGCCCTTGGTTGCTCTAACTTACTCGAATCCGCCCTTGGTGGTTCTTAATTACTGAGATTCGCCCTTGGTGGCTCTAAATTACATGGATCCTCTCTTGGTTTATCTCAAGTACTGATCCGGATTTGGAGCTCTAATTGACGGGGATTCACCTTTGGTGAATGTAACTTTCTAGCATTCACCCTAAATGGTTCTAACTTACTGGGATCCGCCCTTGTCGGCTCTAAATTACTGGGATTCGCCCTTGGTATCTGAAACTTACTGGAATCCGCCTTGGCGACAATAACTTACTGGGATCCTCCCTTGTCGGCTCTAACTTACCATGATCTGCCCTTGGTGGCACTAAATACTGGTATTCGCCCTTGGTAGCTATAAATTACTTGAATCCGCCCTTGGAGGATCTAAATTATTAGGATCCATCCTTAGTGGCTCTTAATTACTGTGATCTTTTTTGGTGGCCTTAAATTACTGGGATCCACCCTTCATAGCTCTAACTTACTGGGATCAGCCTTTTTCTGCTCTGATTTACTGGGTGTTTACGCAGTTGGTGGCCTAACTTACTGGGGTCCGCCCTTGGTGGCTCTCTATATACTAGTATCTGCCTCGTGAGCTCTTAATTACTGTGATCCGCTCTTGGTGGCTCTAAATTACTGCGATTTGCCCGTGGTTGCTCTAACTTACTAGGATCCACATTTGGTTGTTCTAAGTTACTGAGATTACCCCTGGTGGTTCTAACTTACTGCGATCCACCTTTGGTGGCTCTAACCTACTGCGATCCACCCTTGGTGGCCCTTACTTACTGGAATCCGCCCCTGGTAGCTCTAACTTACTGGGATCCGCCCTTGGTGGCTCTAACTTACTTGGATCCGACCTTTGGGGCTCTGAATAATTGGGATTCGCCCTTTTAAATCTATCTTAATGTGATCGGCATTGGTTGCTCTAAATTACTGGGATCCGCCTTGGCGACACTAACTAACTGGGATCAGCCCCTGGTGGCTATTGGTGGCTCTAGCTTAATCGGATCCGCCCTTGATGGCTCTGACTTATTGGCATCCGCCCTCTGGGCTATTACTTTCTGCTATCAGACCTTGGTGGCTGTAACTTACTGGGATTTACCATTGGTGGCTCTAAATTACTCGGATTTTCCCTTGGCGACACTAACTTACTTTGACCTAGTATATTATATACTCAATGTTTAAAGTCAACCACTCTTCATGTCTATGAGTTTCAGATGTTGACCTTTCTAAAACAGTTTTCTGATAAATACGGAAAAAAATATTTGTCGTAGAGATGCTGGGTTTTTCCAAATTTGTTAACTCGTTGTTCTATGATCAGACAAGTTTAATACTTCCAATCATTTCTTTATTACAACTCAATATCATTTCGATGAGAATTTACTTTTGATCACCTGACTCAATTCTCAATTCTCAGCTCTTGGCTATGAATATTCTAAACCGTTTTAAATTCCAATTTCCAGACTTGAGGAGCTTAACTAATAAGTTCCTGACTCTATGTTCTAGCTTCATAAGTTTTATGACTCTCTGGTCTAATCTCCTAGTTCCACACAATCTCTGGTCTAAACTCTAAACTCTGAGTTGAATACTCCTAAAATCAGCAACACATCAAATAAGCACAGTCGCAGGCTTTATCACAAAAAGTAACAATCAAGTATTTCAGCTACATGTCAAGTACAAACTATTCTCAAAACATAGACCAATTAAGTAGGCCATTACATGTCAAGAACAAACTATTATGAGATAAACACATGACCTGGCTTAACGTGGCGTAACTACCAGACTCAATGTTTTTGCTTTTCTTCATCGCTGACCGTCTATGTCACATTTACGCAACTGGACGCAAATCCACCTGGCTGTTTATGTGGTTGCACTTTATTGGACACATCACTTAAATTTATGATCTCTGTTTGCAACATTACACAACGTTCCCACCTACCTCCTGTTTCCCACCAGCTTATATAACTATATATGCACTATATATGCTTATATGCACTATATATGCTTATATGCACTATATATGCTTATATGCACTATATATGCTTATATGCACTATATATGCTTATATGCACTATATATGCTTATATGCACTATATATGCTTATATGCACTATATATGCTTATATGCACTATATATGCTTATATGCACTATATATGCTTATATGCACTATATATGCTTATATGCACTATAACGTAGGAAATTATAACCATTAAGACATTTCAGATTAATAGTTTTGAACTGTACAACGATGTTTATCGCCATGCCATTTAACTGCACATTTATTTCATTGCATTTAACTGCAGCATATATGCAACTTATGTCCAGAGATTCTCACACCTTAAGGGAAAAAAGATGTTCAATAAATTGTATCCGAGAATACAAACAAAGATGAAGCTAACAATTAGGAGGGGAGTGGGGGTTATTTAATGGTTTTAGATTCTCGAAAAGATCAAAATGAAATTTTTACATCTTACATTTAATACCTGTCTGGGTTCACCACCTTGTAAATCACACCTGCTGCCATACAATCAGATCACTTATCTCCAGTCAATACATAGGTCGCCAGTGTCTCCTACAGCCAAAAGAGTGACTGAGCTCTTTCTGACAGAGACAATCGAACTCTTGGAAACGTTCGTCTAAGAGACGACATTACTTTGGTGAGTACAACTGATTCCAACCTGCTCTTGTTTTAATCAGTCTACTGGAGGTCGATTACGTTAGAGTTGAGTTTAGCAAGTTACATGATTAATTACGAATGCATACATAATGAAATATAATCTTATTTCTACATGAATATATTATGTAATTTGTTTTCAAAATGTAAACGATAGTTTACCTGAATTTAAATGATTATTTATTAGGTTACTGGAATCGAAATTAGTCCGTTTATTCGAAATTTATGATCATATATAGTTTACAACTTGCATAATCATGAGCAAATTTTTTTAAAATTTAAATGACTCTTATTTAGTTTAAATGAAGTTAATGACTCAATTTTTTTTTTTTTAAATTTGATTTATGTTAGTTGACATAAATATAAGTAAATACATTTCTTTCCGATGTACACACCCCCTTCCGTTGAAAGAGTAACTGCCTAGTTATGAGAAATTACTTTAAAAAAGAATCTCAAATTATAGTATATAGACTCCTCTTTTGAAATCTATCTAAATCATCCTTAAGATTAAGTTAAAATAAGAATAATTGATGATACTTATAGCAAATCGTGTTCTAACTAAATAGGAGAATGGATGACGATATCAATATCCAAGTGTGGTCTTATTAAATATAAGAATGGACGATGATATATGTATCCATGTGTGTTCTAATTAATTAGGAGAAAGGATGAAAAAAACTGTATACACGTGTCTTTTAATTAAATAGGAGCATGGATAAAAATATCCAAATAGACTTTTACGAAAAAGCTTGGTGAGAAAGAAAATTAAAAAGGTGCCGATATTTGTCAGTACAATTTGTGAATTTATCCTATTTTTGACATTTCAAATATATATTTTTTTTAAAGTTAAATAATTCAACATAACCCCGATCTGAAATTTGTATGGAGTAACGTGACTTGACAGGCAGAAATTACGTCATCTAATCAGTTTCTTCTGTGGTAATCCTATGATATCATCAAGTGAGATCTTGGCGGCCAGAGAGAGGCTGCCATGTTCTAACAAAAAATTGGTGATGTAGAAAAAAAATATTATTAACCAATGAGAACGGATTTTGGACTAAAAATAAATTTGTTTCTTTCAGAAAAATGGAAATTAAGACTCTCGTCGTCACAGCAACCCTGGTGCTAGTGGCGTCATTTGGAAGCAACAAAGCTGCTTCTGTAGCAGATAAACCCCCCTTGTATCTGACACCATTGATTGAGAATCGTACCATTTGTAAGGCTAGGCAACTAAGTCTGATAAAAGATGACTTCTTCCCAAAAAGCTTCTCTGGATTAATTACAGTGGACAAACACTATGGCAATCATTTATTTTTCTGGTTCTTTCCGGCCTTAAGCTCAGACCCAGAATCTCCTTTAGTGGTCTGGTTAAATGGTGGCCCCGGAATCTCATCGATGGTTGGTCTATTCTTGGAGAATGGACCACTTAGATTTGATAATGAAACAAAATGGTGCAAAAAGTGGCCCAAATCTTGGGCACAAAACTTCAACATGTTGTACATCGACCAGCCTGTAGGTGTTGGTTACAGTTACACTGAGCGCAAAGGTTGGAGATTCACACAGGATGGCTACGCGAAAGATCTTTACGAGTTTATAAAACAGTTTTATATTATGTTTCCTGAGTACATGAGAAGAGAACTCTATATTGGAGGGCAGTCCTACGCAGGCAAATATGTGCCAGCCTTTGCTTATTATTTACATACAGAAATACTCGTCAACAAGTCATGCATTCCTTTAAAAGGTATCTACTTAGGTGGACCATTATTTGATCCGATAACCCAAGGCAGAGAATCTACTCGATTTTACGAAGCACTTGGTGCCATCAGCAAGAAACAAGCAGACGACTTTCAGACCAAATTTGATGAATTCGTAAAGCAAGGATATATTGGAAATATGATGACTTACGACATTATGGAAAAAATTGTCCCAGATTTTGGAATAGGGTTTCAATTTTTGGACAACTATTTTACCATGAGGGAGGGTCAGCTAAATGAATTAAAAGCTTTAATGGACACAAACGAAATGCGTGACTCTGTCCATGTTGGTAATTTAACTTTCGAAGCCGCTAGCTTTTCGGTCTATATAATATTCCGCCAAGATATAATGGTCAGTGCAAAGTCCAAGCTGGCCATCCTGATGGACAGGTACAAAGTCTTGATCTACAACGGTGACCTGGATGGTATTGTTAGTTCAATGATGGTTGAAGCCGGTCTGATGTCCGCTAACTGGTCATTACAGGCAGAATATAGCAACTCGGCACGGTACGTCTGGAGGCAAGCAGAAAGACCTGTCGGCTTCTACACCAAGACAGGTCAGTTTTGTCGCGTTGTCATTCGTCACGCGGGTCATCAAGTCCCCTTTGACCAGCCATCGGTGTCACGTAAAATGATGGAGCACTTCGTCAAGTTTGGTTGTATACAATAAAAATGATTTCAAACAATAATTGTTTTAATTACAATACATTATTGACATACAACAATAAATGATTCAATACAAAAAAATATATAATTTAATATTAGTAAAATTAATTAAATGTTGCACCAGGACATTTTGTTTTGAATTATTAGTCACTAAAGCAAAATGGAAAGTGGTGTGTGTCTAATTCTAAAAATACATGGAAATTATGCAGTCTAAAAATAACCAGACAATTAAACTGAATGTTTATTGCCAGGGATTGAAATATGTCTGTAGTAATGATCTTTATTAACATGTGGCACGTGACATGAGTTTCTTATTTTAACAGGTTAGGTGCAAAGAGTTTTTCGTCATAAAATGTATAACTCATTAAAACAAAAAAAAAGTACTTTGTTTTAGCGAATATGTCTAATAGACTCAATGCTTCAATAAAATAAAATAAAATCATGTTCAAAAGGAAATCCTATTTCTGTTTTTTGTTTTTTACACAAATCTTCAAACGTAAAGTACAAGTATGTTTGTAATTGTCAACATTTTTGTTTGTCTTGTCCTTTTTAAAGTTTATTATAGCATTAAAATAGATTTCCCAACAGTCTTGTATATTCCGTACTTATAACGATAGCACGTGTATTTCTTTCATTGTGTGCATTGTATTTACCATCACGGCTTGATGTTTGATCTCTTTGTGATGACGTCATTGATGGATTGGTGAGGGCATTTGTCCCAGAACTACGTCACTTGAGGTTTGATCACTGTGCTATGACGTCATTGATAGATTGGCAAGACCAATATCCCAGAACTACGTCACTTGATGTTTGATCACTGTGTGATGGCGTCATTGGTGGATTTGTTTGATGTTTGATCACTGTGTGATGGCGTCATTGCTGGATTTGCTTGATGTTTGATGACTGTGTTATGACGTCATTAATGCGTGGCTAGGGCATTATATCCAGACCTTACATCACTTGATGTTTATTCTCACTGTCATGAAGTCATTAATGAATTGCCTAGGCATTTACGCCCTAACCAATGTCATCTAATTCGTGTTTATAGGACAAGCCAAAGTAATTGTTTTTGCACTGGTGTTAATTGAACACGTCAATATCATACTGTGTTTAACTGGTGTTAATGGGACACGTCAATGGCATAATGAGTCTCACTGGGTTAATGGGACACGTCAATGCATGTTGTGTCTAACTGGTGTTAATGAGACACGTCAAATGCATATTGTGTCTACACTGGAGTTAATGGGACACGTCAATGGCAAATTGTGTCTAACTGGTGTTAATGGAACACGTCATTGGCTTACTGCGTCTCTCTGGTTTTAATGGGACACGTCAATGACACTTTTTGTCTAACTGGTGTTAATGGGACACGTCAATGGCTTACTGCGTCTCACTGGTTTTAATGGGATACGTCAAAGACACGCTTTGTCTAACTGGTGTTTATGGGACACCTCAACGGCAAATTGTGTCTAACTGGTGTTTATGGGACACGTCAATGGCATAATGTCTAAATGGTGTTAATGGAACACGTCAATGGCTTACTGCGTCTCACTGGTTTTAATGCGTCACGTCAATGACATATTTTGTCTAATAGGTGTTAATGTGACACGTCAATGGCTTACTGCGCCTCACTGGTTTTAATGGGTCACGTCAATGACATATTTTGTCGATTAGGTGTTAATGTGACACGTCAATGGCTTACTGCGCCTCACTGGTTTTAATGGGTCACGTCAATGACATATTTTATCGATTAGGTGTTAATGTGACACGTCAACGGCTTACTGCGTCTAACTGGTTTTAATGGGACACGTCAATGGCATATTGTGTCTAACTTGTGTTAATGGGACACGTCAATATCATAAAATGTCTAACTGGTATTAATGTGACACGTCAATATCATAAGATGTCTAACTGGTATTAATGGGACACGTCAATATCATAAGATGTCTAATTGGTATTAATGGGACGCGTCAATATCATAAGATGTCTAACTGGTATTAATGGGACTTGTCAATATCATAAGATGTCTATCTGGTATTAATGGGACATGTCAATATCATAAGATGTCTAACTGGTATTAATGGGAAACGTCAATATCATAAGATTTCTAACTGGTATTAATGGGACACGTCAATATCATAAGATGTCTAACTGGTGTTGATGGGATACGTCAATATCATAAGATGTCTAACTGGTATTAATGGGACACGTCAATATCATAAGATGTCTAACTGGTGTTGATGGGACACGTCAATATCATAAGATGTCTAACTGGTATTAAAGGGACACGTCAATATCATAAGATGTCTAACTGGTGTTGATGGGACACGTCAATATCATAAGACGTCTAACTGGTGTTGATGTGACACGTCAATATCATAAGATGTCTAACTGGTGTTGATGGGATACGTCAATATCATAAGATGTCTAACTGGTGTTGATGGGACAAGTCAATATCATACTGTGTTTAACTGATTTTAAAGGGACTAGTCAATATCATACCGTGTTTAACTGATTTTAAAGGGACACGTCAATATCATATTGTGTTTAACAGATTTTAAAGGGACACGTCAATATCATACTGTGTTTAACTGATTTTAAAGGGACACGTCAATATCATACTGTGTTTAACTGATTTTAAAGGGACACGTCAATATCATACTGTGTTTAACAGATTTTAAAGGGACACGTCAATATCATACTGTGTTTAACTGATTTTAAAGGGACACGTCAATATCATACTGTGTTTAACTGATTTTAAAGGGACACGTCAATATCATACTGTGTTTAACAGATTTTAAAGGGTCACGTCAATATCATACTGTGTTTAACTGATTTTAAAGGGACACGTCAATATCATACTGTGTTTAACAGATTTTAAAGGGTCACGTCAATATCATACTGTGTTTAACTGATTTTAAAGGGACACGTCAATATCATATTGTGTTTAACTGATTTTAAAGGGAAACGTCAATATCATACTGTGTTTAACAGATTTTAAAGGGACACGTCAATATCATACTGTGTTTAACTGATTTTAAAGGGACACGTCAATATCATACTGTGTTTAACAGATTTGAAAGGGACACGTCAATATCATACTGTGTTTAACAGATTTTAAAGGGACACGTCAATATCATACTGTGTTTAAACTGATTTTAAAGGGAAACGTCAATATCATACTGTGTTTAACAGATTTTAAAGGGACACGTCAATATCATACTGTGTTTAACTGATTTTAAAGGGACACGTCAATATCATACTGTGTTTAACTGATTTTAAAGGGAAACGTCAATATCATACTGTGTTTAACAGATTTTAAAGGGACACGTCAATATCATACCGTGTTTAACTGATTTTAAAGGGACACGTCAATATCATACTGTGTTTAACAGATTTTAAAGGGACACGTCAATATCATACTGTGTTTAACAGATTTTAAAGGGACACGTCAATATCATACTGTGTTTAACAGATTTTAAAGGGACACGTCAATATCATATTGTGTCTAACTGATTTTAAAGGGACACGTCTATGGCATATTGTGTCTAACTGGTGATAATGGGACACGTCAATGACATATTGTGTCTAACTGGTGTTAATTGGACACGTCCGTGACATACTGTGTCTAACTGATTTTAAAGGGACATGTCAATGGCATACTGTGTCTAACTGCTGTTAATGGGACATGTCAATATCATCCTGTGTTTAACTGGTTTTAAAGAGACACGTCCATGACATACTGTGTCTACTTGGTGTTAATTGGAAACGTAAATGAAATACAGTGTCTAACTTGTGTTAATGGAACACATCAATGACATATTTTGTCTAACTGTTGTTTATGGGACTCATCAGTGGCATATTTTTTCTAACTGTTTTTATTCGGACACGTCCATGACATACTGTGTCAAACCCGCTGTCAGATGACATACATAGTGGAGACTGGACGCCGTCTCTCGGACAGGTGTACTGAACACCTCCGAAACATTACACAAGATAAACTGTGTCCCGTCTCCAAACACTTCAATAGTAGCGACCACCGGGGCAAGGCGGACTTTTCAATAAGTGCGATTGTGGCCAGCACTCACACCGCCAGCCGGGTCAATTGGGAACACAGACTTATCCTGACTTACGGCACTTTGACGCCAGATGGGATTAATGTTATGTCTCTGTTCACAGCTTGACCCTAGCTCCGCCCCTCCACGTTCTGACTTATCACAGTGAACTTTTTTCTCCCCCCTTTTTCGCCGCTGCTTATTTAAACTCTCACTCATTTTCCTTCTGCCACACTTCTATTGCTGCCCATAGATACTACTTACCAGCTAAGTGCTATTTCTTATTTTTATATCGTTTTTTCTGTTGTTTTGTTCGCTGACGAAGGCTTTCTGCCGACACGTTCGCTGTTTTGTTGCGTTTCATTTTTCAGGTTTAACCATACTTTGTTTTACTCATTTTATTTTGTACTAACCTGATTGCAGTCTCTCCCATTATTACCCCTACATTGAGAGAGTCGTGTAACAGGAGATAATCCGGTACACAGAGGTAGATTGCTACATTGAGAGAGGTGTGTAACAGGTATAGAGCCCATTGCATAGACATAAACTGCTATATTGTAAGAGGCGTGTAACAGGTAGAGGGTCCGGAACACAGACATAGAATGCTACATTGAGAGAGGCGTGTAGAAGGTAGAAAGCCTGGTGTCAACTACTACTGTCTTCTTGGATTGATTACATTAGTCAGTTCTTTTCATACGTTGAAGCGTGGTACTATTCTCACTATCAATGAAAAAACTCAACTCCTTTTCATAATAACTATAACTTTAATATCTAAGTAAATATAATAAACATCCTATCACACCAAGTTTCCACTCAAGACTGCCGCACGACTAAAACATACGTCACAACACTGCATAGACAATACGTCACGAATCAGCATAAAAATACGTCATAAAGACAATGGCGGGAAGAGCGTTCAAAAACTAATTAACATAATATTGAACAACAATTACTAATGAACGCTGATACTCGACACCTGGTATATAGACAAAGAATGGTACAATGATAATAATAATAATAATAATAATAATAATAATAATAATAATAATAATAATAATAAAGTTTATTTGGAAAATTTGCTTCATCTGCAGAGGCTCTAAGCGTGGTACAAAGTCAACAATATTTATAAAAATAAAAAGAAAAAAAAAATTAAAAAAAAAAAAAAAAAAAAAAAAGTCCGTAATTGACCACATTTAAAACAAATGCAACACTACAAAAACTAATGACAAGCATAGCAGGTCAAAGTCTTTCATCCCATTTCAACCATAAGCAACAAAGACAATATGCATTAACTGGAAACTATTGTTGACAATATAATCCCAGAAGGTGTTTGCGAAATAGATTTTTTTCTTTAAATCGGTTTTAAAGGATTCCAGTGTCTGGTTGTTTCTGAGGGCTAAAGAAAGGGGGTTCCATATTGTTGGGCCAGCAAATGCACAAATGCGTTTTCCATAAGTCTCAAGACGAACACGTTATGTCGAGAGTTTTGCCACTATCGAATAAGCGGAGTTGTCTAGTGGGTCTTTGATATATGACGGCGCCAGGTCATGTAAGCATCGGTAGCATAAAGTTGCAATTTTGTACTCTATGCGAGCGCTGATCGGTAGCTAGTGCAGCTCTCTAAGAAGTGTTTTTCCATGGTCGAACTTGCATTTGCGAAAAACAATGTGAGCCGCATTATTCTTTGCTACTTGAATTTTAAGTCCCACCATGAGAGCATTGCAGTAGTCAATGCGTGATAGCACAAATGCATACATCAGCCTTTTTGGGCCTGATGTGACTAATCCTGCGTAGCTCTAGAAAAATGGCCTTGCATAGCATGTTAATGTGTCTTTGCTAAGTTAGTGTTCTATCTAGGTGGACACCAAGGTACCACCCTGTTTGAGCTAACTCAATACGCACACCTGTGAAAGTATTTGATGTCGTGTTATTTGTACATTTTTTCTTCTGAGCGGTCGCGATGGGGATCAGCTCAGTCTTATCATCATTCAATTTGAGCTTGTTTATGGTCATCCAGTGCTTAACTGACTCCACTGTCTTCTGTGTCATACTGTGCAGCTGAGGGAACTGAGAGGGGATCACGGATTGATGAAGTTGGGTGTCGTCCGCGAACATCTGGTATTGCATGTCAAACTGATTGATCTCTGCACCCAGGGGATGAACGTACATCGTGAAAAGCACCGGGCCTAGGACCGAGCCCTGGGGTACTCCGAATTCGATATTAAATTTCTTCGAGGTTAAGTCGTTTGAAATAACTGACTGGGCCCGATTTGTCTGAGACGATCGGAACCATCCCAAGACGGTATCAGTGAGACCGAACGTTTGTTGCAGACGTTGAAGAAGTATGCTGTGCTCGAGCGTATCGAAATCTGCCGATAAATTAAGTAGCGACAAAAGGGATATCTGGCTCTCATCACAAGACGACAGAAGGTCGTTTACGACGCGCAACAGTGCTGTCTCAGTAGACTGATGCGCCCTGTATGCTGACTGGAAAGGCTCAAGCAAGTCACACTGAGTGAGGTGGTTCAGGAGCTTGCAGAGAACGGCTTTTTCTAAAATTTTGGAGACAAATTGTCGATTTGAAATGGGGCGATAATTTCCCATCACATTTGGGTCAAGATAATTTGCTTTCTTTAACAGTGGCGTGACAACGGCCTCTTTAAAAGATGATGGAAAAATACCTGTAGCCAAGGACTGATTTATGATACAAGTGATGATGGGGACTATTTCATCCAGACATTCATAAAACAGCCCTGCTAAAATTTTGTCAAGTGAGCATGACTTTCTTGGTGTATCAGCAAGGATTTTCCTCACATTCGATTCATTGACTTCAACGAATTTACCCATATGAGAGCCGTTGAAGAGTGAGAATTCTGGGGCAGCATCGATGCAACTGTCAAGTCTCACCCTGATCGTCATAGCTTTCATAATGAAGAAGTCATTTAGAGAGTCTGGCTTCTCGCCTACAGCAATGTTATTTAGCAGAGATTTATTTACCGGTCAGCAGACCCACAATGCAAAATAAGTCCTTGCTTGAGCTGGTGTTTAGATATGTGTAACAGGTAAAGAGTCTGTTTCATTGACATGGACTGGCACATTGAGAGAGGCGAGTACAGGGTACATATGGGATACATGGAGTATAGGAACTTAACGTTTAGAGAATTGTAAAAAAGGAGTGCGACAAATAAAAGTCATGAGAAAGTCCTCATATATGTTTAGTTTTTGGTATAAAGTCTTACGTCTCTGCAGTGACATCATTTCAGAAATATTTCATTATTTGGATAATTTTTTTTTCCTTTTGTTTTTTGATGGGGGCAGGGGGGGACCAAATTTGGCTTGTTGAGTTATTTAACTCTGGAGGAGCCACAGTACATAGTAATTTAATTAAAGCCTACCCATTCAGGTTGGGGGGGGGGGCAAATGTCCCACATCGCTACACAAATGTCGTCATATGTATATGTTTTACCATTAATTAAAGAATGTATTTATTTTTAGATTGCACTTATAAATGTTTATTAGTGCACTCAATAACAGTTATTGCAAGTAAGTGATAGCTCAGTACTCAGTAGGATGGTGGTTCGATTCCCGCTTGTGGTTAAATATTTCTTCTTCTTTTGTTTTGGTATAATATATACATTTTATATTCCACACATTTTATTATATAATATATTCATACTTAGTTATGTTGTGATTACCTGTTATGACATAAAGCTCATTATCACATTCAATATTCTCCCAGACTGAGCAACACTAAATGGGAGTTAGCGTTTGCGCATGGCATAGATTAAAATCTCGTCCAAGAGTATCGTGAACGCGATTCTCGCCCGGGCGTGTATGTGTGTAATTGGTGCCGTATTCAATAAGATCTGCTTCTGATCTCAATGGCTGATCCAACTTAGTAAAGGAATCACAGAAAAACTAGGTGCATTACATTGTGGTACTAGTGGCGTGATAACACTATTTTAGACACAGCATCAATGTCGTCACTGCTGTGTTTGACAATTTATTCCACCAAATTATTTTATGTTAATTTTTCCTGTACCCTTACCCTGTGACGGTTGTTTCCCTTGCCTTTGTTTTAATATGAAGAAATGAGCATTTAAAATCAAGAAACAATTTTGCTCACTATTTAGTGTATTCTGTAGAACAAGAATAAATGCGACTCCCTACTTTCCTCATTATATAAACTAGAATAAATGAAGGTGACTACTTTTTTTATTAATGTAAAACTAGAATAAATGTAGTTCCCTACTTCGTTTATTCTGTAAATCTAGAATAAATGCAACTCAGTATTCTCCATCTGAGTTTCTCTGCCTGACCCTTTCTAACTAACACTCTCTACCTGAAGCTCTCTACTTGACTCTCTGTACCTGTCCCTCTTAACCTGTCATTATCTTACATTCGATCGACCCATTAAGCCGTTTTCGCAGCAAACTTTCTGTGCCCACCTGATATTGACTCGAGTCTTGACAGTGGACCGAAGAGTGGGAAATGAAGTGAGGGAATGGGAGCGGAACTTATTTCACCGTCAGCAAAGAACCCTGTTGAAAAAGATGAGTGAGGTTAAAAATACCCCCCCCCCCTTTTTTTTTTTTTTTTTCTGTCACTTGGCTTTTAAAATGGCATATTTTATTTTTATTTTAAAACCTTTGAAATGTTGGAAATGAAGGGGGGGAATGGGAGGGGAACTTATTTCACCGTCAGCAAAGAACCCTGTTGAAAAAGATGAGTGGGGTTAAAAAAACCCCCCCCCCCTTTTTTTTTTTATTTTTCTGTCACTTGGCTTGTAAAATGGCATATTTCAATTTTAGTTTCAAACCATTGAAATGTAGTCATATGGTAACTGCAGTCGGTTCTTTCATTGGCTTGAATGATTTGCCAGTCATGAATATGTGAACACGATACATTTCCTTTTTCCCTTTGTATCGATTTTTAAAATAATTTTTCTTTCTCGAATGGTTAATTTAAAAATAACAATAATAGTTTCTATGCTGATGATAATAGAATGTGTTTCAGTATATAGGGGAGGCAATTTATAATTTGTTTGCAGAAAGTTGTCGTAGTTTGACAGGTCATGAAATCAGAGAGAGTGTGTGTGTTTTGATTTTGGTGACAAGTGGTGCTACTGAACGAGTGTGAACATTGTCATGTCACAAGTACATGTCATGTTGGTGCTATAAAAGGGGAGACACGTTTTTGACGGTGGTGGTATTATGTTCACGGACGTGAGAGTGAACTGGGGATTTTGAGAAGGAGTGTGTATAAGAGAGAGAGAGAGAGAGAGAGAGAGACAGAGAGAGAGCGAGAGTGACAGCGAAAGAGAGAGTGAGAGAGAGATAGAAAGAGAGTGACAGTGTTAGAGAGAGAGAGAGAGAGAGAGAGAGAGAAAGCGAGAGAGAGAGAGAGTGTGAGAGATAGAGAGAGAGTGAGAGAGAGAGAATGAGAGAGAGAGTGAGAGAGAGAGTGAGAGTGACATCAAGACGAATCCTTTTATATAGAGTCACTGTGAGTTGTCTTGCTCAGTAGAATATTGTTATACGTATAGATTGATGTCGCAACATAACTGTGAACCAGATTGATGTTTTCGTGCTGTCAGAAATAAAGCCATTATGTACCAGGAAGCTTTATTGTTGGTTGAATTAAACTAGCCGTTGTATGGCCAAGGCGTACGCACATACTCAACTGTCGCCAGCTGCATATGACTTTAGAAAAGGCCGAATATTTAACTTCACCCCCAAATATTTGACAGTTACTACACTGTCAACAGTCGGTTCATTCATTGGTTGGAATGATTGGTAAGTTCTGAATTTGTGGGCACGATTCATTTTCTTTTTCCTATGTATTGATTTTTGAAATAATTTTTCTTTCTCAAATGGTTAATTAAAAAAAAAATTAGATATGTTTATGGTAATAGAATGTACTAGAATATATCGGGGAGGAAATTTAAAATTTATCTGCAGAATGTTTAAGTAGTTTAAAATTCCAAATAATCTTATAATCAACTGAATTTTGGGAACCTTATATGGTATATTTTTTGTTTACCTTTACATTCAGTTAAATTGAACAGTAATAAATAAAGTTGAAATGCCCACTTTATAATTATCAAAATGATAGGCTTACGGATATTTTTTTTTCAACCAATAACAAAGCAGCACTTTTAATCATGTGCGTGACTTTTTTCACCCAGATGTTCATGTTGAGATGTCAGCAAGAAGACTATTCTTTTGTTTTCTTTCTGATGTTCATGTTGAGATGTCAGCATGAAGACTATTCTTTTGTTTTCTTTCTGATGTTCATGTTGAGATGTCAGCAAGAAGAACATTCTTTTGTTTTCTTTCTGATGTTCATTTTGAGATGTCAGCAAGAAGAACATTCTTTTGTTTTCTTTCTGATGTTCATGTTGTGATGTCAGCAAGAAGACTATTCTTTTGTTTTCTTTCTGATGTTCATGTTGAGATGTCAGCAAGAAGAACATTCTTTTGTTTTCTTTCTGATGTTCATGTTGAGATGTCAGCAAGAAGAACATTCTTTTGTTTTCTTTCTGATGTTCATGTTGAGATGTCAGCAAGAAGAACATTCTTTTGTTTTCTTTCTGATGTTCATGTTGAGATGTCAGCAAGAAGAACATTCTTTTGTTTTCTTTCTGATGTTCATGTTGAGATGTCAGCAAGAAGAACATTCTTTATGTTTTTTTGTAATTTCTTTTGCAACATGGAAGTTGAATTTTAATAAAAACCGGATGTAAAGTTCCATTTTAAATCGATCTTCTATTATTATGAACTGTATCGATCGTCAGATCATGTTTATGACGCGAATAATGCTCACTGAGGAAACGGGAAAGTTCTTCTCTCGATGTTCACGTCCAACTGTTGAGTCCTTTCAACAAAAGTACAGTGTGGGGGATTCCCCAAAGTGGGTTAACTGAAATTTGTTTAAAAAGAAATTTCGTCGACAGAAAATTGATCCACTGAAGTTTGGTCGAACGGAACTTCGGTTGATTTTTTTAATTTTTTTTTTCTGTTCACACCTTTGAATTTTCGTCAAATTTCATTTTGAAAGCACTATAATTAGAATATAGTAAAATAAAATAATATTTCACACAAATGTTCAGTTACGCCGAAAGTAACGTCACTGAGCTTAGAGTGAGACAAGTCTAGGCAAATTCCATGCCGTTAACTAGACATTTACCAATGTAACAAAACATGACATTCGAAATATAATAAGCAAAATGTAATATTCAAAATATAAAGTTAAAAATAAAACATTCAAAATATACAAAAAGGGCGAAAAAAACTTTGTATGACGTGTCAATTTATTTATTTATTAGCAGCAGTGTCACCCAATTATAATAGCTTAAGTATGACTATCCACTTAACTTATCGTAAACTTTAACTTTTATAAATGAAAAAAAAAAGTAATAAAGCATATTTGATCGGCTGCATAATGTACACAAAATTTATGAAATGTCCAACAGCAAACTAGCGCCGGCCCTGAAACATCAAATTTAAAAAAAGAACCTTGTATCATACGTGTTTCTCAAGGTGAGTACATTGATTTTGATCATATTTGATATTGATTTACTTATGCTAACCGTATGACATTATGGTGAGTACATTGATTATATGTGATATTGATTTAGTTATAATAACCATATGACTTTATGGTGAGTACATTCATAATATGTGATAATGATTTAGTTATAATAACCTGAAGGCATTATGGTGAGTACATTGATCATATTTGATTTTTAATAAGTTATGGTAACCTTATGACATTATGGTGAGTTCATTTATCATATTTTATTTTAATTTAGTTATGGTAACCATATGTCATTATGGTGAGTACATTGATTATATGTGATATTGATTTAGTTATGATAACCATATGACATCATGGTGAGTACATTGATTATATGTGATATTTATTTAGTTATAATAACCATATGACATGATGATGAGTACATTGATCATATGTGATATTGATTTAGTTATGATAACCTTATGACATTTTGATGAGTGCATTGATTATATGTGATATTGATTTAGTTATAATAACCATATGACATGATGATGAGTACATTGATCATATGTGATATTGATTTAGTTATGATAACCTTATGACATTATGATGAGTACATTGATTATATGTCATATTGATTTAGTTATAATAACTTTATGACAATATGGTGAAAACATTCATGATATGTGATATTGATTTAGTTATAATAACCATATGACATTATTGTGAGTACATTGATTGTATGTGCTTTTCACTTAGATGTAATAACCGTATGTCATTATGATGCATTCATGTCAGACTTTCCAACGTTCTTTTAAATTACGGACTGTCCCGACAGTTTAGACCCAAAATGACTAGATTGTAAGAAATGAGGATGTCCGTAACACAATGAGAAAGATAAAAGAAGCTTTCATTCAAAGAAACCAAACGGGATGTCCCGTTCATTGACAGTTACATAGCTCTGACGCAATGGAGGACCACTTTAGGTGGACCAGTTTTGTTGTGCGTATGGTCCAACCCAGTCAATGGACGACCACTTTAAGTGGACCAGTTTTTTTGGCGTATGGTCTAACCCAATCAATGGACGACCACTTTAAGTGGACCAGTTTTGTTGTGCGTATGGTCCAACCTAATCAATGGACGACCACTTTAAGTGGACCAATTTAGTTGTGCGTATGGTCCAAGCCAGTCAATGGACAACCACTTTAAGTGGACCAGTTTTGTTGTGCGTTTGGTCCAACCCAATCAATGGACTACTAATTTAAGTGGACCAGTTTTGTTGTGCGTATGGTCCAAGCCAGTCAATGGACGACCACTTTAAGTGGACCAGTTTTGTTGTGCGTATGGTCCAACCAAGTCAATGGACGACCACTTTAAGTGGACCAGTTTTTTTGGCGTATGGTCTAACCCAGTCAATGGTTGACCACTTTAAGTGGACCCGTTTTGTTGTGTGAATGGGCCAATCCAATCAATGGACGACCACTTTAAGTGGAACAGGTTTGTTGGGCTTAAGTGGACCAGTTTTGTTGTGCGTAGGGTCCAACCCAGTCAATGGACGACCACTTTAAGTGGACCAGTTTTGTTGTGCGTAGGGTCAAACCAAGTAAATGGACGACCACTTTAAGTGGACCAGTTTTTTTGGCGTATGGTCTAACCCAGTCAATGGTTGACCACTTTAAGTGGACCAGTTTTGTTGTGTGAATGGTCCAATCCAATCAATGGACGACCACTTTAAGTGGACCAGTTTTGTTGGGCGTACGGTCCAAGCCAGTCAATGGACGACCACTTTAATTGGACCAGTTTTGTTGTGCGTATGGTCCAAGCCAGTCAATGGACGCCCACTTTAAGTGGACCAGTTTAGTTGTGCGTATGGTCCAAGCCAGTCAATGGACGACCTATTTAAGTGGACCAGTTTTGTTGGGCGTACGGTCCAAGCCAGTCAATGGACGACCACTTTAATTGGACCAGTTTTGTTGTGCGTATCGTCGTATATATTTTTTTTAAAAATCAGACAATATAGTCTATGCTATAACTATTAGTTGTGCCTATACACTATGTGTTATAATCTAATTATTAGTTGTACCGAGAAAATATGGTCTTTGATATAATTTATGTGTTATAATATAACTATTAGTAGTACTAGACCATATGTTTGAAAGATTAGTTGTATTTTAACAGTTTTTAAATTTGTTATAATATAACTAGCAGTCGTGACTAGAAAATATTTTGTATCATAAAACTATTAGTTGTAATTATGCAATATGGTTTTGTCTACATTGGAATGCGACAAATATATATAACTCATTGTCTTGACTTATGAGTCAGACAAATGCCTATAAGTCATTGTGTTGACTTAAGAACTAGACAAATTTTCACACATGGTTGTATTGATTTGATACTGATGTTCTGATGACAAGGGATATTAATGATTATTGGAAAATGGGCGAGAAATTTTAATGTCAAAATAAATATTGCCTAGACATTAGAATGTCCATTCAAATATCATATTTATTAAAAATAGAACAAAATTATTAAAACCTTATTAGACTTTTCATTTATTTGAGTAATGACACTCACAAAACAAGAGATGACGAATAATTTGAAAGGTAGCAATCGTTAATTTTAAAGGGTAATTCTAAATGATCCGAAGTAAAAAAATTAAAAAAAAAAAAATTATTAAATGTTTATTTAATAAAGTTATACATTCTAAACTGAAAAATATACATGAAAAGTATATTATAAAATGAGAAGTTAATTTATTTTTTTTTAACACTTGGAACCAATGGACATTTTCTCAAAATAGGCAGCCTCTATGTATAAGAACTGCACCCAGTTTAGACCTAGATCTAAATAAAAATAAGAAAATTATTTATTGTGCTTTACAAAGTCAAGTAATGGGAGGGAGGCAAGACGTAGTTGTTTCTATTTTTAACACGTGTAAAAAAAAAACTGAAATTAACTTTAATTCATTCCAATGTTTTTATTTTTATGTTTTATACAATTTTATATATTTTATATTAAATCATCAGGTGGTAGACCCTCACTGAAATAAATACAAGATCCAGTTAATTTACATCAAGAATTATAAAATGGGGGTAAGTATTTTTTTAGTTAAATTTACAGTCAGGAATAGAGGTCAGTGTTTTTTATAGGTAATATACTTAAATCAAGTAAGATAATTTACATATTTCTAGATCGTGTTACATTAATAACAGTGAATATCAGTATTCTATTTTTTGAGTTGATTACTTCAACAATAAATCTGTTAAGAGTTAGTTATCAATAAATATACCTTGATGGTCTTGTTTAATTTTATTGAAAACGATCAGATATCTGTCTATTTAAGATATTTAACACTTTGTTAACAACTACAAAAAAATAAGATATATGCCTCTATCAGACTGTTACGCACTGACTTGTATTTGGAGAAATTAATCTCCTATTTTAATTTTAATTTGGCTCGTTGTAAACAGTGCCTAACAAAGGACGATACCATATAATCAACAATATTAAAGATACGACCCAAAACAGTTTCTAGTTACAATTAATTAAGATTTATTATGTCTTAAGATAATTACAAAACAAAATAAAATAAAATTACAATCTTCAACTTACAGTATGGTAGATCTCGTACCGGTACACAGTTAATACAATTAGAAATAATGATGCCAATAAATAATGCGAAATAAACACATATAAGTAGGAGCACACAAATACACAAAGAATAAAACACGCTTCGTAATGTTAAGAGAATCTATAAGAAAATCTCCGTCCTCGTCCGTGCCTGTCAATCCCTTATATAGGTGGGTCTACCGACGCCCAAGCCCTGCCTTCGAGAAATTTCTAGAAAAATCAAAATCATTCTACAAAATACTATTTGGAACAGATTAATTATTTTTATTCGTTGGCGGCGTAAACAAGAAATACATCAAAGACCTAAGCCACACCCCTTTGTGAACACAGCGTCTCATGCGGGGTCAATCAGAGGGCACGCACGAGAAATATGATGTAAACAAGCTCTCTATAACAAGACATTTAACACTTTGGTCAATAACTATACAATAAAATAAGATATATGCCTGTATCAGACATTTAGCACCTTGGTCAGCAACTATAAACAAAGATAAGATATAGTCCTTTTCAAAATATTTTCCAATATACAACAAAATAATAATCATGTCTATATCAGATGTTTAGGGCCTACCACTTTTTTTTAACAACTATAAAACAAGATAATCTGTAGGCCTATATAAGACATATACGACTTGGTCAACAACACAACAATATATTGATTATTAACCCTTATATCTACAAAAATAAAATAGTTAAAACATTCCTTATTATAAAAAATATTACTAAAGATATCTATGCATAAATATATATATATTCATATATTAGTTAAGCTCATTTTAAATTGGAGAGTGTTTACAATACCATACTTTGAATTAAAATTCAATTAATTTAGAAATCATCACACATCAGCTAATTTTCTTTATTTTTATTAATAATTTAAATATATTCTAAAATTTAACATAGGCTTAGAAGAAAAAAAAAACATTATATTTTTTTTTTTTACCTACTGGATTTATCTGAACAGCTGTATTTCTCAATGCTTGAGATCACAACATATAGTCAACTTTATGTAGTGCTACTTGCTAGTTAAATAACATTATATATATAAAAAATGAATGGAATGAAAAAATAAATATTCTTTTAATATTAATTTTCTTGTATCATACTTAATAGAACGAAGCTAATTTTTTTTTTACATTTTTTTTTTTAATAAAAAAAGATTTGTAGTCACTAGATTAGTATACATTAGATGAGTAGACACTATATTAGAAGACATTAGAATAGTATAATTTAGATAAATAGATACTAGATTTGTAGAGACTAGATCAGTAGAGACTAAATTATCAGAATACACTGGTTTTATGGACACACTAGCTCACTGGACCAACCTAATTAGTAGACACACTAGACTAGTAGACACACTGAAATAGTAAACACACTAAAACAGTAGATAAACAATTTTAGTAGACATACTTGTTAATAATTAAACTAAAAAAAGTGTAAACTTTAATTGTTTCAGTGGTTTTAGATAAAAAATTAAATTTAAAAAAAAGAAATAAACACAATTTTAAATTCACAGCAATAAAGTTTCCAAAAATAAATATGTCCATCTCTTTCATAACGTGCATTATGCAAACACAAAACTTTATTCATGATTAAACAAGAAAAAAGAAAAAAGCACAGCATTAAAACCAAAGTAGATATTTGAAATTTGTAATGTCCTTTTAAAATGGATAACAATGTATTAATTTAAAAATGTTACGAAATTGTATTTACATCATGCATTCTTTCTAAGAGTTTTAGTAAATAAATTAAAATGTTCTATTCATAACTAAAACTTAAAGGAAGTTTTGATAATTATTGTTTTGATTTTACCTATCTGTCTTAAGTCTAACTAGAAATGTATTAGATCTATATTATTATGATAATGTTCCTGTGAATTTTCCTTCCTGTCTTAGTAGAAATGTATTTGTATGTTTTGATAAATTTTCGTTTCATTTACCTTTCTGGGTAAGTTGATTTTTATTGTATTTTTATGATAAAAGTTCTTTTGATTTAACTTTCTGGTTTAATTGGAAATTTATTGTGATTTTAGTGATTAAATTGTGTACTTCTGTTTCTTTAAAATTAATTGTTCTAAAATAGGATGTTTTATGGTTTTTACAAAATAAACATTACAAATGTCAACTTTTTTTAATGTAAATATGTCTTTATTAGATTAGTATAATTAACGTTTTATGACAACTAACTGTATTTTCAAGGTAAAAAATGTGTTTAAAATAATTAATATTCACATAATTAATTTTTATGACAACTAAATGATTGGCAATTGATTAACAGGAACTAGATCTACTTATCTAATTTTTTCCCACTTGCAGCATTTAGTAATGTAACAAAAACACCCATGCCTGTCTGAAAATGAAAATGATATGTATCATAATTAGTTAAAAATGGTTGCCCTTCATCAAAACTGAAGAAATATTCAGATGGTGAAGTCGAAAATTATAAAAGATAACATAATGGATATTAAAATATCATGGAGTGATTTTATGGAGAAATCAGATGAGTCTCACAATGAAGATGATAATAATAATAAAAGATTACATTAGGGAGAAGCCAGTTTAGTCCAAAGATGATGATAATGATGTACTTTTAAATGATCATTGTAATGATTAAATGTACAATAAAAATGATTTTTTACAATTTCAGAAAGAACATCATAATCTTCTTGAATATAATTTATTACATAGATAAGATATAGTGTTATAGAGTTAGATTGATAGAGACTGTAGCATATTATTGATTGTTTAATCAAAGAGTGTGTGTTTATGAACATCTATGTCCATGTTGTGGTTAATGTAGTTAAATAAATAAAATTCCTGAATTTACTATGTGTTTATGAACATTTTTTCCAATTTTGTGGAAGACTAAAATGTTATATTTATGTCTAAAAACTTTTGATAATTATGGTTTTGCTTTTACCTATCTTTCTTAAGTCTAAGTAGAAATGTATTATACTATTATTATAAATGTTCATGTGATTGTTCCTTTCCGTCTTAGTATAAATGTATTTGTATGTTTTAATAAATGTTCCTTTCATTTACATTTCTGTCTTAAGTTTATTTTTATTGTATTTATAAGATGAAAGTTCCATTGATTTAACTTCCTGGTTTAATTAGAAATGTATTTTAAATTTATTGATTAAATTTTGTACTTATGTATCTTTAAAAATTAATTAATTAATATAGGCTATAATAATTGTCAACATTTTTTCTGAAATTTCATGTTTTATTGTTTTTACAATATAAACATTACAAATGTCAGTGTATTTTTGGTGTAAATATGTGTTTATAATATTATTATAATTAACTTTTATGACAACTAAATGATTGGCTATTGATTAGAAAAAGCTAGATCACCTTATCTTTTTTTTTCTACTTGCAGCATTCATGAATGTAATAATAGCACCCATCTCTGTCTGACAATGGTTATGCATGATAATAAGTAAAAAAACTGTGCCATTAATCAAAACTGAAGAAATAGTCATGTAGTGAAGTTGAAAATAATAAAAGATAACATAATGGTTGTCAAATTATTATAAAGTGATATTATGGAGAAGTCAGATCAGCCTAATAATGAAGATGATAATAATAAAAATAGAAGACATTAGGGAGAAGTCAGTTTAATCCAAAGATGATGATAATGATAGATATTTAAATGATCATTATAATGATTAAATGTTAAATAAAAATGATTTTACAACTTCAGAGAAAACATTATAATATTGTTGAATACAATTTATTACATAGATAAGATATAGAGTTTGAGTGATAGAGACTTTATTTAAGGGGACATAATACCTATTGGGTAGTAGATATTATTTATAGTTTAATCAAAGTGTGTGTGTGCTTATAACTTATGAACATCTATGTCCATATTGTGGTTAATTTAGTTAAATAAAATTCATGAATTTAATATGTATTTATGAGCCTTATTTCCAATTTTGTTGAAGATAAACTTTTAATTGTATGTAGGAAAGCTTATGTGAATTTATTGTATCTGTGTTAAAAAAGTTTAATGATGAGGGAGAGAAAAAAAAAATAATGATAATTACTTTACAAAAAGTAACAATGAAGATTAATACTTAAGTCAAATGATAGATAAATATAAATAAATCTATTGCAGAAGTTCCTGATTTCAATCATTTTATGTGTTGTAAGTTGTGGTATTAGTTATCTGAAAAATTGCAATATTTGTTATCTGAAAAAAAAAAATAGATAAAGAAATTTGAGAGATTTAACATTTATTTAAATATACTTACTTCAAACATTATATAAGAGCTATTTGAAATATGATTTTTACTAATGATAAAAAAAAACTCATACTCATACAATTATAAATGATCGATTAAGCCAATTAATCTGAGACGATAAAAGTTGCAGACGACAGGCGGCAGGCGATTTTAAAGCTCATTCCATCGTCAAAAGAGAGACGTTCACAAGCATATGTTAAACAAATGTTTGAATGTATCTGTTGGTTGATTACAAATAAATAATTTTGTTAAATTATATAAGAATGAATATTTAATATCTGTGTAAAAATATAGCACCATTAGAAAAATTCAAATTCTTTACAATGAGGCCAACCTAAGTCTAAGTTATTTGTTTAAATCAATACCAATAAGAATGGTATTAAATTGATTCTTTTTTTTTCATAATTACCCTAATTACTTCTAAAGTTTCTATTTTCAGATTGTTCAAAGTAAATCAGAAAGCGTAGGAGAAAATTTGAAATGTAAAACTAAAAATGGTAAAATCTTTATCAAACAATTGTAATGAGAAAGTTTGAAAGAAAAAAAAATTGAGAGAGAAATATCATAAAAGTGAAAGAAATATTAACAGTTTGTCAGATGAAAAGTTTGTCAGTTGTCAGGAGCCAAAAATGATCAATAAATTGATCGTGGGCCCTCAAATATGAAAAGAAGAAGAAAGAAAAGTGTGAATGGGAGAATAAGGGAGAAAATAAAGAAAGATTATTAAAAAGATTTAAATATGTTTGCCTAGAACAACATTTTTAGAGAGAAATAAACATAGTTTATGTAAGACATAATATGATCAATAGAAACTAAATAGTGAAATAATAAGAACGTTGATGTGAGAGAGTCCTAGAGGCGAAAAAATCAAATTGAAAAACAAAAAGTAGAGAAGAAATATATAATTTAGAATTGGGATATGGATTATATTATATATTTATTACCTTTGCTGACCAGAGTATGGCAAAGATGACTGTCAAGAAGAAACTGGCACAGGAAGCAGTCGAGAAAAAGATGGCACTGATGACAGTCCAAAGGAAGATGGCACTGATGACAGTTGTAAGAAGAAAGATAAATCAAGTCTTTTCTATGGTAATTATTTGTTGTTATAATTTTCACTGATGTATAACCATACAACAAATTAAAACCATTATTATTTGTGTAAACAATACAGAATTCTATGTCTCAGTTACTGTCATGTTAATGAAAATTAATGTAAATATTAAGATTTTAGTTTTTAAACATTCTATTTCTTAAATCAAATATTGTCTAATAATTCATCTCAGAAATAATTCTTTTAAACTATTGAAATGAAAGTATAGACTAAATGAAATCTTGTTCAATAGAGAACACAGAAGAGACAAAGGTGTAAGACATGGATTAAAATTCCTTCTTTGATGACCTTGACAGGTACACATGAAACCCAGGAGTCAGAAGGGGGTGAAGCAGATCTTCACAAACATGTTGTTAGCTGTCAGAAGAATCCAGGTCACACGAAGTTTGTACCCGTCAACGATTTCAACATCAATCATCTGCATAAAGGTTACCATGACAAGGATCTAGTTGAGTACATCAAAGCTACAGCTGACCTTACTGTTAGGGTAGATGTTAAAAAGACCAGTAGAAAAAGACCAAAGTTTTGGCCTCACACCAGGAAACCATATCCATTTTATGACAAGAGAGGAAGTGAAGTCATGAGACTAGGGACTGGGATGGTGACGTATGTAAACAAAGGATACAAGGGAACTTGTCGATGTCACAAGTGTCAACACTCGGACACACCCAGCGAAGTGTGGGGGGGTGTAATGATGCACACGGCCACACACGTGGTGTGTGATGACCTTGAGGCGAGACACACCACGTGTAGATTGTTCTATGATAGACAAGATAGTCCACTGGTCACTCTTGATGGCTGGTCGGTGTGGAAGGCAAACATTAAGGAAGACTGGTGTGTGTTCAAATGTGTGACATGTGACGTAGATTTACTGGATAAACTGTACAAGATGTGGAGACACCGGGATGATCTAAGGAGGAAAGTAGACAACAAATACGAGAGTTCTAGAGATAAGGTCAAGTTGACATTCATAGTATCACATCCACATGGATGTCCTAAACAGATCTCTGTAGGACACTGGATAGACAGGTACAAGGTGAGTGATGGTAGGACCAAGTACACGTACACCAAGTACACGTACACAACATGTACATGTCCAGGCAGTAGTGGGGCTCATGTCCACCCACTGGGGTATCATGGCTTGTTGTATTATGACCGCCATGTCCACAGTGGGGTCAACTCTGAGGGATTTAATTTTAGTGGCACTGGTTGGGACTGGTCCTAATATCACTAATGTCAACAATGTCATAATATTATAACTACTTTACACAAAGTTGTATCAACTCTTGAGTGTTTTAATAGACAACAACATCTACACCACCCCATGTACACCCTCAACACCACGCCCCATGAACACCCCCACCTCCAGTATCGACACCCCCACCTCCAGTATCGGCACCCCCACCTCTAACAATCCCATCTCATGTACTTATAACATATTAATATTTTGTTTATTTTCCAGACTTTTCTTTTGTTGACATTTTGACATTCTTTGATTTGAACTTATCTTTGAACCTTTGATCCAACAAATGTATAAAATAGGTTGTATTTAAAACTGTTTCTTCTATTGTATACCATTTTAAAATAATTTTGTCAACTTTTATTAGATCAAATAAACATGTAAAAATAAAATTGGTTTGATTTGGTTTATTTATTGTATGTTTGTTGTTTATGTTGAATGTAAGTAACATTGACATACACGGACATTGTGGCTGATGTGGTGACATGTGGGTAAACCTGTGTGGTGGGTGATGTGTTAACATGTAATTCAACATATATGGTTGCTGATGACGTAACATGAGATAAAACTATGGTTAAAAACCTTTGTGGTGGGGTATTTAATAAATATAGGATGTTGTGGTGATCTGACTTATGACTTATTAGAGAGGATGGTCTCTCGTATGAGATCTCCTCTTGGCACTCTGTCTAGGGATATGTTTTTTAAGCCGAATAACCACACGGACATAACACCTATCTATATACATATAGTATAGACTGAAGCGGAGTCTTAGTTAAAGGTGAAATTAACTACAAATATTTATTACACAATAATATTTACAACTTCCTACGTGAAACACTCGTGGTGCTCAATGTATATACATCAAACGGATTTCATCCAATTAGAAAGGTATATTAACACAAAGCAAGTGTCCCTAACATACAGACGGTATCATCATTACTACTGCTATATTGCTCAAGTTCTATGCTCGTTCTTGGTAAACTTAGCCTTTATAGGTTCTGTGATGGTCTCGGTGGATCACACAGTGTGGGAGTCCTTCTGTTCAAGAAGCAGTGTCCCTGTTCCGGCCTTCGGTGCTGTTCTGAGCGTAGCGAAGTCGGAGTTCCCGGTCGTAGAATCCTTGGAAGGTCTGCGAGGGGAAAATGACTCTCCCGCGATAAATCGTGGTGGTGAGAGTCCCTGGATCTCGAAGTCCTAGCTGTCAGGTAGTTTGGTGTAGGATGTAGATCAATCCCCTAGTTCCAGCTCGAGGTAAGTCGGTCCAGTAGTAGAAACCAGGCTAAAGGCAAAATGATACAAAATTGGATAAGTATCCAGGCGAATATCCATAAGCTGATAAGTCCCGTTCCAACAGCAACGAATTCAGATCGATGTATGGAAGGTGACATAGCTCGTGCATATACATCCAAATGGTGGATGTGATTATAAGTCTTGTCATTGTCGGCGGGAGCATATGTTGCATCGCGACAATGTTAGACCACTCAAACATTTTAATTAATGAAATATGGGACATGGTATCAATAACAATTATTATATCTACAGGTACATAGTATACATATTGTCTTCTCGTTAAAAGAGACATGGGCGGGTTGGAACAACAACCTACCATCCCCATGATGGGATGGCGGCATGTCGAAGCCCACAGCAAAAACAATAATATAATCCATAATATCAATATAAAGTGAATATAGGCATTATTGGAATAGGGTCAAACACGATCGAATAATTGCGACATAGCGAATGAACAATACAAGTGCAATACCAAAATCATGGTTGCGTACTTACTAGTACTCTAGGTAGCAGTTGAAGTTAAGTATCACGCCAGTGAAGTGCTAAGTCTAGTCACTTCAAGCGTCCACAATCAAGTGATCAGATCTTAAAGTCATGTACTTGCTAATATCCTAGGATGCAGTTATGTATCATGCTGACGAAGTTCTGAGTGCAGATCCTTCCAGCATTCACCGTCAAGTGATCAGATCATAAAAGGCAGAATCTTGCTTGTCCAGGCTATTTATTCGAGTTCGATGACGATTAGCTGATGGTTCAATTGGGTGATTCACATGAGGGGTCAATTTTCCATCCAATGAAAATCACTTTCACTGTTGCGGGTTTGACCTTCAACCCTCAAGGTTAATCGGACTGAGGTGACCATCCTTTTTCAGGCTTTGGCGTGAGTTCTCTGTCTAGACAATGCATTTCCAGCAAGGGACGATACTCCGCCTTGCTGTCTACAGGGCAAAAATGAGGGGGGGAATGGTATTATTTCCTCAAGGTTGTTCGGTGGGATGGTTGACCGCAAATAGCATGTTCGGGGGGTGAGCGAACTGGTGCAGGAATGTGATATCACAAGGGAACTCACTCGTGCAGAGCGACTTCGGGGCAACTTGAGGGGAGGGAAAGGAGTTATTATACAAGGGTTTCCAAGGGCGGCTTTACGATATAAGAAATTTTACAAAGTCCAGCCTCATGTAATTCAACATATATGGTTGCTGATGACGTAACATGAGATAAAACTATGGGTAAAAACCTTTGTGGTGGGGTATTTAATAAATATAGGATGTGGATAAGTGTGTATGGTGTGTGGATACGATATATGTGGGTGTACTGTTTTGTGGCTTCCTCTGTGTGGTTGATGTATTAATATGGTGTTAATAATGTATGGTTGGTTCATCATTTTGGGGAATGTGGTAACATGTCGGTAAATCTATATGATTGGGCACATTGCAAGTGAATTAAATATGGCCTGTTACCTGGTGCATGGGATGTGGCTACACGTTGGTGAATCTTTATTATAGAACCGGTAGCAACATGACGGGAAACATATATGGTGGGGAATTCGGCTACATATGTTTAAATGTTTTTGATGGGCAACTCAGTGTGGGTAATGTAGGAACATTTATGTGAATGTATTTGATGAGCGACTCAGTGTGGGTAATGTAGGAACATTTATGTGAATGTATTTGATGAGAGACTCAATGTGGGTAATGTAGGAACATTATTTTGATCATATTAGATGTATTCCTTAGTTCTGGGGAATTAAAAACTTGTGAGTGAACCTTTATGGTGGGGAATCTAAAACATTGTGAGTCAACTTTTATGGTGGGAAATCTAATCCAATGTGAGTGAATCTTTATGGCTGGTATGAAGGATGCGTAAATGTTGGTGATCATATTATGGGGGTGAAGCTGTGTGGGAGATGTATTAACATTTGTATCAGACTATATGATGGGTGACTTGGTGTGGGGTATGTGGCAACATGTGGGTAAAACTGAATGGTGGGTGACCTTGTGTGGGGATGTGACAACATGTGGGTAAAACTGAATAGTAGGTGACCTTGTGTGGGGATGTGGCAACATGTGGGTAAAACTGAATGGTGAAAGACTCGACGTGGGGATGAGGCTATGTGTGGGTAAAGCTTAAATGTGTGTGCCGATTATGTGGATAAAACTAAATGGTTGGTGTAAAGTGTGAGCGTTCATTAGTAATTGTTTCGACTCAATATTATGTTCATTAGTTGTTGAACGCTTTTCCCGCGCTTGACTCTTATAGTTAGTGAACGCTCTTCCCGTCATTGTCTCTATGACGTATTTTAATGCTTATTCGTGACGTATTGTCTATGCAGTATTGTGACGTATTTTTTAGTCGTGCGGCAGACTTGAGTGGAACTTTGGACTGATAGGATGTTTATTATTTAGGTTCTGATAGCGAGCTGCGATGTAGTCACGTGTTATGTGTATTATATTTACTTAGATATTAAAGTGATAGTTATTATGAAAAAGGAGTTGAGTTTGTTCAATGCTAGTAGGAATAGTACCACGCTTCAACGTGTGAAAAGAACTGACGAATGTAATCAATCCAAGAAGACAGTAGGAGTTGACATGGTGGCTTCTCGTCCGGGATTGGTGAACTTCGTTATTTTCATACTTGAGTTAAAGTACAAGAACATTCTTATTATTCAACTTTAGTGAAGTTACAACCATCGTCGCATTTCAATGTCGGAGCCCCGCTGCCACCGTGTGTCAAGTTTATGTGAGTTGCATGCGCAGGTAACTCCATCAATCACCTACGTCCTGTATTAGGTTAGTTGTGTCCTAATCTGCAACAGGCTAACCTCGCTTGGCCGTTATCAAGTTACTAAACCTCGTGTCCAGTTCCAGTGAAATAACTACGCCCTGCCCGTTATCAAGTTACTAACCTCGTGTTCAGTTACAGCAAATTAACTACGCCCTGCCCGTTATCAAGTTACCAACCTCGTGTCCAGTTCCAGTGAAATAACTACGTCCTGCTCTGTATGAAGTTACCAATGTTGTGTCCAGTTACAGCAAATTAACTACGCCCTGCCCGTTATCAAGTTACCAACCTCGTGTCCAGTTCCAGTGAAATAACTACGTCCTGCTCTGTATGAAGTTACCAATGTTGTGTCCAGTTACAGCAAATTAACTACGCCCTGCCCGTTATCAAGTTGCCAACGTCATGTTCAGTTCCAGTGAAATAATTACGTCCCGCTCTGTATGAAGTTAGCAATGTCGTTTCCAGTTACAGCAAATTAACTACACCCTGTCCGTTATCAAGTTGCCAACGTCCTGTTCAGCTCCAGTGAATTAACTACGCCCCTCCACGAATCGAGTTATCTACGGTCTTTCGGTAGTGAGCTACCAACTTCGTGTCCAGGTCCAGTGAAATACCCAGCCCTGGCCTTCATCAAATTGCCAACGTCCAATTGAGTGCCAGTGAATTAACTACGCATTTCCCTGTATCAAGTTATTTACGTCCTGGCGGTAGTGAGCTACCAACTTCGTGTCCAGTGAGCTGTGAAGTCCTGTGGCCTGTCCGGTCACTCAGTTGAACAACGCCCTGTCCTGCTTCAACGAGCCACCAACGTCCCACCCAGCATCAAGCTTCCTATGCCCGATCCTGTATTGGTGATTTACCCACGAACTGTCCAGTGTCGGCAATTCGCCTACGTTCTGTCCAGTGAGCTGCCGATGTCCCGTTACCCGTCCCGGTCACCCACATCTCAATGACCGTGTCTCAAGATCGCCATATGGGACAATTGAAGTTTGTGAGAGAACTATTGACACTTAATGAAGCCCAGTGTGTGTTTTGAATAATATTTAAATTCTATAGGACTTTCCACGAACCAGGCAAGTTGGATTTTTAGTGTTTAGAACATTTTTGGCATTAATTTTCTTATGACTTATGTATTAACATTTTTTTTTTACCTGGGTAGAATTTAGCTTTTGCTAGAGTTAGTTTAAACAGTTTCCGATCGGTCCTTAAACCTAATTATTGTTCATTGCATGATACCCCTAAATTTTATTGCCATAACTGGATATGTCGAGTATGGGAAATTGAACCTGGAAGAAATTGAGCGTGTTGGTATAATACTTTCATAAAAGGGAGAAAAACTTGTGGAATTTATAACGGGAATGTGGGAAAAACAAAGAGAGGAGGAACGTATAGAAACGCAGATATGGCAAGAACACATAGATAAATACAGAGAGCTACGACCTGTAGCTAAACAGAGAGAGCGAGACAGTTAAGTTAACAGAGATATTTAGAAGATACAGCCAGACCGAGACAGTACGAACCTCGAGATAGACAGAGGCAGTACGAACCTAGAGATAGACAGAGTTATATAGAACAAACAGCCAGACCGAGACAGTACGAACCCGAGATAGACAGAGTCAGTACGAACCTAGAGATAGACAGAGATATGTACAACATACAGCCAGACCGAGACAGCATGACGAACCCCGAGATAGACAGAGACAGTACGAACCCAGATGTTGTCAGAGACAATACAAACCCAATAAACTAGATGAAGACATTACACGTGTGGAATTAGAGATACAACGACCGGAAATTATTTTAAAGAGACAGGCATATTATTATAAAGACAGTGACGGTGACGAGAGTCAAGGGGAAAAAATATATAATGGTATTGCCACCATTTGCTGTGACAATACCTATAAAAATTTTAATAGATTTTCTATTAATGTAAGTGAAAACAACTTTGTTGACGATTATGTGGATAACGGTGGACATACTCAATCCTGACCCCAGGCAAGAGCCGGCCTCGCAACCACGGTTCATGGCTAAAGATACTGAGGAACAAAATGATATTATTGCCTCTGCTGACGACTCAATTTTTTTAAATAGGAATGACAGTGATTTGTTAATTGATAAATCGGCTAACGTTAAAAGGGACAATGTTGACCGTGCTGACATACCCCCAGTGGCAAAAGGGTACAGATATAGCTTTAGATTCATGTCAAAACGAGGTTGAAGTAGTTGGTGTATTCCAGGAAGTCCAATGTAAAGAAGAAAGGGGACGACAATTTAATAAGGTAGAAATAATTGGAAATGACCTTAGTTGGACGTGTGTAGGGGATTTTCCCAGTGCCACGGTATGTAATGAACTGGTGGCCATGGAAACGGCTGCCTCCAAAGCAAAGAGAACACTGTTCTAATGTCTGAGGACATGATTTTTGTTGTATCTCATGGTGAGCCATCAGATAATGTAAGTCCTGAAGTTAAAGTGTCTGATTTTATGTGTGAAGTTGATTAGGTGAGTGTAATCCCTGAGGTTGGAGAAGGAGAGAAAATTGTTGTTCATAATTATTGTGATGTAAATGGATCACTGTGTAATGTGAGCAAAGGTTGCTCAAATGATATTTTTACAGAGATATGTACCGGTAATGGATATGAATTAGTTGATAATGTGAGCCAGGTGTGCTCAGGTTTTGATGTTATTGCAGAGATCTGCAATGAAAATGTATGACAAGTTGTTATGAGCAAGGGCTGCTCAGATTTTCATATTGTTACGGATAACTGTAATGATAATGAATCACCTGTAAATGTGAGCCAGGGTTGCTCAGATTTTCATATTGATACGGATAATTGTAATGATAATAAATCACTTCTAAATGTGAGCCAGGGCTGCTCAAATTCACATATTGTTACAGATAGTTGTAATGAAAATAAATTCCCAAGTAATGTGAGTGAAGGTTGTCCAGATTTTGAGAGCCAGGAGTGCTCTAACATTAAGTTGGAAACCAATGTTGAATTAGTTAAAGAGAGCGCTGCCAGCTCTAAAGGTGCACTTGTTTATGATTTTCAAGAGGAGGTGAGTTGTCAGGTCTGGCTTTTGTATGTAATTTTAAAAAAAAAATGAATCTGTTAAAATGAACTATTGCCATGATTTCTGATTTGTTTGAATTTATTTTTTATGAGACTCGTTTTTCATTTTTTTTTTTTGGCATCCGTCCGTCAAAATGTGACGATGGAGTGGGCTTCGGAGGACGAAATCCACATGGCCTGGGATTATACTTCAAGGATTATAAGCTGGTTTCCAACAGCAAATCGCCTCTCTCCACGCCGCTGGGTAATCCATGGGAACATCAATGGATGATACAGCTTGGCACCAGTGACGTCGCAGGAGTTGTCGGAATGTTTTATTGTATCAATGTTATCCACCTTTCGGGACTCCATCTCCGGGTTTGATTTCAGAGTTTCCTTCTCGTACATGAGTTGCCATCCAAGGTTAGCGAGTCTCATGGTGGTGTTATTGCTTGACCAACTTGATTTCGCTCAGTTTAGACCATTCGGCCACCCAGCACCCTCATTTTGTAACAATTTAAAAATATGTATTGTAAAACTTAGGTTTCACATGAGTTTTGACCACGGGTCAAAAGAACAGGGAGAGATAATTCTAATTATAATAAACATGTTGAAGCATAAAGTTGTGAAATCCACGGACAAAAGATATGTCACGCCATCTGTAACTGTGTTATTAAACAGCAAATAAAGGCTGCTTAAATTGTGGTGAGGCATCTCTCACCTGTAATAATGTTAGATAGTTTTGTGTTTTTATAGTAATGGCCATTGGTTTTGTTTAAAAATACACCTTCTTGATGATATGATTTGGATTATCTTAGTTATAGTATCAAATTCAGTAAAGATATTGATGTATTTGCTCTGATTTTTGAGATAAAAATATAATTACTTTTATTCGTATGAAAAATGAAAATTAATGTTGACATTCAATTTTAATGGTCTGATTTTTATTGTCGTACATGCATTTTTAACTCTTGAATTGCATTTAAAATTATGTACGAAGGATTGTTTATTTTATTGCAGTATATTATAAATCTGTTTGATTTTCAGTGATACCTAAGTAATGTTTTTTGATAAGGACCATTCATATGGCTGAAGGTCTCTTCTTGATGTAATTCATGTAAATTTTGTATGTCTGGTGACGATTTAACTCCGTTAGTTAAATCTGAAATGAAAGAGGGGGGATATGTCGAGTGTGAGCGTTCATTAGTAATTGTTGCGACTCAATATTATGTTCATTAGTTGTTGAACGCTTTTCCCGCGCTTGACTCTTATAGTTAGTGAACGCTCTTCCCGTCATTGTCTCTATGACGTATTTTTATGCTGATTCGTGACGTATTGTCTATGCAGTATTGTGACGTATTTTTTAGTCGTGCGGCAGCCTTGAGTGGAACTTTGGAGTGATTGGATGTGTATTATTTAGGTCTGATAGCGAGCTGCGCTATGGTCACGTGTATGTGTATTATATTTACTTAGACATTAAAGTTATAGTTATTATGAAAAGGAGTTGAGTTTGTTCAACGATAGTAGGAATAGTACCACGCTTCAACGTGTGAAAAGAACTTGACGAATGTAATCAATCCAAGAAGACAGTAGGAGTTGACAGTTGGTGTCTCGGGATGGGACATGATGCAAAGTGAGGGTAAAACTGAAAGATGTGCGCCTCGATATGGGAATGTAAAGCCCTGGGGGTAAAACTGAATGGTAGATGCCTCAGTGACAGGATGTGGCAATATGTGGGTCAACTTGAATTGTTAGTGCCTCAGTCTGGGGATATGGCAACATGTTGGAAAAGTTGAATGGTAAGTGCCTCAGTGTAGGGATGTGGCAATATGTTGGTAAACCTTAATTGTTAGTGCCTCGGTGTGTGGATGTGGCAATATGTGGGTAAACCTGAATTTTTAGTGCCTCGGTGTGGGGATGTGCAGCATGTGGGTAAAAATGAATGTTGGGTGCCTTGGTGAAGAGGATGTGGCATCATGTAGGTAAAATGGTATGGTGGATACATCGGTGTGGAGATGTGGAAACATGTTGGTAAATCTAAATAATAAGTGCCTTAGTGAGGGTATATAGCAACGTGTGGGGAAAACTAAATGGTGGGTGACTCAGTGTGGGGCATATTGCAGCATGTGGGTAAAACTGAATAATGGGTGCCTTGGTGTGGGGATATGGCAACATGTTGGTAAAACAGAATGATGTGTGTCTCGCTGTGGGCATGGGAAATAATGTGGATAAAACGGAATGATGTGTGCCTCAGTGTTGCTATGTGGCTAAATGCTGGTAAAACTAAAAGTGGTGCATCGCATGAGACATTTTGCAAAATGCGGTCAAAACTGAATAGTGGTTGCCTCATTGTGGAGCATGTTTCATCATGTGGATAACATTAAATTGTGAGTGTCTCAGTGTGGGGTACGTTGCTACGTGTGGCTAAAACTTAATAGTGGGTGCCTCGTTGTAGGGATGGGGCAACTTGTAGGTAAAACTGAGGTGGGTGACTTTGTGAAGTATGTTGCAATGTATGAGTAAAACTGAATGGCGGGTGCTTCATTGTGAAATATGTCGCAACGGGTGGGTACAAATTAATGGTGAGTGACTTAGTGTGGGGTATGTTGCAACATTGGGGTAAAATTAAATAATAAATGCCTCAGTGTGGGGACGTTTCAAAATGTCGGTAATACTGAATGTGTGGTGCCTCGGTGTGAAGTTTGTTGCAGTGTTTTGTTCAAAGTGAATGGTGGTTGCCTTGTTGTGGGGCGTGTGGTAACATGTGGATAAATCTGATTGGTGGTTAGGTTAGTGTTAAAATTAAATGGTGAGTGTTTTAGTTTTGGGTATGTTTCTACGTGTGGGTAATAATGAATGGTGGGTGCCTCAGTGTGGAGATGTGAAAACATGTGGTAGAACTGAATGATGGGTACCTTATTGTGCGGAATGTTTCAGAATATGACTTGAATTGTATCGTGTGTGCTATAGTGTGAAGCATGATGCAATATTTTGGTTAAAGTGAATGGTGATTGCTTTAGTGTGGGGATGTGGCAACAATGTGGATAAATATTAATTGTGGGTGCCTCAGTGTCGTGTATTTTGCAACAGTGTGTAAAATTGAATGATGGGTGCCTTAGTGTTGATAATGTGGCAACATGTGGGTAAAACAGAATGTTGGGTTCATTGGTGTAGGGATGTGGCAATTTGTGGGTAAAACGGAGGTTGTGTTGCCTTTGTGAAGCATCTTGCAAGATATGGGTAAAAGTGAATGGTGTTTGCTTCATTAAGACACGTTATACAACGTGTGGTTAAAACTAAATGTTGAATGCTTCAATATGGGGTATGTTGCAAAATGTAGGTAAAATTAAATAATGAGTACCTCAGTCAGTGTAGAGATGTGGTAACATGTGGGAAACACTGAATTGTGGTTACCTCGGTGTGGAGATGTGGAAACATGTGGGTAAATCTTTATGATGAGTGCCTTAGTGTGGGGTGTTGTTGCAACGTGTTGGTAAAAATGAATAGTGGGTGTCTGGGTATGTGGATGTGACAATATGTGGGTAAAACTGAATGGTTGGTGCTATGGTGTAATGATGTGGCAACATATGGATAAAACTGAATAGTGGGTTGGTTGTGTTGCAGCGTGTGGGTGAAACTAACTAACTAACGCACATATTCTGGTGAAGGTCTGAGATTACTCTCTTATGACCCCGGCTAGTAAATTGGCTATCAACTCCATCTGTTGAGCTGAGCCATACAACATTTCCCTCACAAAGGATCCTCCAACCGCCCTGGCTTCCCCCGGGAGATCTAGTGCGGGACATTCAGTCAACAGATGTTCTAAGGTCTCTGGGGCCAGGCTGCAATGCCGGCAGGTAGGATCTCTGTTGTTGTCCAACCTCCAGAAATATGTGCGCAAGGGGCAGTGCTCGGTGCGCATCTGCGTCACTAGACTCTGCGATCTACGACCTAACCCCCACCATGGGTCTTGTTTGCTAGGAGTAGGCAAGTTCGAATAGACGCCTCTGGCGGTCGTGTTGTCAGCCCATTGCCTGTACCACTTCTGCCTGAAGTGGTCCGCCAGCCAGTTTTTGACTCCCAAGAAAGTCATTGGTACTTCTGGCTGAGGCTGGGCAGCCCCGGTTTTCGCCAGAGTGTCAGCTATCTCATTGCCACTGATGTTGACGTGCCCTGGTATCCATTGCATTTCGACCTTGCACCCTATTTCACCAAGTCTGCATATGTCGTTGTGAATGACGTCGACCAAGCTTGTGGTACCCTGCCTCTTCTCCAAGATCTCAAGAGCAGATCTTGAGTCTGAGAAGACAACAATATCAAGCCCCGCATGTTCCGTCCCTTCCAGAGTGATATGGACTCTCTCCAGGGCCTTGTGCATAGCTATAAGCTCCGCGTCAAAGTTTGACGCTGGAGTCCCACAAGGCCCCGAGAGTTTTTCATTAGGCGGTCCACCTACTGGGTACTGAATAAGCGCACCGTACCCAGCAGTTCCTTTTCTAAAGTCGGCAGAGCCGTCCGTGAACACTTTCACAGGTATGTGCGTAAACACATCCATGGTCTCAAGGGCAGCCACTCTTTGTACATGTTCAGGGCTGCGCTTCGTCACTGCTGCATCTGTCAAGGCCAAATGTATGGAGAGACGTGAGGGTTCCGCATAAGGCGGATTAACTGGGATTTGGGTCAGACGTTCTCTATTTGGGGGCAGGGGGACTGTCCTTTCCAGCTCCACGATCTGGTGCATGAAAGATGACCTCTTTAGTCTCCTGCCGCCCACCCAGTTATTTTGCATTTGAAAGGCTGGTTCATTTTCACCAAGCCGTCGGTAACTCTCTACGGTATTTAAGATGGATTTTTCCCTCCTAATTTGTAGCAGTTCTACATTGGCCAAGACTTCTACAGCAGCTGTGGGAGTAGTCCTGGATGCGCCACAGATGAATCCCAGTGCCTGATTCTGGATTCGGCCCAGTTTTTCCAGTGCAGTCTTGCTTGCAAAGGATTGGACCGGCATGCTGTAGTCCATCACCGACCTTACACTGCTTAGAAAAAGAGCTCTAAGCGTACTTGCGTTCGCGCCCCAACTAGTGCAAGCCAATTTTTTCACCAGGTTGAGCTTGGCGGTCGCCTGGGAGCAGAGGGTGAAACTGAATTTTTCGGTTCCTCAGTGCTAAACATATGGCAACATGTCGGTAAAACTGAATGGTGTGTGCCTCATTTTCTGGCATGGTGCAGCATTAGGGCAAAACTGAATGGTGTGTGCCTCATTTCCTGGCATGTTGCAGCATTAGGGCAAAACTGAATGGTGTTTGTCTTATTTCCTGGCATGTTGCAGCATTAGGGCAAAACTGAATGGTGTGTGTCTCATTTTCTGGGATGTTGCAGCATTAGGGCAAAACTGAATGGTGTGTGTCTCATTTATGGCATTTTGCAGCATTAGGGCAAAACTGAATTGTGTGTGTCTCATTTTCTGGCATGTTGCAGCATTAGGGCATATCTGAATGGTGTGTGTCTCATTTCCTGGCATGTTGCAGCATTAGGGCAAAACTGAATGGTGTGTGTCTCATTACCTGGCCTGTTGCAGCATTAGGGCAAAACTGAATGGTATGTGCCTCATTTCCTGGCCTGTTGCAGCATTAGGGCAAAACTGAATGGTGTGTGTCTCATTTATAGCATTTTGCAGCATTAGGGCAAAACTGCATGTTGTGTGCCTCATTTATTGCATTTTGCAGCATTAGGGCAAAACTGAATGGTGTGTGCCTCATGTTCTGGCATTTATAAAAGCTATCAGATAAATGCAATTTAAATTATTTTATTGCACAAATATTGTACATTATTTACAATAGACCTTCGTGGACCAGAAAGTTTCAAATAAAAATTCCAATACAACAAATCAATGTTCTTTTTAAAAAAAGTTGAAATCTAAAGCGACACTGTAATATAAATTAGGGGGCCTATTATTATTTATAGTCATAGAATTTAAATTTCCTTTCAAGTTATTTTTTTTTAATGTTTTTTTTTCCAAATGTAATAAAATGGACTTTTTGTCTCAATTGATATTTTGCAAAATTGTGTTAATATTTTAATTATATTTTTTAAGAAACGGTGTTTGTGACAAACTTTAAAAAAGGTGTTTGTTTAAGTTCAATGTATAACTGATTGTTTTTGAGAGATTTGAAAGTTCCCAATTTTTTAATTTGCAAGATATAAGACATTTATATTATTCAATCTAACACTACAGTCAAGTACAACTTATGTTGTTAGTTACTGTTTATAACTTCCATTTAACCTTTTTAATTTTGATTTGTTAAATGGTAGGAATTTTATATGACCCTAATTCTCAGACTTAAATCCTCTTCATAATCTTTGGCACAGGTTCTTAATCAGCAATGCCTGCAGCCCATGGGGTTGTGGTGTGCTGGAGGAAACAAACATATTTTTAGTTTAAACTCATAAAGTACCAAATACTATAAGATACATGGAAAAATGCATGTCTAAAGTTGTTTTTTTTGGGGTAATAACAGAAAACAGTTATCTACAATCAGAACAACACAAGAAAAAAAAGAGACAAACATATTTTAAAAATCACCGCCATTAATTTTGGTTTTGGAAAAGGAATGAGGAGATAAAAATAAGTCAGGAATGAGAAAGGGCTGGTAAAGAAAACGTGTACAATGTTCATTAGTAATATGCAATCATCAGCTAAACTTTCACTTCTGAGCAGATTTTTCTTTTTTGGGGGAAATTATAAAAAAGGACAAAATGAAAAGTTATATTTATTAAAGCAAAAGTTAATAATGAATGAAGATTAAGAATACTTATGCCTACCACTACCATAAATGTCAATTTAGAAATATTACTTTGTATATAATATAACTGTGCAGGATTTTTCCTCTTAGATAAAAAGATAGGTTAGATCTTACACGAAAGTTTTATTTATTTTTATTAATCTATGAGTTTACCGAGTATGGCTACATTTGGACTAGAAATAATACTTCAGACCAGGTGTTTCCCAAATTAAAATAAAATATAATGAATCAATCTGGCACTGGTACCTAGGGCAATTTTGTACACCAATCCACCTAACTTAACAGTTTGGCAAAAGCTGCGATCTAAGACTATTGTTATAATGTCCTGCTCATATCCATAGTATAGTATTGCTTATATGTAATTTAGCTCCTCTTCTTGAATGTATCCACTAGCCCGACATTGTAATTTATAATATTAAGTCTCAAGCTACAAAAAAGTAAATTAATAACATTATAGAAACTTAGCCTGCAATATTTTTAGAATAATATTTATAATTATAATTATATTATTATATACTACTACTACTGGTATAAATGATAAAGTAGGCTACATCATCTGACATCTGATATTTTTATAATAATTCAGGTGAAGGTGTTATTAAACCATTATTTACTAACTTAAACTTCTACTACAACCTCTAAGCAAACCTTAATTAAAATTTAATCTTACGAAGTCTTTGGCCTAGGCCTAGGCTTATAAACTATGACTAAACCAAGCCTAACCTAGACAAGTGACCTAAGCAGTTCACCCTCAACACGCCCCACACTGTCCACATTTTCTGCTTGTACCGCACGCCCCCCAGTAAGAAGAACAAGCTCCTAAACTCCACCTTCCTCTCTGAGCTCCCTGACCTACTTGACTGCTGCAACCTGCTCCGTGGAATGTGTGTCATCGTGGGCGACCTTAACGTTCACTATGACGTCCATACTGATCACCTTACTAGCAGGGTACTTGACATCCTCACAAGGTTTAGCCTTGTCCAGGGCATTACGCAGCCCACCTACTACGTAGCGGCCACATCATCGACTGGGTGTTGTACCGTGATGATGACAACTTGGTGGACAGCTGTACTGTGAGTCATATGCTCTCCTCAGACCATGCAGCGGTGCTCACTACACTCAACGTAGTTCCCCCAAAGAACCCACCTGTCTACAGGACCGTGCGTGACATAAACGGTATAGACAGAGCAGCCTTCAAAGCCGGCATTAAGACAATGCTTCAAGGGCTAGGTGCTGAGCTCAGCGCTCAGCATCTCGACGATAGCCTCCGAGCACTCTTGGACGAGCACGCCCCTCCTATGGCGCGACGTGTCCCCACTGGTCGCTCGTCGCCATGGTATGCGGGCGTTAGTGACCAACTCCGTCTTGCAAAACTCGTGCGAAGACGCGCTGAAAGACGCAGGGTAAAGACTGGACTGAGTGTCGACAGACAGATCTTTTGGACAGCGAAGGAAGCGGTGGCAGATATTGTACAGAAAGCAAAGGATGACTACTGGCGCTCAAAGGTCGAATCATGTGCATCAACCAAGGCGCTGTTCAGCGCTAGTAACCGTCTTCTTGGCAACAGCAAGATGTTCAACCTCCCTACCGACATTGAACCAGATCAACTCCCTGACGCCTTTGCGGACTTTTTCATCCCCAGGGTGCAAATGATCAGGGAGGAGCTAGACAGTGCGACCCCTAAACCTTCCTCACCGTTCTCGGAGGACGTTAACCAGACAGAATCATTTGATAGATTCCTGCCTGTGACTGAGGATGAGGTGAGGCGAGTCATCATGAGGTCTGCTCCCAAGTATTGTGCCCTCGATCTGATCCCCGTCCCACTGCTTGTAGAATTCCTTGACGTCCTCCTCCCAGCACTCACCTCCATCATAAATTTTTCGATTCTCTCTGGCATCTTCCCTCCCATTTTTAAACGTTCGATAGTCCTGCCACTCCTAAAGAAACCCTAACTTGATGCAAACACACTCAAGAATTACCGCCCCGTCAGCAACCTCTCCTTTCTCTCAAAAATCATAGAAAAACTCATACTCTCTCAGCTCTCTGACTATCTTCACTCTCGCAATCTCTATCCGTCCTCTCAGTCCGCCTACTGACTTGATCATGGCACAGAAACAGCACTGGTCCGAGTCATGAGTGACCTCCTGCGCGCGATGGATGATGGCAAACTCTCTATTCTCACTCTGTTAGATCTCTCTGCTGCATTTGTTACCATTGACAACCAGATTCTTCTTGACCGCCTTCATCTTTATTTCAGACTTAATGGCTCAGCTTTAAACTGGTTTCAATCATATCTTTTTGACAGAACTCAAACAGTCTCTATTTCCAACCGCTCTTCCAAACCTACAGCTCTGTCTATTGGAGTTCCTCAAGGATCGGTCCTTGTGCCGGTCCTTTTCATCCTCTACACTAAACCTCTATCAATTCTCAATAGCCACCACTCAGTTTCCAGTCAATCCTTTGCTGATGACACTCAAATCAGTGACTCTTGCTTTCCTGATCAACTTGATGTCACTATCCTTCGCATACAGGAGTGCGTGGACGACGTAAAGCATTCGATGACTTGCAACAAACTGAAGCTAAATGATGATAAAACGGAAATCCTACTCATCCACTCTCAAAACAAACATCTCCCTCCATTCGCTCCTTCTTCTATATCTATTGGCAACTCTGACATCACACTCTCTTCCTCTGCCAGAAACCTTGGAGTCACACTTACAGACACCCTCTCCATGGACAAACATGTCATGAATATATGTAGATCAGCATATAACGAAATTAGAAAAATCAGCACCATTAGACACCTCCTCCCCTTTATGCCACAAAAACTCTCGTCTCTTCACTAATTCTTTCGAAATTTGACTACTGTAACATTCTTCTCGCAGGCATTCCTCAACACCACATAGACAAACTTCAGAAGACACAAAAATCAGCATGCACACTCATTTATAAATCAAAGAAACATGACCACATTCAACCACACATGCGGCAACACCACTGGCTTCCAATATCCTCTCGCATCAAGTACAAGTCTGCCAATCTCTGCTTCAACTCGTTCACCGACCCTCACTTTCCTGTCTATCTCTCTGAACTGCTGCTTCCTTACATCCCCACAAGACAACTACGCTCTTTCATTGACAATAGAACCCTCTCAATCCCAAGAACCAAAACTAAGACCATCGGTGAACGCTCCTTCTACTTCCATGAGCCCACGTTCTGGAACCAGCTCCCCTTCCATATCCGTCATTGTGAAGCCTCGTCCACTTTTAAAAAGTCCCTTAAAATCTGTTTAGGTCCGAATATGACCTGTGATGCACCCTCCTTGCCCTGCCTCATTTTCTGTCTCGTGTTAATCCTGTAATATAGGCCAAAACGTGCCAAAGTGTACTTGTTTTATAGCCATTTTAATTGTTGCTATAGTATAGTAGTTACTATCCTAAAGTCTCATTTTTATTGTAGTTAGTTTAGATGTTTTTAATAATTGTAAAGCGCTTAGAGCTTTAAGGTAAGCGCTATATAAAAATGCCTAAATAAATAAATAAATAATCAGTTTCTTCTGTAGTAATCCTATGCTATCATTAAGTGAGATCTTGGCGGCAAGAGAGAGGCTGCCATGTTCTTAGAAAAAATTGCTCATGTAGAACAAAATTATTATTAACCAATGAGTACGGATTTTGGACTAAAAATAAATGTGTTTCTTTCAGAAAAACGGAAATTAAGACTCTCTTCGTCACAGCAACCCTGGTGCTAGTGGCGTCATTTGGAAGCAACAAAGCTGCTTCTGTAGCAGATAAACCCCCCTTGTATCTGACACCATTGATTGAGAATCGTACCACTTGTAAGTCTAGGCAAAAGTCTGATAAAAGATTACTTCTTCCCAAAAAGCTTCTCTGGATTAATTACAGTTGACAAACACTATGGAAATCATTTATTTTTCTGGTTCCTTCCGGCCTTAAGCTCAGACCCAGAATCTCCTTTAGTGGTCTGGTTAAATGTGGCCCCGGAATCTCATCGATGCTTGGACTCTTCTTGGAGAATGGACCACTTAGATTAGATAATGAAACAAAATGGTGCAAAAAGTGGCCCAAATCTTGGGCACAAAACTTCAACTTGTTGTACATCGACCAGCCTGTAGGTGTTGGTTACAGTTACACTGAGGATAAGCGCCACGGTTGGAGAGACACACAGGATGGCTACTCGAAAGATCTTTACGAGTTTATAAAACAGTTTTATATTATGTTTCCTGAGTACATGAGAAGAGAACTCTATATTGGAGGCCAGTCCTACGCAGGCAAATTTGTGCCAGCCTTTGCTTATTATTTACATACAGAAATACTCGTTAACAAGGCATGTATTCCTTTAAAAGGTATCTATTTAGGTGGACCTTTATTTGATCCGATAACCCAGGGCAGAGAATCTGCTAGATTTTACGAAGCACTTGGTGCCATCAGCAAGAAACAAGCAGACGACTTTCAGACCAAATTTGATGAATTCGTAAAGCAAGGATATAATGAAAATATGATAACTTACGACATTATGGAAAAAATTGTCCCAGATTTTGGAATAGGGTTTCATTTATTAGACAACTATTTTACCCTGAGGGAGGGTCAGCTAAATGAATTAAAAGCTTTAATGGACACAAACGAAATGCGTGACTTTGTCCATGTTGGTAATTTAACTTTCCAAGCCTTTAGGTTTTGGGTCTATTTAATATTCTGCCCAGATATAATGGTCAGTGCAAAGTCCAAGCTGGCCATTTTGATGGACAGGTACAAAGTCTTGATCTACAACGGTGACCTGGATGGTATTGTCAGTTCAATGATGGTTGAAGCCGGTCTGATGTCCGCTAACTGGTCATTACAGGCAGAATATAAAAACTCGGTACGATACGTCTGGAGGCAGGAAGGTTTACCAAGACCTATCGCTTTCTACACCAAGACAGGTCAGTTGTGTCGCGTTGTCATTCATCACTCGGGTCATCAAATCCTCTTTGATCAGCCATTGGTGTCACGTAAAATGATGGAGCACTTCGTCAAGTTTGGTTGTATACAATAAAAATGATTTCAAACAATAATTGTTTTAATTAAAATACATTATTGACATACAACAATAAATGATTCAATACAAAAATTATATTATTTGTATTAGTACAATAAATTAAATGTTGCACCAGGACATTTTGTTTTGAATTATTAGTCACTAAAGCAAAATGGAAAGTGGTGTGTGTCTAATTATAAAAATACATGAAATATGTCTGTAGTAATGATCTTCATCAACATGTGGCACGTGACATGAATTTCTTATTTTAGCAGGTTAGGCGAAAAGAGTTTTTCGTCATAAAATGAAAAATATATCAAATTGACTCAATGCTTCAATAAAATAAAATAAAATAATTTTTAAAAGAAAATCATATTTCTGTGGTTTTTTTCTCCAAAAGTCTTCAAAAGTAAAGTTCAAGTATGTTTGTAATTGTCAACATTTTTGTTTGCCTTGTCCATTTTTAAGGTTTATTATATCATTAAAATAGATTTCCCATCAGTCTTGATATTCCGTACTTATAACAATAACACTTGTATTTCTTTCATTGTGTGCATTGTATTTACCATCACGGCTTGATGTTTGATCTCTTTGTGATGACGTCATTGATGGATTGGTTAGGGCATTTGTCCCAGAACTACGTCACTTGTTGTTTGATCACTGTGCTATGACGTCATTGATAGATTGGCTAGACCAATATCCCAGAACTACGTCACTTGATGTTCGATCACTGTGTGATGGCGTCATTGGTGGATTGCTTGATGTTTGATGACTGTGTTATGACGTCATTGATGCGTTGGCTAGGGCACTAGATCTGAACCTTACATCACTTGATGTTTATTCTCACTGTCATGAAGTCATTAAGGAATTGCCTACGGAGTTACGCCCTAACCAATGTCATCTAATTCGTGTTTATAGGACAAGCCAAAGTAATTGTTTTTGCACTGGTGTTAATTGAACACGTCAATATCATACTGTGTTTAACTGGTGTTAATGGGACACGTAAATGGCATAATGTGTCTCACTGTGTTAATGGGACACGTGAATGGCGTGTTGTGTCTAACTGGTGTTAATGGGACACGACAATGGCAAATTGTGTCTAACTGGTGTTTATGGGACAGGTCAATGGCATAATGTCTGATTGGTATTAATGGAACACGTCAATGGCTTACTGCGTCTCACTGGTTTTATGGGACACGTCAATGACACTCTTTGTCTAACTGGAGTTAATGGGACACGTCAATATCATAATGTGTTTAACTTGTTTTAAAGGGAAACGTCAATGGCATACTGTGTCTAATAGGATTTAATGGGACACTTCAATGACATATTTTGTCCAACAAGTGGTAATGGGACACGCCAATGGCTTACTGCATCTAACTGGATTTCATGGGTCACGTCAATGGCATAATGTGTCAAACTTGTGTTAATGGGAAACGTCAATGGCACATTGTGTCTAGCTGGTGTTAATGGGAAACGTCAATATCATACTGTGTTTAACTGATTTTAAAGGGACACGTCAATATCATACTGTGTTTGACTGATTTTAAAGTGATACGTCCATGATATATTGTGTCTAACTGTTGTTAATGGGACACGTCAATGGCATATTGTGTCTAAAAGGTGCTAATGGGAAACGTCAATTGCTTACTGAGTCTAACTGGTTTTAATGGGACACGTCAATGACATAGTGTGTCTAACGCTTGTAAATAGGGACACGACAATGGCATATTTTGTCTAATTGGTGTTAATGAGACACGTCAATAACAACTGTGTTTAACTGGTTTTAAAGGGATAATTTAAATGACATACTGTGTGTAACAGGTGTTAATGGGAAACGTCAATGGCATATTGAGTCTAACCCGTGTTAATGGGACACTTCAATATCATACTGTGTTTAACTGGTTTTAAAAGACATCTCCATGACATACTGTGTCTAACTTGTGTTAATGGGACAAGGTAATGGTATACTGTGCCTAACTGTTGTTATTGGAACACATCGATGGCCTATTTTGTATAACTGGTGTTAATGTGGACACGTCCATGACATACTGTGTCTAACTGGTGTTAATCGGACACGTTAATTGCATACTGTGTCTAACTGGTGTTAATGGGCGAAGTAAATGGCATATTTTGTCTAACTGGTGTTAATGGGACACGTCCGTGATATACTGTGTCTAACTGGTTTTAAAGTAACATTTATATGACATATTGTGTCTAACTGTTGTTAATGGGACACGTCAATGGCATACTGTGTTGAACTCGTTTTAAAGGGACAATTCAATGAAATACTGTGTCTAACTGTTGTTAATGTGACAGGTCAAGGGCATACTGTGTATAACTGGTGTCAATGGGACACGTCAGTTGCATACTACCTTATTTTCCAGTTAATGCATAATGGCTGTGTTGCTCCGGGTTGAAATGGCTAGAAAGACTTTGAGATTGTATGCTTGTAATTAGTTTTTGTAGTGTTGCGTTTGTTTTAAATGTGGTAAATTATAGATTTGTTTTTGTTGACTTTGTACCGCGCTTCGAGCCTTTGGGGACGAAGCGTGTTTTTGAAATGAACTTTATTATTATTATTATTATTATACTGTGTCTAACTGGTGTTAATAAGAAACGTCAATGGCATAATGTGTCTAACTGGTGTTAATGGAACACCTAAATGTCATATAGTGTCTAACTGCTGTTAATATATTGGGACACGTCAATGTCATATTTTGTCTAACTGAATTTAATGGGACAAGTTAATATCATACTGTTTTAACTGGCTTTAAAGGGACACTTCAATATAATACTGTGTTTAACTTGTGTTAATTGGACATGTCAATGGCACATTGTGTCTCACTGGTATTAATGGGACACGTCAATGGCATACTGTGTCTATCTAGTAATAATGGGACCCGCCAATGGTATACTGTGTTTAACTGGTTTTAAAGGGACATGTCAATATCATACTTTGTTTGACTGGTTTTAAAGGGACACGTCAATACCATGCTGTGTTTGACAGGTTTTCAAAAGACACGTCAACATCATACTGTTTTTAACTGGTTTTAAAGGGACACGTCAATATCATGTTGTGTTTGATTGGTTTTCAAGGGACACGTCAATATCATACTGTTTTAACTTGTTTTAAAGAGAAACGTCAATATCATGCTGTTTTTGACTGGTTTTCAAGGGACACGTCAATATAATACTGTGTTTAACTGGTGTTAATTGGACACGTCCCTGACATACTGTGTCTAACTGGTTTTAATAGGACACGTAAATGGCATAGTTTTTCTAACTGGTGTTAATGAGCACGTCAATGTCATGCTGTGTCAAACTGGTAATAATGGGACACGTCGATGGCTTACTGCGTCTAACTGGTTTTAAAGGGACATGTCTATGAAATACTGTGTCTAACTGGTGTTAATGAGACACGTCAATGGCATATTGTGTCTAAATGTTGTTAATGGGACACGTCAATGGCATATTGTGTCTTACTGGTATTAATGGGACACGTCAATGACATATTGTGTCTAACTGGTATTAATGGGACACGTCAATGCCATAATGTGTCTAACTGGTGTTAATGGGACACGTCAATGGCATGTTGTGTCTACCTGGTGTTAATGGGACACGTCAATGGCATATTGTGTCTAACTGGTGTTAATTGGACACGTCAATGGCATATTGTGTCTAACTGTTGTTAGTGGGACACCGCAATGGCATATTGTGTCTTATTGGTGTTCATGGGAAACGTCAATATCATACTGTGTTTAACTGATTTTAAAGAGACAATTTAATGAAATACTGTGTCTAAATGGTGTTAATGGGAAGCGTCAATGGCATGTTGTGTCTAACAGGTGTTAATGGGACACGTCTATGGCATACAGAGTCTAACTGATGTTAATGGGACAAGACAATATCACAATGTGTCTAATTGGTGTTAATGGGTCATGTCAATGACAAACTGTGTCTAACTGTTGTTAATGGGACATGTCAATGGCATACTGTATTTAACTGATGTTAAAAGGACACATAGATCTCATACTGTTTTTAAATTTTGTAATGGAATACTCCAATGTCATACAATGTCTAACAGGTGTTAATGGGACACGTCAAACTTTTAAAGACATGTTAAAGTTAGTTGGAAATAAGTTACACATTTGTGTAACACCCCAAATAATACAATAATTTAAACAAGTTATAGTAAAACATGTCAGTCCCAGTTGTTTATACTTTGATGCATCATTCATAAATAGATTAATAGCAAAAGATAGTAGTAGATTGTTTATAGGAAGTCTTATTGGGATGATGTCTGTGACGGGGAGATATTTTGTAAGTACGAGAGAGTCTTACACAGAAAAGGATTTGTAGATGACACATTCTGTTAGTGGAAGAGAAAGTCTTTGACATAAAGGGATTTGTAGATGTCACATTCTGTTAGTGGAAGAGAAAGTCTTTGACAGAAAGGGATTTGTAGATGTCACATTCTGTTAGTGGAAGAGAAAGTCTTTGACAGAAAGGGATTTGTAGATGACACATTCTGTTAGTGGAAGAGAAAGTCTTTGACATAAAGGGATTTGTAGATGACACATTCTGTTAGTGGAAGAGAAAGTCTTTGACAGAAAGGGATTTGTAGATGGTACATTATGTTAGGTAAAGAGAAAGTCTTTGACAGAAGAGAATTGTAGAAGAGGTATCTGTTTGTTGGAGAGAGCCTTTGACAGACAGGGATTTGTAGATGAAGCTTCTGTTAGTAGGAGAGATTCTTTGAGAGAAAGTGATTTGTAGATAACACATTATGTTAGTAGAAGAGAGTCTTTGAGAGAAAGAGATATGTAGATGAGACATTATGTTAGTAGGAGAGAGTCTTTGAGAGAAAGGGATTTGTAGATGAGACATTCTGTTATTGGGAGAGAGTCTTTGACAGAAAGGGATTCGTAGATGAGACATTCTGTTAGTAGGCGAGTCTTTGACAGAAAGGGATGTGTAGATGAGACATTCTGTTAATGGAAGAGAGTCTTTGAGAGAAAGGGGTTTTGTAGATGAGACATTCTGTTAATGGGAAGTGTCTTTGAGAGAAAGGGATTTGTAGATGAGACATTCTGCTAGTGGGAGAGAGTTTAAATATAAAAAGAAACTGCTACACGATGAGTGCATGATACATGAGTGCTTTGTACATGATTAGTGCCTGTTACATGATGAATGTGTGGTACAAGATAAGTGCGTGTTACATGATGCATAATTGGTACGTGATGATTGCCTGGTACATGATAAGTTCCTGGTACAAGATGATTGCCTCGTACATAAGTGCCTGGTACATGATGAGTGCCTAGTACATGATAAGCGCCAGGTACATTTGTGTTTGTTACATTTAGAAAGACTAAAAAATGGAGAGAGCTTGTTACATGAGGAGTGCTTGGTACATGATAAGTGCATGGTTCATGATAATTTTCTGGTACATGAAGAGTGCTTGGTACATGAGCACCGTGTACATGATAAGTACCTGGTACATTAGAGCCTGGTACAGGTAAAGAGCCCGGTACATAGACATAGACTGCTACATTGAGAGAGTCGTGTTACAGGAGATAATCCGGTACATAGAGGTAGATTGCTACATTGAGAGAGGTGTGTAACAGGTATAGAGTCCGGTGCATAGACATAAACTGCTATATTGTAAGAGGCATGTAACAGGTAGAGGGTCCGGAACATAGACATAGAATGCTACATTGAGAGAGGCGTGTAGAAGGTAGAAACCCTGGTTTCAACTCCTTCTGTCTTCTTGGATTGGTTACATTCGTCAAGTTCTTTTCACACGTTGAAGCGTCGTACTATTCCCACTATCATTGAACAAACTAAACTCCTTTTCATAATAACTATAACTTTAATGTCTAACTAAAAACAATACACATAACACGTGAATATAGCGCAGCTCACTATCAGACCTAAATAATACACATCCTATCACTCCAAAGTTCCACTCAAGACTGCCGCACGACTAAAACATACGTCACAATACTGCATAGACAATACGTCACGAATCAGCATAAAAATACGTCATAGAGACAATGGTGGGAAGAGCGTTCACTAACTATAATAGTCAAGCACGGGAAAAGCGTTCAACAACTAATGAACATAATATTGAGTCGCAACAATTACTAATGAACGCTCATACTCGACACCTGGTATATAGACAAAGAATGGTACAATGATAAAAATAATAATAATAATAATAAAGTTTATTTGAAAAATTTGCTTCATCTGCAAAGGCTCTAAGCGCGCTAAGAAGTCAACAATATTTAAAAAAAAAAAAAAAGTCCGTAATTGACCACATTTAAAACAAATGCAACACTACAAAAACTAATTACAAGCATAGCAAGTCAAAGTCTTTCATCCCATTTCAACCATAAGCAACAAAGACAATATGCATTAACTGGAAACTATTGTTGACAACATTATCCCAGAAGGTGTTTGCGAAATAGATGTGTCTTTAAATCGGTTTTAAACGATTCCAGTGTCTGGTTTTTTCTTAGAGCGGAAGAAAGGGCGTTCCAAATTGTTGGGCGAGAAAAGGCGCAAAAGCGTTTTCCATAAGTCTCAAGACGAACACGTTATGTCAAGAGTTTTGCCACTATCGGATCAGCGGAGTTGTCTAGTGGGTACATAAGGCGTCAGCAGCTCTTTGAGATATGACGGCGCCAGGTCATGTAACCATCAGTAGCATAAAGTTGCAATTTTGTACTCTATGCGAGCGCGGATCGGCAGCCAGTGCAGCTCTCTAAGAAGTATTTTTGCATGGTCGAACTTGCATTTGCGAAGAATAATGCGAGCCGCATTATTGTTTGCTATTTGAATTTTAAGTCCCACCATGAGAGCATTGCAGTAGTCAATGCGTGATAGCACAAATGCAGACATCAGCCTCTTTGGGCCTGATGTGACTAATCCTGCGTAGCTCTAGAAAAATGGCCTTGCATATCATGTTAATGTGTTTTTGCTAAGTTAGTGTTCTATCTAGGTGGACACCCAGGTACTGCTCTGTTTGAGCTAACTCAATACCCACACCTGTGAAAGTATTTGATGTCGTGTTATTTGTACATTTTTTCTTCTGAGCGGTCGCGATGGCGATCAGCTCAGTCTTATCATCATTCAATTTGAGCTTGTTTATGGTCATCCAGTGCTTAACTGACTCCACTGTCTTCTGTGTCAGACCGTGCACCTGAGGGAACTGAGAGGGGATCACGGATTGATGAAGTTGGGTGTCGTCCGCGAACATGTGGTACTGCATGTCAAACTGATTGATCTCTGCACCCAGGGGCTGAATGTACATCGTGAAAAGCACCGGGCCTAGGACCGAGCCCTGGGGTACTCCGAATTCGATATTAGATTTCTTCGAGGTCAAGTCGTTTGAACTAACTGATTGGACCCGATTTGTCAGAGACGCTCGGAACCATCCCAGGACGGTATCAGTGAGACCGAACGTTTGTTGCAGACGTTGAAGAAGTATGTCGTGGTCGAGCGTATGGAAAGCTGCCGATAAATTAAGTAGCGACAAAAGGGATATCTCGCTCTCATCACAAGACGACAGAAGGTCGTTTACAACGCAGTACAATGCTGTCTCAGTAGACTGATGCGCCCTGTATGCTGACTGGAAAGGCTCAAGCAAGTCAAATTGAGTGAGGTGGTTCAGGAGCTTGCAGAGAACGGATTTTTCTAAAATTTTGGAGACAAATTGTAGATTTGAAATGGGGCGATAATTTCCCATCACATTTGGGTCAAGATTTTCTTTCTTTAACAGTGGCGTGACAACCGCCTCTTTAAAAGATGATGGAAAAATACCAGTAGCCAATGACTGATTTATGATACAAGTGATGATGGGGACTATTTCATCCAGACATTCATAAAACAGCCCTGCTATAATTTGGTCAAGTGAGCATGACTTTCTTGGTGTATCAGCCAGGATTTTCCTCACATTCGATTCATTGACTTCAACAAATTTACCCATAGGAGAGCCGTTTAAGAGTGATAATTCTGGGGCAGCATCGATGCAACTGTCAAGTCTCACCCTGATCGTCTTAGCTTTCATAATGAAGAAGTCATTTAGAGAGTCTCGCTTCTCGCCTACAGCAATGTTATTAAGCAGATATTTATGTACCGGTCAGCTGACCGACAATGCGAAATAATTCCTTGCTAAAGCTGGTGTCTAGAGGTGTGTAACAGGTAGAGAGTCTGTTGCATTGACATGGACTGGTACATTGAGAGAGGCGAGTACAGGGTACATATGGGATACATGGAGTATAGGAACTTAACGTTTAGAGAATTGTAAAAAAGGAGTGAGACAAATAAAAGTTATGAGAAAGTCCTCATATATGTTTAGTTTTTGTTATAAAGTCTTACGTCTCTGCAGTGACATCATTTCAGAAATATTTCATTATTTGTATAATTTTTTTTTCTTTTTTTTTTTGATGGGGACAGGGGGGGACCAAATTTGGCTTGTTGAGTTATTTAACTCTGGAGGAGCCACAGTACATAGCAATTTAATTAAAGCCTACCCATTCGGGTTGGGGGGGGGCAAATGTCCCACATCCCTACACAAATGTCGTCATATGTATTTGTTTTACCATTAATTAAACAATTTTTTTTATTTTTAGATTGCACTTATAAATGTTTATTACTGCACTCAATATCAGTTATTGCAAGTAAGTGATGGCTCAGTACTCAGTAGGGTGGCGATTCGATTCCCGCTTGTGGTTAAATATTTCTTCTTCTTTAGTTTTGGTATAATATATACATTTTATATTCTACACATTTTATTATATAATATATTCATACTTAGTTATGTTGTGATTACCTGTTATGACATAAAGCTCATTATCACATTCAATATTCTCCCAGACTGAGCAACACTAAATGGGAGTTAGCGTTTGCGCATGGCATAGATTAAAATCTCGTCCAAGTGTATCGTGAACGCGATTCTCGCCCGGGCGTGTATGTGTGTAATTGGTACCGTATTCAATAAGATCTGCTTCTGATCTCAATGGCTGATCCAACTTAGTAAAGGAATCACAGAAAAATTAGGTGCATTACATAGTGGTACTAGTGGCGTAATTTCACCATTTTAGACGCAGCATCAATGTCGTCACTGCTGTGTTTGACAATTTATTCCGCCAAATTATTTTATGTTAATTTTTCCCGTGAACTAGAACTAGAATAAATGCGACTCCCTACTTTCCTCATTATATAAACTAGAATAAATGAAGGTGACTACTTTGTTTATTAATGTAAAACTAGAATAAATGCAGTTCCCTACTTCGTTTATTCTGTAATTCTAGAATAAATGCAGCTCAGTAATCTCCATCTTACTTTCTCTGCCTGACCCTCTCTAACTAACACTCTCTACGTGAAGCTCCCAACTTGACCCTTTGTACCTGTCCCTCTTAACCTGTAATTCTTTTACATTCGATCGACCCATTAGGCCGTATTCGCAGCTAACTTTCTCTGTCCACGTGATATTGACACGAGTCTTGACAGTGGACCGAAGAGTTTGAAATGAAGGGAGGGGCTGGGCATGGAACTTATTCCACCATCAGCAAAGAACCCCTTTGAAAAAGATGAGTGCGGTAAAAAAATACCCCCCCCCTCCCTTTTTCTGTCACTTGGATTGCAAATGGCATATTTAAATTTTAGTTTCAAACCATTGAAATGTTTTCATACCGGTAACTGCAGTCGGTTCTTTCATTGGTTGGAATGATTTGCCGGTACTGAATGTGTGGACAGGATACATTTTCTTTTTCCCTTTGCAGCGATTTTTAAAATAATTTTTCTTTCTCGAATGGTTAATTTAAAAATAACAATAATAGTTTCTATGCTTAAGGTAATAAAATGTGTTTGAGTATATGTGGAGGCAATTTATAATTTATTTGCAGAAAGCTGTCGTAGTTTGACAGGTCATGAAATCAGAGAGAATGAGTGTGTGTTTTGATTTTGGTGACAAGTGGTGCTATTGAACGAGTGTGAACATTGTCATGTCACAAGTACATGTCATGTTGGTGCTATAAAAGGGGAGACACGTTATGGACGGTGGTGGTATTATGTTCACAGACGTGAGAGTGAACTGGGGATTTCGAGAAGGAGTGTGTATAAGAGAGAGAGAGAGAGAGAGAGAGAGAGAGAGAGAGAGAGAGAGAGAGAGAGAGAGAGAGAGAGAGAGAGAGAGAGAGAGAGAGAGAGAGAGAGAGAGAGAGAGAGAGAGAGAGAGAGAGAGAG
>CAXITT010000343.1:415298-465933 GCA_964033795.1 Lymnaea stagnalis | reverse complement strand
GAGATAGAGAGAGAGAGAGAGAGAGAGAGAGAGAGAGAGAGAGAGAGAGAGAGAGAGTGAGAGAGTGAGAGAGAGTGAGAGAGTGAGAGAGTGAGAGAGATTGAGAGAGATTGAGAGAGAGTGAGAGCGAGAAGAGTGAGATTGAGAGAGAGTGAGACAGAGAGAGAGAGAGAGAGAGAGAAAGGGAGAGAGTGAGAGAGTGAGAGAGACAGAGAGTGAGAGTGAGAGTGACAGCGAGACGAATCCTTTTATATAGAGTCACTGTGAGATGTCTTGCTCAGTAGAATATTGTTATACGTATGGATTCATGTCGCAACTTAACTGTGAACCATATTGATGTTTTCGTGCTGTCAGAAATAAAGCCATTATGTACCAGGAAGCTTGATTGTTGGTTGAATTAAACTAGCCGTTGTATGACCAAGGAGTACACACATACTCAACTGTCGCCAGCAGCATACGACTTTAGAAAAGTCCGAATATTTAACTTCACCCCCAAATATTTGACAGTAATTACACTGTCAACAGTCAGTTCATTCATTGGTTGGAATGATTGGCCAATTCTGAATGAGTGGGCACAATCCATTTTATTTTCCCCTTGTATTGATTTTGAAATATTTTTTTTCTTTCTCAAATGGTTAATTTAAAAAAAAAAAATCTATGTTTACGGTAATAGAATGTGTTAGAATATATCGGGGAGGAAATTCAAAATTTGTCTTCAGAATGTTTAAGTAGTTTAAAATTCCAAATAATCTTATAATCAACTGAATTTCGGAAACCTTATATCGTATTTTTTTCAATTACATTCCATTAAATTGAGCATTAATAAATCAAATTGAAAGGCCGACATTAGAATGATCCAAATGAGTGGCTCACCGACATTTCGTTTTTTAGCCAATAAAAGAAAACAGCCCTAAAAATCCCGTGCGAGTCTTTTGTTTTCTTTCTGATGTTCATGTTGAGATGTCAGTAAGAAGAACATTCTTTTGTTTTCTTTCTGATGTTCATGTTGACATGTCAGTAAGAAGAACATTATTTTGTTTTCTTTCTGATGTTCATGTTGAGATGTCAGTAAGAAGAACATTCTTTTGTTTTCTTTCTGATGTTCATGTTGAGATGTCAGCAAGGAGATCATTCTTTTGTTTTCTTTCTGATGTTCATGTTGAGATGTCAGCAAGAAGAACATTCTTTTGTTTTCTTTCTGATGTTCATGTTGAGATGTCAGCAAGAAGAACATTCTTTTGTTTTCTTTCTGATGTTCATGTTGAGATGTCAGTAAGAAGAACATTCTTTTGTTTTCTTTCTGATGTTCATGTTGAGATTTCTGCAAGAAGAACATTCTTTTGTTTCCTTTCTGATGTTCATGTTGAGATGTCAGCAAGAAGAACATTCTTTTGTTTTCTTTCTGATGTTCATGTTGAGATGTCAGCAAGAAGAACATTCTTTTGTTTCCTTTCTGATGTTCATGTTGAGATGTCAGCAAGAAGAACATTCTTTTGTTTTCTTTCTGATGTTCATGTTGAGATGTCAGCAAGAAGAACATTCTTTTGTTTTCTTAAATTTCTTTTGCAACATGTAAGTTGAATTTTAATAAAAACCGAATGTAAAGTTTCATTTTACATTTATATACTATTATTATTTATTGTATCGATCGTCCGATCATGTTTATGGCGCGAATAATGCTCAGTGAGGATTCGGGAAAGTTCTTCTCTCACTGTTCACGTCCAACTGTTGAGTCCTTTCAACCAAAGAATAGTGTGCTGGGGATTCCCCAAAGTGGGTTAACTGAAATTTGTTTAAAAAGACATTTCGTCGACAGAAAATTGATCCACTGAAGTTTGGTCGAACGGAACTTTGGTTGATTTTTTTTTCTTTTTTTTTTCTGTTCACACCTTTGAATTTTCGTCAAATTTCATTTTGAAATCACTATAATTAGAATATTTTAAAATAAAATAATATTTCACACAAATTTCCGGTTACGCCCAAAGTGACGTCACTGCGCTTAGAGTGAGACAAGTCTTGGCAAATTCCATGCCGTTAACTAGACATTTACCAATGTAACAAAACATGACATTCGAAATATAATAAAAAAAATTTAATATTCCAAATATCAAGTTAAAAATAAAACATTCAAAATATACAAAAAGGGCGAAAAAAAACTTTGTATGACGTGTCAATTTATTTCTTGATTAGCAGCAGTGTCACCCAATTATAATAGCTTAAGTATGACTATCCACTTAACTTATCGTAAACTTTAACTTTTAAAAAATGTAAAAAATAAAATAAAGCATATTTGATCGGCTGCATAATGTACAAACATTTTATGAAATGTCCAACAGCAAACTACCGCCGGCCCTGAAACATCAAATTTAAAAAAAGAACCTTTGTATCATACAGTTACTTTAATTAAGAAATATTCTTGTTGGTAATTAACTTAATCTATTTTTAGATAGCTGACATATTAAGGCTAAGGGCTGTCCCAAGTGCTTAATAAACTGACATTTCCGAAATAATTTGTCTAAACAGCCATTTTGAAAGTTATTGTGAGCCAAGCAGTTGTAAATACAAGACGTGTTTATGAAGGTGAGTACATTGATCATATGTGATATGGATTTAGTTATGATAATCGTATGGCATTATGGTGAGTACATCGATTATATGTGATATGGATTTAGCTATGGTAACCGTATGACATCATGGTGAGTACATTGATCATATGTGATATTGATTTATTTAAAATAACATGATGGCGTTATTGTGAGTACATTGATCATATTTGATTTTGAATAAGTTATGGTAACCTTATGACATGATGGTGAGTTCATTCATCATATTTGATTTTGATTTAGTTATGATAACCCTATGACATCATGGTGAGTACATTGATTATAGATGATATTGATTTAGTTATAATAACCATATGACATGATGATGAGTACATTGATCATATGTGATATTGATTTAATTATGATAACGTTATGACATTATGATGATTACATTGATTATATGTGATATTGATTTCGTTATAATAACCTTATGACAATGTGGTGAGTACATTCATGATATGTGATATTGATTTAGTTATAATAAGCATGTGACATTATGGTGAGTACATTGATTGTATGTGCTTTTCACTTAGTTGTAATAATCGTATGTCATTATGATGCATTCATGTCAGATTTTCCAACGTTCTTTTAAATTACGAACGGTCCCGACAGTTTTGACCCAAATGACTAGATTGTAAAAATTGAGGATGTCCGTAACACAATGAGAAAGATAAAAGAAGCTTTCATTCAAAGAAACCAAACGGGATGTCCCGTTCATTGACAGTTATATAGCTGTGACGCAATGGAGGACCACTTTAGGTGGACCAGTTTTGTTGGGCGTATGGTCCAACCCAGTTAATGGACGACCACTTTAAGTGGGCCAGTTTTTTTTGGCGTATGGTCCAACCCAGTCAATGGACAACCACTTTAAGTGGACCGGTTTTTTTGGCGTATGGTCAAAGCCAGTCAATGGACGACCACTTTAAATGGACCAGTTTTGTTGGGCATATGGTCCAACTTAGTCAATGGACGACCACTTTAAGTGGACCAGTTTTTTTGGGCGTATGGTCTAACCCAGTCAATGGACGACCACTTTAAGTGGACCAGATTTGTTATGCGTATAGTCCAACCCAGTCAATGGACGACCACTTTAAGTAGACCAGTTTTGTTGTGCGTATGGTCCAACCCAATCAATGGACGACCACTTTAAGTGGACCAGTTTTGTTGTGCGTATTGTCCAAACCAGTTATGGACGACCACTTTAAGGGGACCAGTTTTGTTGGGCGTATGGTCCAAGCCAGTCAATTGACGACCACCTTAAGTGGACTAGTTTTGTTGGGCGTATTGTCCAAACCAGTTATGGACGACCACTTTAAGTAGACCAGTTTTGTTGTGCGTATGGTCCAACCCAATCAATGGACGACCACTTTAAGTGGACCAGTTTTGTTGTGCGTATTGTCCAAACCAGTCAATGTACGACCACTTTAAGTGGACCAGTTTTGTTGGGCGTATGGTCCAACCCAGTCAATGGACGACCACTTTAAGTGGACCAGTTTTGTAGGGTTGTGGTCTGACCTGGTTAATTGAACTCTACTATAAAAGACTATTTCGAGATTGTCCCTTCCTTAACTGCATTGAATCTATACAATCACATACGTCATGTAACTATTAATAGCATCTTTTATTTCCCTTCTTCACCTTCTATATTTTGAGGCCCACGATCATTGTATTGACAATCTCGCTCCTATGTGTTAGATAAGGCAAATTTACGGAATTCACGATATTATTAGTCAAGACGTTAATATCTATTTATAGATTGGTTTTTTTCCGTTTAAAAAGAATGCAATGTACTATTTGCAGCCAGCGAGATAAGTATGTGTGTGTGTGGGGGGGGGGGTGGGGTACTTTAATTTTAATTCACTGCAAAAATAATCATTATTGCTATTCTATTTCTATGCAGTTATGTCCGGTTTAATAAATACAACTGCTTCTGTAGACACCATGGATTCTTTGACAATTTCTGCATTAGTTCACAATGAAGTCAGTTGCATCTTGTTTCGACAACAACACGGTATTATACGTGCTGTTAGACGATGTGCTAACAACCACAAAGTTAACGGAATGCCAATACTCACCGCATCAAAAGGAAATTGGCAAAAGAGAGAATCAATGACACACACAGACATAGGCTCGATTCTTATATGTGTGGGTTCATTTTGATTTGACGTGTTAAAGCAAATGGTTTGAATGTAGGCTGTTCAACGCCATTCTAGGCGATAGTGTTCAAGTTCGGCCACCACATTAGCGGATGACTTTGAAAGAAGTAAATATGTTTAAATGCAAAACAACATTTGTTTTATTGGAAGTGTGAAGTGTTTTAATGGAAATGTGAAATAATGGATAATGTACAATAGTTTTTGCGTTAAATTAAATGTCTTTATTCAAAAGAACATTTGTTTTATTGAAACTGTGAATAATAATACATTTTTGTCGTGATTAAAGTTGAAGTACCTGTGTGTGTGTGTATTGTGTGTAAGTGATACATTCATTAGACCCTGGTAAACTGAAAGTACAAACTGTAAGAAGAAACGGTTGTAGTATTGCTTTGAAATTAGAATTATTTCATTGCAGTGCGTGACGTCACTGGGAGCGGATCACCAAGAATTAAACCGAAATTCGACATTTTCGAGTTACAAATTATCTGAGAAAGAACTGGAACAAAATAATAAACTATTTTTTACACTATAGAAGTTTACAATGTTCCGTTACATAGATGATATGCTAGAAAATGTCCAATGTTACATACAATAGATGATATGGTAGAAAGGTGTCCAACATTATGTAACATAGAGGTTAGTGTAGAAAAGTGTCCAATGTTACGCAAAATAGATGAAAATAGATGACTTTTCTAACATATCATATATGTTACTGGACATTGGACACTTTACCATTATATCATTTTTGTTACTGGACTCTTTTCTACAATATCCTCTATGTTACGTAACATTGGAAACTTTCTACAATAACATGTATGATATGTTAGAAAAGTGTCCAATATCACATTACATAACAGATATAGTAGTAAAGTGTTGTGTCTAATGTCCATTACATAACAGATATAGTAGTAAAGTCTTGTGTCTAATGTCCTAAAATAACAGATATAGTAGTAAAGTGTTGTGTCTAATGTCACATTACATAACAGATATAGTAGTAAAGTGTTGTGTCTAATGTCACATTACATAACAGATATATTAGTAAAGTATTGTGTTTAATGTCCATAACATAACAGATATAGTAGTAAAGTGTTGTGTCTAATGTCACATTACATAACAGATATAGTAGTAAAGTGTTGTGTCTAATGTCCATAACATAACAGATATAGTAGTAAAGTGTTGTGTCTAATGTCCATTACATAACAGCTATAGTAGTAAAGTGTTGTGTCTAATGTCCATTACATAACAGATATAGTAGTAAAGTGTTGTGTCTAATGTCACATTACATAACAGATATAGTAGTAAAGTGTTGTGTCTAATGTCACATTACATAACAGATATAGTAGTAAAGTGTTGTGTCTAATGTCCATAACATAACAGATATAGTAGTAACGTGTTGTGTCTAATGTCCATAACATAACAGATATAGTAGTAAAGTGTTGTGTCTAATGTCACATTACATAACAGATATAGTGGTAAAGTGTTTTGTCTAATGTCACATTACATAACAGATATAGTAGTAAAGTGTTTTGTCTAATGTCCATAACATAACAGATATAGTAGTAAAGTGTTTTGTCTAATGTCCATTACATAACAGATATAGTAGTAAATTGTTGTGTCTAATGTCCATTACATAACAGATATAGTAGTAAAGTGTTGTCTCTAATGTCCATTACATAACAGATATAGTTGTAAAGTGTTGTGTCTAATGTCCATTACATAACAGATATAGTAGAAAAGTGTTGTGTCTAATGTCCATTACATAACAGATATAATAGTAAAGTGTTGTGTCTAATGTCCATTACATAACAGATATAGTAGTAAAGTGTTTTGTCGTATGTCCATAACATAACAGATATAGTAGAAAAATTTTGTGTCGAATGTCCATTACATAACAGATATAGTAGTAAAGTTTTGTGTCTAATGTCCATAACATAACAGATATAGTAGTAAAGTGTTGTGTCTAATGTCCATTACATAACAGATATAGTAGTAAAGTCTTGTGTCTAATGTCACATTACATAACAGATATAGTAGTAAAGTGTTGTGTCTAATGTCACATTACATAACAGATATAGTAGTAAAGTGTTGTGTCTAATGTCACATTACATAACAGATATAGTAGTAAAGTGTTGTGTTTAATGTCCATAACATAACAGATATAGTAGTAAAGTGTTGTGTCTAATGTCACATTACATAACAGATATAGTAGTAAAGTGTTGTGTCTAATGTCCATAACATAACAGATATAGTAGTAAAGTGTTGTGTCTAATGTCCATTACATAACAGCTATAGTAGTAAAGTGTTGTGTCTAATGTCCATTACATAACAGATATAGTAGTAAAGTGTTGTGTCTAATGTCACATTACATAACAGATATAGTAGTAAAGTGTTGTGTCTAATGTCACATTACATAACAGATATAGTAGTAAAGTGTTGTGTCTAATGTCACATTACATAACAAATATAGTAGTAAAGTGTTGTGTTTAATGTCCATAACATAACAGATATAGTAGTAAAGTGTTGTGTCTAATGTCACATTACATAACAGATATAGTAGTAAAGTGTTGTGTCTAATGGCCATAACATAACAGATATAGTAGAAAAGTGTTGTGTCTAATGTCCATTACATAACAGATATAGTGGTAAAGTGTTGTGTCTAATGTCCATTACATAACAGATATAGTAGTAAAGTGTTTTGTCGTATGTCCATAACATAACAGATATAGTAGTAAAGTGTTTTGTCTAATGTCCATAACATAACAGATATAGTAGTAAAGTGTTGTGTCTAATGTCCATAACATAACAGATATAGTAGTAAAGTGTTGTGTTAATGTCCATTACATAACAGATTTAGTAGTAAAGTTTTGTGTCGAATGTCCATTACATAACAGATATAGTAGTAAAGTGTTGTGTCTAATGTCCATAACATAACAGATATAGTAGTAAAGTGTTGTGTCTAATGTCCATAACATAACAGATATAGTATTAAAGTGTTGTGTCTAATGTCCATAACATAACAAATATAGTAGTAAAGTGTTGTGTCTAATGTCCATAACATAACAGATATAGTAGGAAAGTGTTGTGTCTAATGTCCATAACATAACAGATATAGTAGTAAAGTGTTGTGTCTAATGTCCATTACATAACAGATATAGTAGTCAAGTGTTTTGTCTAATGTCCATAACATAACAGATATAGTAGTAAAGTGCTGTTTTAAAAGTACCTTTACATAGCAGATAAAATCAGAATATTTTGATAATGTTTTATGTGCCTCATCGTTGACAGCCAACCACCGCCACATCTCCTACTTAATTTATCCTGATAACTGCTGTGTATTACATGAACACACTGTTAACCCTACACATCACCCCTAGTTAACCCTACACATCACCCCTAGTTAACCCTACACATCACACCTAGTTAACACCACCCATCACCTCTAGTTAACCCCACCCATTACCCCTAGTTAACCCCACACATCACCCCTATTTAACCCTACACATCACCCCTAGTTAACATCACCCATCACCCCTAGTTAACACCACCCATCACACCTAGTTAACCCCACCTATTACCCCTAGTTAACAACACACATCAACCCTAGTTAACCCCATAAATCACCCCTAGTTAACTTCGGAGGACAACTCATAGAGAATGCAAAGTTTGAAATCAAACCACATTTACCCCACACATCACCCTTAGTTAACTTTGGATGACAACTGTTAACGCCACACATGACCTCTAGTTAACGTCAAATATCACCCATTTTTTACCCCACGCATCACCTCTAATTAACCCCATACATTACCCCTAGTTAATCGCACACATCTACCTAATTAACTTTGGATGAAAACTCACACAGAAAGCAAACTCTTAAATCAAACCCCGTTAACCCCACACATCACCCATAGTTACCAAAACACATCACCCCTAGTTAACCCCACACATCACCCCTAGTTAACTTTGGATGACAACTCATGGAGAAAGCATACTCTGAAATCAAACCCCCTTTACCCACACACATCACCCCTAGTTAACCCCAAACATCACACATAATTAACCCAACCCATCATCCTTAGTTAACTTTGGATGAAAACTTATAGAGAAAGAAAATTCTAAAATCAAACCGCGTTAAATGTCCCGCAGGCGGTATTATTTTGACACAATAAAATTCCGACAACTCTAGCGACGAACAAACCATAAATAGTACTGTCAATAGAACATTTTTAAAAAATATATTTTTTTAAAAAATCAGACAATATATTCTATGCTATACCTATTAGTTGTGCCTATACAATATGTGTTATAATCTAACTATTAGTTGTACCGAGAAAATATGGTCTTTGATATAATGTATGTGTTATAATATAACTATTAGTAGTACTAGACAATATGTTTGAAATGTTAGTTGTATTTTAACAGTTTTAAAATTTGTTATAATATAACTAGCAGTCGTGACTAGAAAATATTTTTTTATCATAAAACTATTAGTTGTAATTATACAAATATGGTTTTGTCTACATAGGAATGCGACAAATATATATAACTCATTGTGTTGAATTATGAGTCAGACAAATGCCTATAAGTCATTGTGTTGACTTAAGAACTAGACAAATTTTCACACATGGTTGTATTGATTTGATACTGATGTTCTGATGACAAGGGATATTACTGATTATTGGAAAATGGGCGAGAAATGATGATGTCAAAATAAATATACCCTAGACATTAGAATGTTCATTCAAATATCATATATATTAAAAATAGAACAAAATTATAAAAACCTTATTAGCCTTTTCCTTTATTTGAGTAATGACACTCACAAAACAAGAGATGACGAATAATTTGAAAGGTAGCAATCGTTAATTTTAAAGGGTAATTCTAAATGATCCGATCAAAGAAAAATAAAAAAAAATTAAACCAATTTAAAAAAAAAAAAAAAAAATTTTATTAAATGTTTCTTTAGTAATGTTATACACTCTAAACTGAAAAATATACAAGAAAAGAAAATTATAAAAACCTTATTAGCCTTTTCCTTTATTTGAGTAAAGACACTCAAAAAACAAAAGATGACGAATAATTTGAAAGGTAGCAATAGTTAATTTTAAAGGGTAATTCTAAATGAACCGATCAAAGAAAAATAAAAAAAAATTAAACCAATTTAAAAAAAAAAAAAAAGAATTTTATTAAATGTTTCTTTAGTAATGTTATACACTCTAAACTGAAAAATATACATGAAAAGTAAATTATAAAATGTTAAGTTAATCAATTATTTTTTTTAACACTTGTAACCAATGGACATTTTCTCAAAATAGGCAGCCTCTGTGTGTAAGAACTGCACCCAGTTTAGACCTAGATCTAAATAAAAAAAAATTTTTTAAATGTATTGTGCTTTACAAAGTCAAGTAATGGGAGGCAAGCCAGACGTAGGAAGTTGTTTCTATTTTTAACAAGTGTGAAAAAAACCAACCTGAAAATAACTTTCATTCATTCCAATGTTTTTTATTTTTATATTTTATACAATTTTATATATTTTATATTAAATCATCAGGTGGTAGAGTCTCACTGAAATAAATACAACATCCAGTTAATTTACATCAAGAATTATAAAATGGGGGTAAGTATTTTTTTAGTTAAATTTACAGTCAGGAATAGAGGTCAGTGTTTTTATAGTTAATATACTTAAATCAAGTAAGATAATTTAAATATTTCTAGATCGTGTTACATTTATAACAGTGAATATCAGTATTCTATTTTTTGAGTTGATTACTTCAACAATAAATCTGTTAAGAGTTAGTTATCAATAAATATACCTTGATGGTGTTCTTTAATTTTATTGAAAACGATCAGATATCTGTCTATTTAAGATATTTAACACTTTGTTAACAACTACAATAAAATAAGATATATGCCTCTATCAGACATTTAACACTTTGGTCAATAACAATACAATAAAATAAGATATATGCCTGTATTAGACATTTAGCACCTTGGTCAGCAACTATACCCAAAGATAAGATATAGTCCTATTCAAAACATTTTCCAATATACAACAAAATAATAATCATGCCTATCCTATATCAGATGTTTAGGGCCGACCACTTTTTTTTAACAACTATAAAACAAGATAATCTGTAGACCTATATAAGACATATACGACTTGGTCAACTACACAACAATATAATGATTATTAACCCTTTTATCTATCTAAATAAAAAAGTTAAAACATTTCTTATTATAAAAAAATATTACTAAAGATATATATGCATATATATTAATATATTAGTATTATTAGTTAAGATCATTTTAAATTGGAGAATGTTTACAATACCATACTTTAAATTAAAAATCAATTAATTTAGAAATCATCACACATCAGCTAATTTTCTTTATTTTTATTAATAATTTAAATATATTTTAAAATTTAAAATAGGCTTACAAGAAAAAAAAAACATAATTTTTTTTTTACCTACTGGATTTATCTTAACAGCTGTATTTCTCAATGCTTGAGATCACAACATATAGTCAACTTTATGTAGTGCTACTAATAACAATTTATTTTAAAAAATGAATGGAATGAAAAATAAATCTTCTTTTAATATTAATTTCCTTGTATCATAATTAATAGGACGAAGCTAATTTAAAAAAAAAAAAATTAAATAAAAAAAAGATTTGTAGTCACTAGATTGGTATACATTAGATGAGTAGACACTATATTAGAAGATATTAGATGAGTAGAATTTAGATAAATAGATACTAGATTGGTAGAGACTAGATCAGTAGAGACTAAAATATCAGAATACACTGGTTTTGTGGACACACTAGCTCACTGGACCCACGAGACTAATAGACATACTGAACTAGTAGACACACTAAACTAGTAGATTAAAACAATTTTAGTAGAAACGTTCCCGGTTTCCGGTTGACAAGTCTGCTGTGGCTTGTCGATTAGGAAGCGTCGGCCACCGACCCCCTCGGCGTTTGCCTGGAAACATAACTACTGGGCACGCCCCGCGTGGGCAGACAAAAGGTGTGCTCGGTACCTGCCGTACAAAAAAACAGCTCCCACAGGGCTGCCGGGCGTGATATTTCACAACCGGAAAATTAGGCAGAGCCAGGGTAGGGATCATGATTATAAGTTGCCGGTGACGGGTATGAGGCCAGAGGCGAGGGTGGTAACCTCTGGCCAAGGAATCAAATAATGCAGCCCTGAGAACGCTGCCCCTAGGCAACCGTTTCGTCCCAGCTACAGCGCGAACTATTTGCGATGTGGAAACCCACTGTGTAATCCCTCTTAAAGGGCATCCGACGCTTACCCGGGATGGGTGGGGGAAGATATTAGGAGGTAAATTTTTCGATCCCAACTCCTAAGAAAGTCGATCGAGTGCACTATTTAAACGCATAGTGTTGGATCGACCGGGTGCCTACTGGTTGGGGCGGCCCCCATGCGGGGTCCTGGTCGAGCGCCCAGGCGCCCAGGAGGGGGGACTTGGGTGAGGGGCCCGGGTGGGGGCCGTCCTGACGAGTGGGCATCTCCAACGTGCTGCTCCGCGGCCGATAAGTCGGACCGGGGAGGGGTAATTTGGGGAGGGGGGCATAAGAGTGTAAACTCGCCCAGCTGACGCCATTTCTTGATGTAATATTTCAGCAGAAACACTTGTTAATAAGTAAACTAAAAAAAGTGTAGACTTTAATTGTTTCAGCGGTTTTAAATAAAAAAATTATTTAAAAAAAAAGAAATAAACACAATTTTAAATTCACAGCAATAACATTTCCAAAAATAATTAGGTCCACCTCTTTCATAACGTGCATTTGGCAAACACAAAACTTTATTCATGATTAAAGATTGAAAAAGAAAAAACCACAGCATTAAAACCAAAGTAGATATTTGAAATTTGTAATGCCCTTTTAAAATAGATAACAATGTATTGATTTAAAAATGTTACGAAATTGTATTCAAGTATTAAAGTCCAAGTTATTTTGTTTTAAATCAATATCAATAAGAATTGTATTAAATTGAATCTTTTTTTTCCCTAATTACTTCTAACTTTTCTATTTTCAGATTGCTCAAAGTAAATCAGGAAGCTTAGGAGAAAATTTGAAATGTAAAACTAAAAATGGTAAAATCTTTCTCAAACAATTGTAATGAGAAACTTTCTCAGAAAGTTTGAAAGAAAAAAAAAATTGAGAGAGAAAGATCTTCATGAAAGTTAATGAAATATAAACAGTTTGTCAGATGAAAATTGTGAATGGGAGAATAAGGGAGAAAATAAAGAAAGATTATTAAAAAGATTTAAATATGTTTGCCTAGACCAACATTTTTAGAGAGAAATAAATTAAATATAGTTGATGTGAGAGATCATGTGATCAATAGAAACGAAATAGTGTAATAATAAGAACGTTGATATAAGACAGTCCTAGAGGGGAAAAAAATCAAATTGAAAAACAAAAAGTAGAGAAAAAATATATAATTTAGAATTGGGATCCGGGATATGGATTATATTATATTTTTATTACCTATGCTGATCAGAGTATGTCAAAGATGACTGTCAAGAAGAAACTGTCAAAGGAAGCAGTCGAGAAAAAGATGGCACTGATGACAGTTGTAAGAAGAAAGATAAATCAAGTCTTTTCTATGGTAATTATTTGTTGTTATAATTTTCACTGATGTACAACCATACAACAAATTAAAACCATTATTATTTATGTAAACAATACAACATTCTATGTCTAAGTTACTGTCATGTTAATGAAAATTAATGTAAATATTATGATTTTAGTCGTTACACATCATATTTCTTACAACAATTATTGTCTCATAATGCATCTCAGAAATTTAAGTTATTGAAATGAATGTATAGACTTAATGAAATCTAGTTCAATAGAGAAAACAGAATAGACAAAGGTTTAAGACATTTATTAAAATGTCCTTCCTTTGCTGATATTGTCAGGTACACATGAAACCCAGGAGTCAGAAGGTGGAGAAGCAGATCTACACAAACATGTAAATAGCTGTCAGAAGAATCCAGGTCATACACAGTTTGTACCTGTCAACGATTTTAACATCAATCACCTACCTGAAGGTTACCATGACAAGGACCTAGTTGTGTACATCAAAGCTACAGCTGACCTGATTGTAAGGATAGATGTTAAAAAGACCAGTAGGAAAAGACCAGAGTTTTGGCCAAACACCAATCAACCATATCCATTTTATGACAAGAGAGGAAGTGACGTCATGAGACTAGGGACTGGGATAGTGTGGGCTGTACACAAGCAATACACCTGGGGAACTTGTCCATGTCACAAGTGTCAACACTCGGACACACCAAGCAAAGATTGGGGGAAGGTAAGGATGCACACGGCCAGACACGTGGTGTTTGATCACTTTGAGGCCAGACACACCACGTGTAGATTGTTCTTTGATAGACAAGATAGTCCACTGGTCACTCTTGATGGCGTGATGGTGATGGAGGCAAACATTGAGGAAGACTGGTGTGAGTTCGAATGTGGGACATGTGACGTAGATTTACTGTATAAACTATACAAGATGGAGAGACACTGGTTTAATCTATGGAGGAAAGTAAACAACAAATACAGGCGTTCTAGAGGTGAGGTCAAGTTGACATTCATAGTATCACATCCACATGGATGTCCTAAACAGATCTCTGTAGGACAATGGATAAACATGTATGTGGTGAGTGGTCGTAGGACCAAGTACACGTACACAACATGTACATGTCCAGGCAGTAGTGGGGCTTATGTCCACTCACTGGGGTGTGATGGTAGCAGGTTGCCTTATTTCTCCGATGCCCTCTATGATGTTGGCAGGTCTTATGGCCGCCATGTCCACAGTGGGGTCAACTCTGAGGGAATTAATTATAGTGGGGCTGGTCGGTATTACCTCTAATATCGCTAATGTCAACAATGTCATAATATTGTAACTACTTTACACAAAGTTGTATCAACTGTTTATTGTTTTAATAGATAGCAACTTCTACCACACCCCATGAACACCCTCAACATTACGACCCATGAACACACAACCTGCAGTATCGGCACCCCCGCCTCCAATATCGGCACCCCCACCTCCAGTATCGGCACCCCCACATCCAGTATCAGCACCCCCATCTCCAGTATCGGCACCCCCTTGTTTCAAACATTACCTCAGCATTAGTGTGTTGTTCAATTACACACATTTTTAGTATCTTTAGTCAAATTGCTAAGAGCTGAGTAAAAAAAAAACCCACCTCTAACAATCCCATACCATGTACTTATAACATATTAATATTTTATACTATTTTCAAGACTTTCTTTTGTTGAGATTCTGACATTCTTTTATTTGAATTTATCTTTGAACCTTTGATCCAATAAACGTATAAAATAGGTTGTATTTAAAACTGTTTCTTCTATTGTATACCATTTTAAAATAGTTTTGTCAACTTTTATTTGATAAATAAACATGTAGAAATAAAATTGATTCGATTTGGTTTATTTATAGTTTGTTTGTTTTTGATGTTGAATGTAAGTAACATTGACATACACGGACTTTGTGGCTGATATGGTGACATGTGGGTAAACCTGTGTGGTGGGTGATGTGATAACATGTAATTAAACATATATGGTTGCTGTTGTGGTAACATGAGATAAAACTATGGGGTAAAAACTTGTGTGGTGGGGGATTTAATAAATATAAAATGTTGGTAAGTGTGTATGGTGTGTGGATACGATAAATGTGGGTGCACTGTTTTGTGGCTGCCTCTGTGTTGTTTATGTGTCAAAATGGTGTTAATAATGTATGGTTGGTTCCTCATTGTTGGGAATGTGGTAACATGTCGGTAAATCTATATTGTGGGGCATATTGAAAGTGAATTAACATATGGCCTGTTTCCAGGTGCGTTGGTTAATCTCTATTATAGGACATGTAAAGCAACATGTGATGTGAGTAAACTTATATGGTGGGGAATTTCAGTGCGGGTAATGTAGAAACATTTTTTTTTTATCATACTAGATGTGTTCCTCAGTTTTGCGTAATTGAAAACTTGTGAGTGAACCTTTATGGTGGGGAATCTAAACCAATGTGAGTGAACCTTTATGGTGGGGAATCTAACCCAATGTGAGTCAATTTTTAGGGTTGGAAATCTAACCCAATGTGAGTCAACTTTTAGGGTAGGAAATCTAACCCAATGTGAGTCAACTTTTAGGGTGGGAAATCTAACCCAATGTGAGTCAATTTTTAGGGTTGGAAATCTAACCCAATGTGAGTCAACTTTTAGGGTAGGAAATCTAACCCAATGTGAATCAACATTTAGGGTGGGAAATCTAACCCAATGTGAGTCAACTTTTAGGGTGAAAAATCTAAAACAATGTAAATCAACTTTTAGGGTGGGAAATCTAACCCAATGTGAGTCAACTTTTAGGGTGGGAAATCTAACCCAATGTGAGTCAACTTTTAGGGTAGGAAATCTAACCCAATGTGAGTCAACTTTTAGGGTGGGAAATCTAACCCAATGTGAGTCAACTTTTAGGGTGGGAAATCTAACCCAATGTGAGTCAACTTTTAGGGTGGGAAATCTAACCCAATGTGAGTCAACTTTTAGGGTAGGAAATCTAACCCTTACACTCAGTTGAAAATCCCAAGGAAATCTAACCCAATGTGAGTCAACTTTTAGGGTGGGAAATCTAACCCAATGTGAGTCAACTTTTAGGGTGGGAAATCTAACCCAATGTGAGTCAACTTTTAGAGTGGGAAATCTAACCAAATGTGAGTCAACTTTTAGGGTGGGAAATCTAACCCAATGTGAGTCAACTTTTAGGGTGGGAAATCTAACCCAATGTGAGTCAACTTTTAGGGTAGGAAATCTAACCCAATGTGAGTCAACTTTTAGGGTAGGAAATCTAACCCAATGTGAGTCAACTTTTAGGGTGGGAAATCTAACCCAATGTGAGTCAACTTTTAGGGTAGGAAATCTAACCAAATGTGAGTCAACTTTTAGGGTAGGAAATCTAACCCAATGTGAGTCAACTTTTAGGGTAGGAAATCTAACCCAATGTGAGTCAACTTTTAGGGTGGGAAATCTAACCCAATGTGAGTCAACTTTTAGGGTGGGAAATCTAACCCAATGTGAGTCAACTTTTAGGGTGGGAAATCTAACCCAATGTGAGTCAATTTTTAGGGTGGAAAATCTAAACCAATGTGAATCAACTTTTAGGGTGGGAAATCTAACCCAATGTGAGTCAACTTTTAGGGTGGGAAATCTAACCCAATGTCAGTCAACTTTTAGGGTAGGAAATCTAACCCAATGTGAGTCAACTTTTAGGGTGGGAAATCTAACCCAATGTGAGTCAACTTTTAGGGTGGGAAATCTAACCCAATGTGAGTCAACTTTTAGGGTGGGAAATCTAACCCAATGTGAGTCAACTTTTAGGGTGGGAAATCTAACCCAATGTGAGTCAACTTTTAGGGTGGGAAATCTAACCCAATGTGAGTCAACTTTTAGGGTGGGAAATCTAACCCAATGTGAGTCAACTTTTAGGGTGGGAAATCTAACCCAATGTGAGTCAACTTTTAGGGTGGGAAATCTAACCCAATGTGAGTCAACTTTTAGGGTGGGAAATCTAACCCAATGTGAGTCAACTTTTAGGGTGGGAAATCTAACCCAATGTGAGTCAACTTTTAGGGTGGGAAATCTAACCCAATGTGAGTCAACTTTTAGGGTGGGAAATCTAACCCAATGTGAGTCAACTTTTAGGGTGGGAAATCTAACCCAATGTGAGTCAACTTTTAGGGTGGGAAATCTAACCCAATGTGAGTCAACTTTTAGGGTGGGAAATCTAACCCAATGTGAGTCAACTTTTAGGGTGGGAAATCTAACCCAATGTGAGTCAACTTTTAGGGTGGGAAATCTAACCCAATGTGAGTCAACTTTTAGGGTGGGAAATCTAACCCAATGTGAGTCAACTTTTAGGGTGGGAAATCTAACCCAATGTGAGTCAACTTTTAGGGTGGGAAATCTAACCCAATGTGAGTCAACTTTTAGGGTGGGAAATCTAACCCAATGTGAGTCAACTTTTAGGGTGGGAAATCTAACCCAATGTGAGTCAACTTTTAGGGTGGGAAATCTAACCCAATGTGAGTCAACTTTTAGGGTGGGAAATCTAACCCAATGTGAGTCAACTTTTAGGGTGGGAAATCTAACCCAATGTGAGTCAACTTTTAGGGTGGGAAATCTAACCCAATGTGAGTCAACTTTTAGGGTAGGAAATCTAACCCAATGTGAGTCAACTTTTAGGGTGGGAAATCTAACCCAATGTGAGTCAACTTTTAGGGTGGGAAATCTAACCCAATGTGAGTCAACTTTTAGAGTGGGAAATCTAACCAAATGTGAGTCAACTTTTAGGGTGGGAAATCTAACCCAATGTGAGTCAACTTTTAGGGTGGGAAATCTAACCCAATGTGAGTCAACTTTTAGGGTAGGAAATCTAACCCAATGTGAGTCAACTTTTAGGGTAGGAAATCTAACCCAATGTGAGTCAACTTTTAGGGTGGGAAATCTAATCCAATGTGAGTCAACTTTTAGGGTAGGAAATCTAACCAAATGTGAGTCAACTTTTAGGGTGGGAAATCTAATCAAATGTGAGTCAACTTTTAGGGTAGGAAATCTAACCAAATGTGAGTCAACTTTTAGGGTGGGAAATCTAACCCAATGTGAGTCAACTTTTAGGGTAGGAAATCTAACCAAATGTGAGTCAACTTTTAGGGTGGGAAATCTAACCAAATGTGAGTCAATTTTGAGGGTGGGAAATCTAACCAAATGTGAGTCAACTTTTAGGGTGGGAAATCTAACCCAATGTGAGTCAACTTTTAGGGCAGGAAATCTAACCAAATGTGAGTCAAGTTTTAGGGTGGGAAATCTAACCCAATGTGAGTCAACTTTTAGGGTGGGAAATCTTACCAAAAATGAGTCAACTTTTAGGGTGGGAAATCTAACCAAATGTGAGTCAACTTTTAGGGTAGGAAATCTAACCCAATGTGAGTCAACTTTTAGGGTGGGAAATCTAACCAAATGTGAGTCAATTTTTAGGGTAGGAAATCTAACCCAATGTGAGTCAACTTTTAGGGTGGGAAATCTATCCAAATGTGAGTCAACTTTTAGGGTAGGAAATCTAACCCAATGTGAGTCAACTTTTAGGGTGGGAAATCTAAACCAATGTGAATCTTTATGGTGGGTATGTAGGATTCGTAAATGTTGGTGATCATATTATGGGGAGTGAAGCTGTGTGGTAAATGTATTAACATTTACATCGTATTAACATCGTATCAGACTATATGATGGGTGTCTTGATGTGGGGTATGTTGCAACATGATGGTAAAACTAAATGGTGGAAGCCTCGATGTTGGGATGAGGCTGATTGAGGGTAAAACTGAAAGGTGAGTACCTCGATGTGGGAATGTAAAGACATGTGGGTAAAACTAAATGGTAGATGCCTCAGTGAGGGGTTGTGGCAACATGTGGGGAAAATTGAATGGTGGAAGCCTCATTGTGGGGATGTGGCAATATATGGGTAAACCTGAAAGTCGTGTTCCACGAGATGTGGCAATATGTGAATAAAACTGAATGGTGGGTGCCTCAGTGTGGGGATGTGGCGACATGTGCACACAAACTAAATGGTGGGTGCCTTGGGATGGGACATGATGCTAAGGGAGGGTAAAACTGTATAGTGGTTGCCTCATTGTGGAGCATGTTTCAACATGTGGATAAAACTAAATGTAGAGTGTTTCAGTGCGGTGTGTTGCTACATGTGGGTAAAACTGAATGGTGGGTGCCTCGGTGTGGAGGTGTGAAAACATGTGGTAATACTGAATGTTAGGTGCCTTATTGTGCAGAATGTTTCAGAACAGGACTTGAATTGTATCGTGTGTGCATGATGCAATATTTTGGTTAAAGTGAATGGTGATTGCTTTATTGTAGCGATGTGGCAACATGGGGATAAATCTGATTGTTGGGTGCCTCAGTGTCGTGTATTTTGTGTCAGTGTGTAAAATTAAATGGTGGACATGCGGGCAAAACTGAATGTTGGGTTCCTCGGTGTAGAGATGTGGCAACTTGTGGGTAAATCCGGGGTGGTTGCCTTTGGGAAGCATCTTTCAAGGTGGGTGCTACAGTTGGGGGGGGGGGTATGTTGCAACATGTGGGTAAAATTAAATAATGAGTGGCTCAGTGTAGAGATGTGGTAAAAATGGGAAAAACTGAATTGTGGTGGGGTGGTTGCCTTTGGGGAGCATCTTTCAAGGTGGGTGCTACAGTTGGGGGGGGGGTATGTTGCAACATGTGGGTAAAATTAAATAATGAGTGGCTCAGTGTAGAGATGTGGTAAAAATGGGAAAAACTGAATTGTGGGTGCCTCAGTGTGGGGATGTGGAAACATGTGGGTAAAATTGAATGGTGGTTGCCTCGGTGTTGAGCATGTTGCAACTTGTGGGTAAAACTCAATGGCGTGTGCATCAGTGTGGGGATATTGCGTAATGTTGTTAAAATTGAATTAAAGGTGCTTCGGTCTGGGTACATGGCAAAATTCGGGTAACACTGAATACTAGTACACCGTGTGGGGCATTTTGCAACATGTGGGTAAAACTGAATGCTAGTACATCGTGTTGGGCATTTTGCAACATGTGGGTAAAAATGAATAGTGAGTGTCTCGGTATGTGGATGTGGCAATATGTGGGTAAAACTGAATGGTTGGTGCTATGGTGTAATTATGTGGCAACATATGGATACAACTGAATTGTGGGTAGCCTAAGTTTTGGTTGTATTGCAGCGTGTGGTTAAAACTGAATTTTTCGTAAAACATTGTAAAACATGTGGCAAGGGGATGTGGTAACATGTGGGTGAAATTAAATGGTGGGTGCCTCACTGTGGGGTATGTTGCTACGTGTGGGTGAAACTGAATGGTTTGTACCTAAGTTGGAAAAATGTGGCAACATGTGGGTAAAACTGAACGGTGGTTGCTTCGGTGTAGGGACGGGGTAACTTGTGGGTAAAACTGAGGTGGTTGCTTTTGTGAAGCGTGTTGCAACGTATGGTTAAATGGAATGGAGGTTGCCTTATTGTGAAATATATCGCAACGTGTCGAAAACTGTATCGAAACTCAAAAACTGTTTATAGAATTAGACTAATTAGTGTACACAACATTTGTCATTATCTTTGTATGCCCTCTTTTCGGCTCACACAAGTTTTGATCAATTTAGTGTAGTCAACTCAGTTCCTAGTTTATGTTAGATAGATACAATTTATGATCTACAAATTATCTCCTGTGTCCATCAATCCCAATCTTGGCCGTCCAAAAGGTCTTTTCCATTCTACAACTCTCCATACATCAGCTTATTTGGAATACGGCCTTCCTTCATTCTGTATGCATGACCTAACTTGTGAAGATGCATATGGTCTAACCAGTGAAGACGCACGTGGCCTAACCAGTGAAAACGCACATGGCCTAACCAGTAAAGACGCACAAGGCCTAACCAGTGAAGACGCAAATGGCCTAACCAGTGAAGACGCACATGGCCAAACCAGTGAAGACGCAAATGGCCAAACCAGTGAAGACTCAAATTGCCAAACCAGTGAAGACGCAAATGGCCAAACCAGTGAAGACTCAAATTGCCAAACCAGTGAAGACGCCTTTTGCTACACATTTTTTACTATACTAATAACACGCAGACATATTTAACCCGAAGCGATAAATAAACTAATGAGCCGTCGCTTAACATCTATATTTCGATTTTCAGGAGCAAATAAATATTTATATGGACTTACAAATAAAAGAAATAAATGAAAAAACCAAATGTATTAATTAGAATACATTTATATTGCTGGTCTTTTAGATGGCGTCTGTGAGTTCACTTTGATCTGCTGTCTTTACTTTTGGGCTGATCTACAGGAGGAAGTTAATCTTAGACAGCAGTATCTGCAGACTGAAGGCTATACTCTTGACAAAGTAAAGACCAACTTAGAGGTCTGAAGATTTTTTCTGCACGAGAAGTGCTGTCACTTGGTGGAGCATGCCATTGATAAGGCACTTTTAAAATCAGGCCAATATGGAAATTCTGTAGAAAGAAGATACATGTTTAAGAAGAGAATGACATGAGAAAAATTAATAGATCCTGGACTCTGTCTGCCAGAAGAAAACATTATGGAGATGCCAGATTGTATTGATTGCCTTCATTCTGAACCCGAGATCAGATCACCTACGACCGAGAAAGTAGCAGATATGTTTGGTGCTATTCAACCCAAGAATGTCCTAACAGCAAGGGAAGAAAATTTATTGATGTCCGTTCCAATATTAACCCCTGTGTTGAATTATCAGATGATGAACTATTACAATAAATACCAATGGTTAGAATTCACGTAAAGGCAGCTGATATTGATTTTCACAAAGGCACGGACTGGTCAGTATTTTATGTTTTGAAATTATAGCTAAATGGGACGTCGTAGAATCTCTTCCAATACTCTCGCTAATTTCTTCTTTAGATCTGTGTGTGTGGCTTCATGTGATCAGAGCTTTCAGAGCTTTTCAAAACAAAGGCTTATCAAGAACTATTTATGATCCACTATGGAAAGTCAAGGCTTTTTAATATGGTTCTAATAACAAGTAAAATTATTACGGTAAAGGATATTGATTGTGCTTAACTGATTGACAGGTTCGCAGCTTTGAAAACCAGGAATTTTTTTTATAAATAAATTTAATGTAAAAATAACTATAACGTGACGCTGTTACAGTTCTTCAATACATTTACCTTCCTGATATTCATTTTGTTTTTGTTTTTTGTATCTCGTCATTGTTTTACTATGGAATTATTTTAACAAGTATAAATCCATCTTGGAAGTCGGGGGTGGGGTTGGGTTGTGTCACAACGAGTTTATCGCACCAGGCGACACCGACCCAAGCTACGCTACGCCATAGGGTTAAGTAAGTAATAAGGTCTACACGAATGCCCCCCCCCACACACTTTCCCTATTCAAATGACGTAACTGTTTTCAAGACAGGTCATTTTTGTCAATCGTACATAAACGGCTTGATAATGAAGACACAATATTATGACTTGTTTATAAAAGAAATTATGTGTATATATATATATATATATATATATATATGTATAATTAATGTTTAATTGTATCTTAGGGCTAGGGAAAAATTGTATTGAAAAAATTTATGAACTTCTCGACATGAGTTAATTAAATATCATTTTGGAATTTCAAACTACATCAACTTTTTTTTTAGAAAATTTACAATTTTCCTCTGCGGTATACTTTAAAACCATTTTTACCATATTCAAATTTTATTTTTAAATTTACATTTTCGGAATAATATTTTGTTTTATAAAACCAGGACTTAAGTAATGGTATTGAGTATTGACATTATCGAAACACTAGTCCATACACACAGACACACTAAGGACTTATATACATGGCTCTCTACTAGAATTCCTTGCAAATAGCTTGGACATTTTGTTAATTAAATTAGATCTAATCTGATATTAAAAAGAAAAAACACACCCCCCACACAAAAAAAAAAAAAAAAAAAAAAAAAAAAAACAACAACAAGTTGGACATTTTATAAATACCCGCTGCTTTTCACAATACTTATATAACAAGGATAGCACATTTAAAGAAAAATCTCAAGATTTTGATTTAATAATAATTGATAATACGATGTACACTATTTGTATGGGCCTGCCTAAATCATTTAAAAAAAAAAAAAAACAACTTTTCATTCGATCTATCTCAACTTACATGTAATCGAACACATTGACCATTATGATTATGCTACGAATACTCTTAAAATCAAAATTCATTCTTGTATGATGAAATATAATGTGAACATAAATTGCTCATGATTGATACTTAGCAAGAGCTATTATTAAATTAATAAAATTGTAGAACTTTATATCTTTGTTTACGTATTTTAATACAGGTTTATTAAATTCAAAAGTGAAGTTGCAGAAATACATCAATAAAAATACCGAGACATGCGAAGATCGCAAAGTTAAATTTGTCTTACTCATTTCACAAAGTAAGTTGTAGGTTCATAATCCAGTGCGACAAGTAAGATATTTATAATCGAATAGTGTAAGTCTTTAACAAGATTATTCTTTGTAATATACGGAACATCAACTATATCGAGCGTAGCGATATTTCATGGGTTCTGTAATTGTATAAGGCACTAGTTTATATTCTTTTTAAAACTTGAAAACTGTTTTCCAGATGACAATTTAGTAATTTCTAATAAAAATATATTTTAATAAAAATAATTTTTTAGAGATGCCTGAAAGAAACACTGCATGCTTTACCAATTTTACTTATAAACTGGTTCGATGTATTTAAATTTCGATGTTTAAAATAGCATTTCACCGGACACTAAGCGTTCAGTTGTCAAGCAACTACAAGTGATCTATTACATCCGGTAATATGGCGTTTGTTTACGTCTCTTTGAATAAGACAATTGCTTCCAAAATGTTGATGATATTGATTTAAACGTATGAATAAGATTAATGTTTTTGTTATAACCTACAATATCAGCGTTGGGTATTACAAAATCGTGTTAAAATGTTATTTTATTGGTTATTATGTTATTGATAAGTGAGAAGAAAAAATTAAAAAGGATATTAAAATACGAATTGGCTATTTATACTACCTGGCTGTGGAACTTATGGGCACGGGCTGCGGTTGCGTCAAAATAGCCTCATATCCAAGTTCCTACACCCGGGTATCAGAAGTGAGAGGTTGGGATGAAAAAAACTATTTAAAATATTATTGTTGGATTTGTAAGATAAAATGAGGGGTAAATCCAAAGAAGAGATGCCCTTTTTTTTCCCTTCCAAATGGCCTCCATCTTGGATGACAAGACCAGTTAATTCTGTCACTAAATCTAAGTAAGTGTATCCCTAAACCTAACCTGAACCCTAAAAGTATCCCTAAACCTAACCTGAACCCTAATTCAGTAAACACACAAAAGACGATGTGGCATTTACCCTTAGGCTAATGATCATTCGAGGTGCCACGAGGGATAGATTTAGGGTTTGGGTTAGGCATAGGAACAGATTTAGGGTTCGTGTTAGGCATAGGGATAGATTTAGGGTTCGGGTTAGGCATAGGGATAGATTTAGGGTTCAGACTAGGCATAGGGATCGATTTAGGGTTCGAGTTAGGCATAGGGATAGATCTTCGTGGCACCTCAAATGATCATTTACCCATTCTTAATGTTAGCCAAATGAGATATAAAATGAAAGATAATTAAATGGACTATATGTTTGTAAACTTAATTATTCAGTTTAACTAAAATCAACTACTAAAAATCACATCCGAGTAGCAATGAGTCAAAATGGACCCAAACTCAAACACACAGCGCCACCATTCGCACTTGGGTGCCAGTTGTTCTACTTGATATTTACTTGCTAATGACATATAACTTTTATTTAATCATCTTGAATTCTGACTATAGTGATGGAAAAATAAATTTAAAAGAATGTCATTAAGCTTATATACACCATGAGACATTAATGTAATGTCATTAGGAAAACATACATCATGAGCTTTTTTAGGGATTATCCAAACATAAAGATTTTCAAAACAAAAAGAAAATCTGATCTACAAAGACATACATGAGTTATAAAAAATGATTAATGTTTAGTCAAGAACAGTTTAACTTAAACTAAAGATTTGCGAGTAGCGATTTGAGCAATTTTAAGGATAAGTGGAGTTACATTATTTTCACTTATATAGATACATACTTTATTCTTTTGGTCCTTAACAATGGGTAGGGAAATGAATAATTTTATGAAAAAAGAGCCTTCTGCTTTCAACTTAACACATAATGAAACACCAATAAGCATTATTGAAATAAGTCCATCTTTTAAATTATTGTAAAGCCTATTTTATTGGATATTTAATTTTAAAGTAAAAAAAAAAATCAAAATTAATAATTTGACTTTGATGCATTGAAATTAAAAACTTTTTCAAAATTTAGTACTTTAATACACAAACAAACAACAACATGACAGTGAACTACATGGGACGCATTTCAATTCTTGACCGTGGTGATGCGCCAGCTCAGGCGGTGATAGACCGGAATGCCCGCTCACTGGCACAGAGAGTAGCTGATGAAACACGGGATGAACTTAATAAAGTCATGACACGAGTTCAAAATGTAAGATATTTTTATGTTATCTTAAATAATCTTATGGTGAGTATAAAATATTTGTATAATAAGCCATAGTTATAAAGTATCAGTTAAATTCAATATCCTAAGTACATATCAACTGAGTATTCATATAAGTATCATGGAATGATAAGTAGATGAATACATCTCATTTTTTTAATTCTATACAAATCTTATTTATTAATTTTATAAAAATCTCATTTATTTATTCTATAAAAATCTTTTTTATTTATTCTATAAAATCTAATTTATTTATTCTATAAAAATAATATTTATTCATTCTATAAAACTCTATTTTATTTATTTCATGAACATGCTTCTTCTAAGGAAAAAAAATCTTTTTGTGGGTGCCTTTAAAAAAACAAAACAGGACTCTACAGCAATGCTTATTATGAATGATCTTCATATCATTTTGCATCCAGGTTTTAAATAGATAATGTATAACAAAAAAAAAAATAAAACAATTACATGAAGTATGATTTTTTTTTCACTAAACTTTACATGTCTCAAATAGTCAATGTGTACAGTTAAAGATCAATAATGGTTCACATATCCATGTTATATCTAACAGATCTATGGGGCTATGGATATTGTGGATGATACTTACCTGTCCCCATCCATGGAATATGTCAATGATTTGGTAAGCTCAGTTCTCATTTGTTACTTTGATCATTGCTGGCATATTTTTTACTGCTTTCTTATTAATTCAATTTCTATATTTGTAACTTCAAATCCATTTTTTAAAACTATTACTTCAGTTCAAAGTAATTAAATAGAACCAATGCTAGGTGAATTCTTTTTCTTTTTTTTAAACTTCATTATGACAAAAGACTTATGATCTAATTTTGTTTTATTGATTGTGGTGTTTTTTTTTTTTCTATACTTATGAGATCTACACCCTACAAATTACTTTGATAGTTAGCTGTAACTTAGTTATTGTGACTTTTTTTGTTGATTGTTTTTTTTTGCAGAGCTAATTAGAAGCCATTCTCAAAGATGAAATCAAGAAACGACAGGTACAAAGGTTAGTCTTATTCTTTGTCTTTTTTTTTAGCTTCTTTATGAACAAAGACTTATGTTTGTATTGTGTTTTACTGTTTGTGGTGTTTTTTTTTTTTCTATACTTATGAGATCTACACCCTACAAATTACTTTGATAGTTAGCTGTAACTTAGTTATTGTGACTTTTTTTGTTGATTGTTTATTTTTGCAGAGCGAATTAGAAGCCATTCTCAAAGATGAAATCAAGAAACGACAGGTACAAAGTTTAGTCTATTCAAATGAACAATTTATCACATAGGCCTTAAACGTTGTAAACTTGGTTCAAAATGTAATTTCTGAGGTAGGATTTAGTTGCTTGAAATTTTGTTCAAAAAGTCTTTTACCTGAAAAGTTTTAAATGTTTGAAACTTTTGATAAAGAGTGTCATTTTCCTATACAATTAAAATGGAACCTAATCCATTGTGAACAAGGCAACGACATATAATGAATAACAATTTATCAACATTACAGTATCAACAACAAGTTACTGTCTTCATTGTGGGCTACTCTGATATTTGCCATCAAAAGCTAAGACTTCTTCAACAAGTTAATGAGGTAAAGTAAGATTTTATTTGTTGTGTGAGAAAGGTACTATAACATTTAGTCTCTTGTGGTTGAAAAGTATACAAATTGACTCATAAAGTACAACCAACGTTTCAGTGGATGGGTGTTGATGTTGAGACTTATTTTTCACAGATAGATATTGGATCCAGGAGACATGTAGAACAATAGAGTTTTAAAATATTTTATTGTATTATGATTAAGATGATTAAGTAGCAAAAAAATGTCAAAACAGTTATAAACACGTTATCATAAAAATGTAATAGTAAAATGTTATTATTAAAATATAATCATAAACATGTAATTGTAAAAATTTAATCATTCATCGGATTAGTTTAGAAGTTCTCTACAACCATGGCCTTTATGTTAACATATGTGTGTTTACTAACTCACACAGTGCACGTCAAAGTGTTATTCTAGTGTTGTCTCTCATGTTAATTAACATAGATGTGTTTACTGAATATATAAGGTCACACAGTGCATGTCATAGTGTTATTCTAGTGTTGTCTCTCATGTTAATTAACATAGATGTGTTTACTGAATATATAAGGTCACACAGTAAACGTCATAGTGTTATTCTAATGTTGTCTCTCATGTTAATTAACATAGATGTGTTTACTGAATATATAAGGTCACGCAGTGCATGTCAAAGTGTTATTCTAGTGTTGGCTTTTATGTTAATATAGATGTGTTTACTGAATATATGAGGTCACACTGTGCATGTCATAGTGTCATTACATTGTTTAGAAAATGACAGATAATGTAGTTAACACCTATAATTTATTGTCTTCATCAGTTTTTCATGGAGAACTGCAAAAACATCGATGAAGAAGATTGGTTTCCAACTACACCAGACATGGACTTGGATGAGGTTCGTGGTCACAGCTTAGAGAACATTAATATGCTGAGTTTTATACAAAATAGAACACAATAATTAAATGTATAAGGACATGGAGCCTGTTTTGAAATTTTCAATAATAACTTTACAAGTTTAATATTAAGAATATTTGTTAAGCAATGATGTTGCGCAAGTTTGAAACACAAACGTTTGAAAATAATTGGGTTCTTTGATAATAGCTAGCAATGTATTTTAATATGATAAGTTTAATATGATTCATTTTGTTGGTTGAATTAATGTACATAAGATTTTTATCGAAACAAAAAGTAAAAATGTTTAAATATTTTTTATTGAAAAAAATAATGAATTATAAAATTTGGCATTTAACAAATTCTGAATTTTTTAATTTTTAAAAATTTAACAAAAAATATTTTTTTATTGAAAAATAATGAATTATTAAATTTGGCATTTGTTGAACTTAGACAAAAAACAACAACTATGATGTTAGAGCTATGCTGGAGAGCTATGATGTTAGAACATTTATACATTTTGATTATGACCATATGATATTCAAGTTGTGACTGTTTGAAATAACATTTAAAGTGATGATGGGACATACACAACTTTGTAATTGTGTGAAATATATTTCCCCAATTGCCCAGGTCTCCAACACTGTTGAGGATTCATTGAACCACGCCCATGAACTGACCAAGAGATTGGCTGAACTCAACAAGGACATGATCAAATACATGGGAGCGGCGGCCGAGAAGAAAGCCAGTAACAAGTGAGTACTTAGTTAATGCTGCAGATTTGAATACACCTAGTGCTCGACTCATGACCGCGATCGGCTCCAACAGACTGGTTGTAACACAATGTGGTCGTAAGTTGAGTACCATTTGTGTACAGTAATGTGAAGTGATATTATGAAAATATTTAAGTTAAATTATATCTAAATACCTTTTATGATTGTTACAAATCATAATTTTTGATGTTCATTTTATGCCATTTGTATCATCTCTACACCATTTAGTTTCTTGTTTTCACATCATCAGGTTTAAGAAAAACACTACATTAACTGAACATGTAAAACTGGTTTAATATTTTCAAAACATGCAAAAACAGGTGTTGAAAATACTAGAGGAAACATTTTCCCAATTGCCAAACCCATCAAACTGTCATTAACATCAAAATATTATATAAACATGCAAGAAACATTTTTATTGGTCACTGGTGCTTGGCTCCAGATCAATAATGTGACCATCTAAGGCAGCAGTTGGGCCAGAAATAAACCTGAAATCTATTTTGGCTAGTGACTATTGCCGTAATGTCGAATGGTCATAAGTTGCATAGGTCATAAGTCAAGCACTAGCTGTAGTAATCAGTTAGTACTTAGTTAGTGCTGTACATTTGAATAGTAGTAAGTGAGCACTTAGATAGTGCTGTAGATTTGAATAGAATATGTTGAAACTGTCAACCAGTTGTTTTGTAGTAGCATCATACAGTTGCACATGGTTAGCCACTCAGCTGTACATAGCCACTCAGCTGTACATAGCCACTCAACTGTACATAGCCCCTTGGCTGTACATAGCCACCAAGTTGTACATAGCCACCAAGCTGTACTTAGCCACTTGGCTGTACATAGCCACTTATTTGTACATATCCACCAAGCTGTACATAGCCAACAAGCTGTACATTGCCACTAAGCTGTACATAGCCACTAATCTGTAAATAGCCACCAAGCTGTACATATCCATAATCATTGGTATACATAGCTACCAAGCTGTAAACAGACACAAAGTTGTACAAGCCACAATGCTGTACATAGACACAAAGTTGTAAAAGCCACAATGCTGTACATAGCCACTCAGATGTACATAATTATTAAATAAGGCCTACGTCTGTATTGATTAACAAAAAAAACCACCTCTGTTATAACATTTATTCCCTTAAAATTTTAATTGTTTTTTCTTTGTACGGAATAATCAGGGGAAATATAACTGAACCAAAGTAAGTCACAAATACATTGCAATGAAGATGTTGTATTTTAGGATGTCCGTTGGTATACATAAATTGTAACAACAATCATAGTAATCACCATCATTAACAATATATGATGGAAATATTGAGTAATAATAAAAGTGATGTGTTATTGTTACTGTTCATATATAAATTGTCATAACAATTGTCAGCTTTGTAACCATGTGAGGCAGGTTATGTTGTAAAGTCATATTCAGCATTGCTAAAACAAGTAATTGAAATGAATACGTAGGAATCTGTTTGGTGACATAATATTACCTTTCGTCCTAAGAAATCTCTCTTAATATTTAATAGCAACATGTTCATTTGCCTATACAATTCTTGGAAAAATAGACAGTGATGAAGAAGACTCCATTTATTTGGAAATTTGTGAAGGTTTTATTTAATCTCATACAAGCTTCATTACAAGCAAAGTTTATTTGATTTAAGATAAATTATTTGCTTTCTTTGATGTAAATGACAAAGATTTTAAAAAAAAAATTTAAATATTCGGTTGCAAATAAAAATAATTCAATAATTAAATTTTACAAAAGAGTGATATCCCTATCAAATGATTTTGTTTAGAATTAAATATTTTTGCCCTCATTAGATTTGCCAATACGGTGTGCTGCAACATTAATCATCTCTAAAATAATGTTATTTATGTTTTATTTGATATTCTAGTATTGATCCACTTAAGTGTAAGGATTTTCTAATCACTTTGAATGTTGAGTGTTGTAACATTTCTTCTTTTTTTTTTGTCGTCAATTGGGACTTATTCTTTAGATGCATCTATTTCATTTCTTCCTGTTACACAAATTTAATTCAGTAAAAAATACATTTTAACCAGGATATTTTTTGCCAGTTTCTGTTGTATTTTTGTTGATCAAAATCATAGAGCCATACAGTTTTAGAGCCATGGAGCCATCAATACTTAGAGCCATACAGTTTTAGAGCCATGGAGCCATCGATACTTAGAGCCATAGAGCCATTGAACCATAGATCCTCAGAGCCATAGAACCTTAGAAAAATGTGGCTTTAGAGCCACAGAGCCTTAGATCCATGGAGTTATAGAGCCATGGAGCCATCAAGACTTAAAGCCATAGAACCTTAGAGCTATAAAGCCATGGAACCATAGACCTGCCGAGCCATAGAACCTTAGAAACATGGGGCCTTAGAGCCACATAGCCTTAGATTCACATAACCTTAGATCCACAGAGCCTTAGAGCCATAAAGTTAAAGAGCCATGGAGCCATGTTTTTAAAATTGTATTTAGTCAAAATCTGATAATTTATAAAATAGGAAACAGAAAACATATTAAATGTCTATATTATTTTATTGACCTGTAAACAGGACTCATTACATTGTTTGAGCCTGATATCTTCTGATGCCTTTTTGAGTCTTCATTGGTTTTGTTTTTTACAATTAGCTTTGACTTGTTTTATCAGTGTTCTATGTGTTTTGTATCCGTGTATTTTCAATGTTCTATTTGCTTTATATCAGTGTTTTATCAGTGCTCTATGTGTGTTGTATTCATGTTTTGTCAGTGTTGTATTTGTAGATCATGCATGGCTTAAACAATCTCGTATTATTTAAGGCTATACCAATTTTAAGAAATTGAAATAAATATGTCGGCTTATGCCAGATTATTTCACCCAATCAATAGTTTACATTTTCATCAATATTTTTAGTAATATATTTCCAATATTTTAACCATTATTTCATCAGTATTTTTATTAATATTTTTCCAAAATTTTAACAATATCAATATTTCATGAAAATTTAATTTAAAAAAACAGCGACATCATCCAATTCTAGGATGTCATTAAACATCTTACAATTAAAAGTTCAAAAAGAAACAAATTAAAAACCCAGTCATCTTTAAAATAATTTTCATTTCAATTTTTGTTAAATTGAAATTAAATACACAACTTACATAACTATAATTTAACTAAAATTGATGTTTTTTAAAAATGTTTATCTTCCCAGAGGGAGAAAGAAAATTGAGAAAGCCTTGCAGCAAGCCAAAGAAGATGTGAGTGGCCTTAGTGAGAAACTGCTTCACTTACAGAAAGGTAAAGTAATCATGTTTGGAAATTAAAGAGTTAATGAAACTGATACATTTAAATACAATTAAAATAGTAAAGCATTGAACTTAAAGAGTTAATGAAACTGATACATGTAAATACAATTAAAATAGTAAAGCATTGAACTTAAAGAGTTAATGAAGCTGATTCAGTTACAGAAAGGTAAAATAGTTCAGCATGGAACTTAAAGAGTTAATGAAACTGATTCATTTAAAGAAAGTTAAAATGGTTAGCATTGAACTTAAAGAGTTAATAAAACTGATTCATTTAAGGAAAGGAAAAATAGTTAAGCATGGAACTTAAAGAGTTAATTAAACTGATTGGAACCACTGCACAGGGCAACCTACTACCCTAATAGTGTGGGAACCACTTATCTTATAAAATAGAGGAGATGAAATAAAAAACAATTTACAGACTTAATTTTAAAAAAAATTCCTAACACCCCTCCACCCCCACCCCACTCTCAATTCCTCTTACCCATAATTAGAGTTGGAAGACCGGGAGGAAAAGGTCCACGTCATGGTCAAGCAGATGGAGTCTAAAAATCTGGAGGTTCAAAAATTTCGAACAGCAGCTGAACTGGCTAAGGTAATTTGTGTAAGACAGACTTTGATTGATTTGATGTGGCTTGAAACCCAAGGGTTTAGTTGACATACACATTAGTTTGTGCTAGAGATTCACAAGCCTATTTCATAAGCATTCATTTCAAGGTTTCCCTTAACCTTCACCTGGAGACTTTTTGAACATTTGCCAGGAGATCATTCTTGATTTAGGCCTAAAATGACTTTTGTTTTTGTCTCAGTCATTATCCCCATCTTTTCTCATCCCCCACATTTTTCACACTTTTTTCCCAACAATGGAACTCAGGAAACTATTATAACATTCCTTGGCTATAGCAGATATGTTAAAATACAACATTTCCAACTCTTTGTCTCGTTGTGGGACTGTACTCTTTGTCTGACCAATGTCCCAGGCAGCTGCTGGAGAAATAAATGCGCTGCACAAAGAAATTGCCTTGAGAGAAGCCAAAATTATTTCACAGCGACAACAGATTTCTAAACTTGAAGTAGAGCTGACAGAAACTAATCACATAAAGGAGAAGAGTCTGACAAAGTTAAGCTTTTCTGATGAAGAAAGCCAGGTGATGAGTGGTGGTTGCTTGCAGTGAAAATTGTATACTAAATTATGATTTGGTTGCTAAATTTCACTTTGCACTTTTATATATTTTTTTGTTGTTTAGCGATAGATTCTTTCGATTAATGACTGAATATTCTAGTCCTAGATTTTATCTGTATTGATTGCATTCTGCAGTGACAGAAACTCTCCAACACATACCTACTCACCTTAAACATGGCATTCTGTATTGAGAGAACACTTCTACAAAACATCTCTGCTTAACTTGAATTTCAAAATTATTTCCTTAATAAAACTTTAAAATTCACTCAAGTGTATTTTTTTTCTGGATGCCAAGAATGATCACTCAACTAATAAAGTCTATGTTAGTTGAGCAATCTCCCTTTGGTTTACAAAAAAAACAAACAAAAAAAACCAAATTAATTCCTTACACTGCAGATTATATTTCAAAGGTTTTCAGCACAACTCTTCACCTGTTGCACTTGCACTTACCTGTAATGACTTGAAATGCTTCTGTTTTGCAATGCATAACTTTTCAAGAATCATAATGTTTTATGAAACTGCAAACAAATATATAAGCAATTTTTGTATAAAACTTCTTTAAAAAGAACAGTGTGTGTGCGATTTAACTCTTTCCCTTCAATTAAAAATGTGTTGGATTTTTAAACATTTAGTTGTTGACCATTATGTAATAGACCAAACAGACCTAACCAACCAAAGCGACCAAATAGACAAAACAGACCAAATAGACCAAACAGACCAGTCACAGTTGTTTGATTCAAACCTAGACATTTAAATCAGATCATACTGACAATCCTTAGGAGTTTTCATCTTGAAGATCTACTTTCTCACTCTGTATGTGGGCCTACTTTCTCACTCTGTATGTGGGTTTAATTTCTCACTCTGTCTGTGGGCCTACTTTCTCACTCTGTATGTGGGCCTACTTTCTCACTCTGTCTGTGGGCCTACTTTCTCACTCTGTGTGTGGGCCTTCTTTCTCACTCTGTCTGTGGGCCTACTTTCTCACTCTGTCTGTGGGCCTACTTTCTGACTCTGTATGTGGACCTACTTTCTCACTCTGTATGTGGGTCTACTTTCTCACTCTGTCTGTGGGCCTACTTTCTCACTCTGTATGTTGGCTTACTTTCTCATTCTGTATGTGCGCCTACTTTTTCACTCTGTCTGTGTGCCTACTTTCTCACTCTGTATGTGGGCCTACTTTCTCACTCTGTCTGTGGGCCTACTTTCTCACTCTGTATGTGGGCCTACTTTCTCACTCTGTATGTGGGCCTACTTTCTCACTCTGTATGTGGGCCTACTTTCTCACTCTGTCTGTGGGTCTACTTTCTCACTCTGTCTGTGGGCCTACTTTCTCACTCTGTATGTGGGCCTACTTTCTCACTTTGTATGTGGGCCTACTTTCTCACTCTGTGGGCCTACTTTCTCACTCTGTCTGTGGGCCTATTTTCTCACTCTGTCTGTGGGCCTACTTTCTCACTCTGTCTGTGGGCCTACTTTCTCACTCTGTGTGGGTCTACTTTCTTACTCTGTATGCTACTTTCTCTCTCTGTCTGTACAATCTGGATTCTTTTTGTCCTAGAAAATGCAAGCGCATAACATTCAAACATTTGGTTAAAATACCTTGTTACGTTTTGCTGTGATATTTTGTTGTATTTTTCTTCTTTCCTGCTTCATTGGCTGAAAATATTTCTAAATCCATCAATCAGAATATATGTAACTTGGAATTTTTAAAGATATATCTCAGTAGCTCCATTTGTCCATTGTGATATCACTATTTATCATTGATTCTTGGGTTTCAATATGGTAAAAATAATGACATAATATTATGAAGAAACAAATTATTCTAAAGAAACTTAAAATAAAAAAAAAATAATAATAAAAAAAAAATTAAACAAAATTGAATCTTATTTTGTTTATCTTATTTTGTTCATCTTATTTAGTTCATTTTGATTTGTTCATCTTATTTTGTTCATGTCATTTTTGACATCTGAATTTGTTCATCTTATTGTTTGTCTTAATTTTTTCATCTTAATTTTTTCAATCTTATTTTATGTCTTAATTTTTTAGTCTTATTTTTTCATCTTATTTGCTTCATCTTCACGTCACCTTGTTAATATTATTTTCTTCATCTTATTTAACTTCAGCAAAAAATTGTGTTGCTACAAAAAGAGTTGGACGAGCAGAAAAAGCAGAATGAAGATGTTAGAAAAGGTTTGTCATTAACACTACCACAATGAAATCTCATATATTATTAACCCTATAAATCTAATTTGAAGCTTTTTTTTTTTAAATTTATTATTTGGAATATTTGCTCAATTTCTTTATCATGTTGTTGGCTTTAAAGCACAATTTTTTATTGTTTATTTCATTTTCTTTATATAATTTAAAACTTATAAAAGGTAAAATAAACTAGCTAACCATTAAAACTGGCTACTCCGTTTTCTCAGAGATGACCAAACACTTGGACCACCAAATCAGTGTGCTACATGAAAGTCACCGACAGGCCATTGAGGATCTGAAAACACAACACGAATCAGAGACTAAACAGATGCAGGTAGGTGCAACAATGACACATCTTAAATCTCAAAACACATCGTTCCCGTGATGCACAAACGAAACCCAGCATGCGTTAGGTGCCACAATGACAAATCTCAAATATATCCTTCCCGTGTTGCACTAACATATCTCAGCAAGCATTTTCCACAAACATAAATAGTACAAGATAAAGGAGCAAACCTTACTGAGAAAATTGTGATTTTTTCTGGCTTTAACAAAACAATTATACAAATTTTAACATATTCAAGTGTATCCCAATAGATTTCTTGGGATCTTAGAAGAATTATAAAAATGGAGTAAACAATTTTTTTTTTTAAATGATGCCTATTCATTTACTAGAAAAGAAAGCAGTTTTTGTATAGAAGTAATCCATTTCCCATCCTAAAGTAATTCATTTCCCTTCATAAGTAATCCATTTTTTTACTGATGTAACCAATTTCCCTTACTACAAAGAATTCACATTTCATTGCATGGCTTTTCATGGAAGTGTATCAGTACGTATTTCGTTCTAGAGTTATCTTCTATTATATAGGGTTATCTTCTCTTATGGGTATTTAAAAAAACAACAACACATTTTACGGTGTTATGTTTCTTTTTTATTCCTTTATTCAAAATGTTGGTTTTCATTCTTGATACACAGCCAGATATCCAATGCATGCATTTAGTTGATAAACTGTTTTAGAATCATCCCTTCATTTTTATTTATAGTTCAGTTTCAATTTTAGAAAAGTCTCAATTAAATATTTCAGTAAATTTCATATTCACACTGTATGAGTTGGTTGTTAATGTGCTAACAATGTCAACCTCTGTGACAACCTCTGTGTTAACATCTGTGTCAACCTGTTTTGATCTTTGTGTCAACCTCTGTGTCAACCTTTATGTCAACCACTGTGTTACCTTTGAAGTCATACAATTTATATTTCAACCTCATACTTAAATATATATTAACAGCTTTTTTGCTAAAATCATTCAAATTTAAAGGATTGTTGGCCTTCATATTTCATACATTTGTTAACACAATTATCAGTTTTAAATGAGATATGACCCTACATTTGTTAACACAATCCTCAGTTTTAAATGTAATAGGATCCTACATTTTTTAACACAATCATCAGTTTTAAATCTAATAGGATCCTACGTTTGTTAACACAATCATCAGTTTTAAATCTAATAGTATCCTACGTTTGTTAACATAATCATCGATTTTAAATCTAAATAGGATTCTACATTTGTAAACACATTCATCAGTTTTAAATCTAATAGGATCCTCCATTTGTTAACACAATTATCAGTTTTACATCTGATAGGATCCTACATTTGTTTTGAAAAATAAATATAGGCCTACACAATTATTAAATTTTTTCCACACCAATGTAATTGTAAAATTTTAAAAGAGTGAAGTTAAAAATTAAAAAAAAAAAAAAAAAAAAAAAAAAAAAAAAAAAAAAAAAAAAAAAAAAAAAAAATAAAAAAAAAGAAACAAAACTAAGTTTTTTTTGGAAAATAACCAAAAACGAGAAAAAAAAAAAAAAAAAAAAAAAAAAAAAAAAAAATAAATATTTAAAAAGAGAAAACCATCTTCTGTTTTTTCTGATAATTAACCAAAATGAAGCAAAAAAAAAAAAAAAAAAGAAAAAAAAAAAAAAAACAATGAATGAAGAGAAAAGAAAAAAAAGTTTGAGCTTAAGTTAAAAAGGAAACCAACAAAATTATCATGTACATTTTAAGCCATGAGTTTTCGTCTAGAAAGATGGTATGGTTTTGAATGATAGTTACTGTGACATAACTGCAGATCTGTCAGGTAAATTTATGATCTTTGAACACACGCTATTTATTGATGTGTCCCATGGTTGTACTGCTGTAGACCCCTGGCATGTTCATCAATAATTGATGTCTGGTATCTTTCAAACTGTTTTTGTTAGCTTACAATGTAACCATGATATATTTTTAAACTAGTCTAACCAAACAGTCTTAGAAGCAGATGTCCATGTGTATGAATTATGTTTTTGAATTTTTTTTTAAAAAGCTTTTTAAAAGCTCAAAAGCCTTCCCTGCATAAAACATTGGGTTACCCTGTGTTTAAAACATTGGGTTACTCTGTGTTTAAAACATTTGGTTACTCTGTGTTTAAAACATTGGGTTACTCTGTGTTTAAAACATTGTGTTATTCTGTGTTTAAAACATTGGATTACTCTGTGTTTAAAACATTGGTTTACTCTGTGTTTAAAACATTGGTTTACTCTGTGTTTAAAAATTGGTTTACTCTGTGTTTAAAACATTGGTTTACTCTGTGTTTAAAACATTGGTTTACACTTTAAAAAAACCAAAAAAAAACAACTAATTTTTAGTAATTTGCTTTAATAGGGTCAATCCATTTGTGGAAATTAAAGTCGAGATTATATACAAACCCATTCATTATAATAAATTGAGATTTTGTCACATACATTTAAAAACTGACAGAATACAATTTTTACCAACCCCTTCCACCACCACCGCCAAAACAACAACAAAAACAAACAACAAACAAATACCCTTAGAAAACAAAAACTTGTTACGCCACACAGCATGCCCCTATTTACTTTCACTCTTCATAACCTCTTTTACTCTTTATTTCTGTCAATCCCGTGATTTGTCTTATTTCAATATTCAACCAAAGCTGTCTGGCATACTTAGCCACTGCCACTGTCTAGCTTACTTTGCCCCTGTCACTGTCTGACTTACTTTACCCCTGCCACCGTCTGACTTACTTTGTCTCCGCCACCGTCTCAGTTACGCCCCACCTCCCCTCCCCTCCAGCCCCACCCCACTCCACGCCACTTTGCCATTCATTGGTTCCGGCTTTGACTTTGAAACCTGCTTAATTTTGATCCACTTGTTGACGTAATTCGACGTGCGCTCTGTTTACACGCGGGGCAGGGGGAGGGGGTGGTAAGTCTGTTGTCACAACACCAAGGGGCATTACTCGCATTGCTGTACTGCTCCAACCTCACGTCTCCTGTGACCCATGATCTAAAACAACAATGGCGGCCGTCGCCCATGGCAACCAGAACGCCGAGCAGAGGGCCGTTAATTTAATGAACGTCTGTTCCTTTATTAGATACAACGGCAAACTGCTGCAGTCGGGTCCACAATTTTCAACTCAGGGGCGGAGTTAAGAAGGTTCTGCCACCCCAAGGGATCACCCAACCCAGCCATGCAGTCTCTGAGTTTTTATGGATACCACCGCAACACGTCATCTCCATCTTCAGACCAACATCACACTTTAAAATAAATAATGAAGCAACTTGGATGGTTATTGGTAGTGTGGGTGTCACACCCAGGAGAGCGGAGAGGGAGGGAGAGAGAGATCGGTAGATGGATGATTGGATGAATGGATGGAGAGAGATTGAGACAGAAGGAGAGAGAGAGAGAGAGAGAGCGAGGGGTAGAAAGAGATTGGTAGATGGATGAATGGATGGAGAGAGATTGAGACAGAAGGAGAGAGAGAGAGAGAGAGGGGGGAGGGAGAGATTGGTAGATGGATGATTGGATGAATGGATGGAGAGAGATTGAGACAGAAGGAGAGAGAGAGAGAGAGAGCGAGGGGGGGGGGGAGAGTTATACTTCTGCTCGCGGGGACACCTGAAATGACCGGTTAAAGACATGCCTGAAAAGAAGCTACACTATGGATTTGATGTGTGTGTGAGACAGAAGGAGAGAGAGAGAGAGAGAGGGGGGAGGGAGAGATTGGTAGATGGATGATTGGATGAATGGATGGAGAGAGATTGAGACAGAAGGAGAGAGAGAGAGAGCGAGGGGGGGGGGAGAGTTATACTTCTGCTCTCGGGGACACCTGAAATGACCGGTTAAAGACATGCCTGAAAAGAAGCTACACTATGGATTTCATGTGTGTGTCATGTCAACTGGGATCGATCCAGGGATCCGGTGTATGAGGACATGAATAGGTTTATGTAACAGTCATACGTTGAGATTCTATAGCTTAGTTCTCAAACTAGACATACACCATACCGCTTTGGTTAATGCCTTGAAACATACTACGACATACGATACTCAAGCCCCCGTCTTAATATGTTAAGGCTAATGGCACTGTGATGGTCAGGGCAGATTGTGAGTTTTAGTCCACAAAGTTTTCTGCAGAGGGCATGGCTCCCTCACTAACTACTGCTCTCCCACTAACCACTGTTCTCCTACTAACCACTGCTCTCCTTCTTACCATTACTGTCCCACTAACTGTAATGCACTTTCACTAACCACTGCTCCTTGCTCCTTCATAAACCGCTGCTCTCCCAGAAACCGCAGCTCTCCAATTAACCGCTGCTCTCCCACCTCTACTACTCTCCCACTAATCACGGCTGTCCCACTAACTACTGCTCTCCCAACAGCCACTGTTCTCCCACTAACTACTGCTCTCCCAACATCCACCGCTCTCCCACTAACTACTGCTCTCCCAACGTCCACTGCTCTCCCGAAATCCGCTGCTCTCCCACTAACTACTGCTCTCCCAACATCCACTGCTCTCCCACTAACCACTCTGCAACTCTGCTTTCATTTATACCGTACTTAGTATTAGCCTTATTCTTATGGACGCAATTTTCTGCCGATATAATTGCTCTCCCACTAACCACTGCTCTCCCACTAACTACTGCTCTCCCACTAAGCAATGCTCTGCCACTAACCCCTACTCTGCTTTAACACAACTCGCTTTATCACCGTGTGAACGGAGGCTGTGACGTCGCTAGGGTTGGTGCCGCCCGACGCTGACACCCCCTCCCCCCACTGCGCACCCCGATGATCGAAGGCGTTTCTCCTTTCTAAAGGTCCGTCAACATCTGTGGTGTTGGTTGTGTCATTGGAAGATGCATACCAATCATGGAGCATACGCCCATGATTCAAATTCAATTGAATTCAATTCAATTGAACCTGTTCCAAAATATTCTAATTCCTTTTATTGACATACTCAATAATGCTCAATAATCTTATTGACTTCCTTTCTAAACTGACCTAAAAATAAAACAAAAAATGGACAGCTGCTCTAAACTGACCCTCAAACAAGATATGAACAACTGTTCTAAACTGATTGATGTAACTCTTAGAAGTGGCCTTATTCTTCGTATAGGCCTGTTTGTCAGACTTAGTGGTGGCCCTATTTTTATAGGCCTGTTTGTCAGACTTAGTGGTGGCCCTATTTTTATAGGCCTGTTTGTCAGACTTTGTGGTAGCCCTATTTGTTATAGCCTGTTTGTAAGACTTTGTGGTAGCCCTATTCGTGTTGTTACCCCACTTGTTTAACTGAGGTAAGTCTTCTAACCAAACTTAATCAGTTATCCCATTTCTTCCAACGGCTGAAAATCGCGATCTCGTTGATTTGTTGAATTGTCCTTTAAGTACTTAACAACGTATCTTTCATCAAATTGTTGAAAGTTGTCTACCTACTGATTCTGTTGAGGTCATCTAGGTTAAAACTGTTGGGCTGTGTCTGTCTATTAAATTGTTGAGAGTTGTCTGCCTATTGAATTTGTTGGAGTTATCTGCCTGTTTAATTGTTTGGTATTGACAATCTTTGAATTGTTGGGCTTTGTCTGTCTATTGAATTGTTGGGCTTTGTCTGTCTATTGAATTGTTGGTCTTTGTCTGTCTATTGAATTGTTGGGCTTTGCCTGTCTATTGAATTGTTGGTCTTTGCCTATCTATTGAATTGTTGCGCTCTGTCTGTCTATTGAATTGTTGGTCTTTGCCTTTCTATTGAATTGTTGGTCTTTGTCTGTCTATTGAATTGTTCGTCTTTGCCTGTCTATTGAATTGTTGGTCTTTGCCTGTCTATTGAATTGTTGGGCTTTGCCTGTCTATTGAATTGTTGGTCTTTGTCTGTCTATTGAATTGTTGGGCTTTGCCTGTCTATTGAATTGTTGGTCTTTGCCTATCTATTGAATTGTTGCGCTCTGTCTGTCTATTGAATTGTTGGTCTTTGCCTTTCTATTGAATTGTTGGTCTTTGTCTGTCTATTGAATTGTTCGTCTTTGCCTGTCTATTGAATTGTTGGTCTTTGCCTGTCTATTGAATTGTTGGGCTTTGCCTGTCTATTGAATTGTTGGTCTTTGTCTGTCTATTGAATTGTTGGGCTTTGCCTGTCTATTGAATTGTTGGTCTTTGCCTATCTATTGAATTGTTGCGCTCTGTCTGTCTATTGAATTGTTGGTCTTTGCCTTTCTATTGAATTGTTGGTCTTTGTCTGTCTATTGAATTATTCGTCTTTGCCTGTCTATTGAATTGTTGGTCTTTGTCTGTCTATTGAATTGTTGCGCTCTGTCTGTCTATTGAATTGTTGGTTTTTGCCTTTCTATTAAATTGTTTGTTTTTGTCTGTCTATTGAATTGTTGGTCTTTGTCTGTCTATTGAATTGTTGGGCTGTGTCTGTCTACTGAATTGTGGGGAGTTGTTTGCCTATAAAAAAGGTTGAGGGTTGACGAATTTGACCAAAAGACACCAAAACAAACCCCACGCGCCTCAGCCCTACCCGCCAACCCAATGAACTCGTAGCTACCACCACCTCACAGTCAGGTCTACCACAACTGTCCCCACGGTCATGTCTACCACAGCAATCCAACAATACAGTCAGAACCCTGGGCCAGATTTGGCGCCAACATGTTCGTCTTCCGCCCGTAGCATGGCACTAAGGACATTACAAGGTAGATAACTGGGGCGACCGGAGCTACTCGTTTTCTATGTTCAATGATAACATTTCATGAGTGGATTACCTTTCCTTTGTTTTGCTTTTTTAACGGAAAGACGTGATCCAAAGTAGTCATCCTAGTGTTGTCTCAGATAATTATTGATCAATTTCTGAATTCGAACAATGTGAACAGTTTTGGTTAGTGTGTGTTCGTGGAAGCTAGAAATGGAAAATTTTGAGGATGGAAATCATTAGAGGGATATGTTGTGACATTGGCATTAGGATATATATCATAGGGATTTCTTTTGATCGTAGAAGCCATCATGGGGATAATTTTGTGATTGTAGAAATTATAAAATACATAAAATTATGACAATTAATTATTTTTCAATGGACTTAAATTTAAATAGATTTGATAGATTTAATGACTTCCCAGATTTTCTAAAATACAAATTAATGTACAATTTGTGAAACATATTTTTCTTGGTTATGATATATGTATATATAGTTATTGATTGGTCGAAATAATCAAGTATTTATTTGTAAAGTGAATTATCGTCAAGAAGTAATCTTCAATGTCTTATCAAGAAGCATTCTTAAAATGTCCTATCATTGAGAAGTATTCTTAAAGTGTCTTCAACTATTATTACAGTGTCTTATAATCAAATGATGTTAAATTTTCTTATCAAGAAGTATTATTTAAGTGCCATATCATTAAGAAGTATTCTTAAAGTGTCTTAAAGTATTCTTAAATTGTATTAACATATTCCTAAGCTGTCTTATCCATTCTTGGGGATTGAAAAAAACAATTGCACCGAAAAATACATAAATAAATGAACTGAACTAAGTCTTAGTTTAGGAGTCTTACGTTACTACCGCACCCCCCACGGGGGCCACCCTTTAAAATAATTATTTCATAACACCTATAAAAAGTCACCTTCTGAAGACATGAGAGGAGGCATTTTGCCGATACGACGTTGTGCACCGGTGTCAATTTTTTTTTTTAAAGTCGATTATTGCACAGTAAATCAGTGCAATTCAAATGCCTAGCTTTCTACCTGTTCATGTTCTGACGTCGCCTCCGTCCGTCTGGTAAGCTATCCAAATCACTTAACATAAGCCACTAGGTTTGTCGAGGTCTGTCGACGTAAGACCCCTCTTGTTGAAGCCTACGACCACCCTAGAGTAGCAGACATGACCCCGTGACGGTCTGACAGGGTAATACCGTTATTAAGACCAGACCCCAGCGACGTGGTCGGCCGATCGATAAGTCGACTCGACTCCACGCTGTCAAATGTCTATTGTTATAGACAGCGTGTTGAAGAACAAAGTCTTTCGGGCGATTTTTTTGTTTGTGCTCGTCTTTTGTGATCAGACCGCTTTTTTTTGGTTTTGGACTTTGAAAATGTTTTAACGATAGGTTGGTAGGGGGAAAAGGGGGGGGGGGGGTGTTGTGTGGGGTTGTTCGGTAAATGGCATCAGGTTAACCAGATTGAAACTGTCGAAATACCGATTGCTGGTTGACAACGTCAGGCTGTGGTGGGGGGGGGGGGGTTTGTTGTGTGGGGTTGTTCGGTAAATGGCATCAGGTTAACCAGATTGAAACTGTCGAAATACCGATTGCTGGTTGACAACGTCAGGCTGTGGATATGAATGGATGCACTGTGGAGGATACACTAGCTAAAGTTAATGGATTACAGAATATATCAGGGTTTGGTAGAACATGCAGTTATAATATGATGAACAAAACTGGATATTCATGTTATATAAGTTATTGATACACAAACAATTCGCAGGACGTTTTTGGTGGATACTTGGATAATAAATGGGAGATAATGGATATACCAACAACAGTGTCTTTCAAACCGTGTAAAACTTAAAAACTTGGAATTATTCCCAGTCTCTTTACGGATCAAGGTCAGAGGGAGTGTAGTGTAACGTTAATTCTCCATTGTATCATCCATTCATCCACGCTGCGAGCCCACTCTTTCATCCTGCTGGATAACAGGCGCGAATATTGAGCCGCTACACAAATGGTGTATTGTTAAACACAGACAGTTCTTTCTAAATTTTGTGCTCGGCTATTTCTTTTTCCCCTCAGTTGAAATATTTGTGTGTTTTCCAAATCCTTTTTAAAAAATAAAAAAAATAATAACTTCGCTTTTTTTTATTGGCTTGCAAAAAAACCTTCGGACTGCTAATTGACCCACTTCCCGTCGACCCATTGAGCTGAATCTTTGCACATAGACTCGTTGACAACACATTCGTTCGAATTTTGGAAGTTGGTTCCTATATGTATTTATTTTATTTTATTTTTTTAAAGAGCATGGTTAAATGTACTCAATGAACCCAACTTGTTTACTTTTATTCAATGACCAACATAGTCAACCATCTTTTGGTGTTTAGTGTATTTCATCGACCTTGTGCCGCAATGTAGGTCAAGGTGAAACGGGGTTAGATCGTCTCACAAAGCTGAATTTCGTAGGCTAAGGTGTACTTTCATGTCGTGCCTGCTGTGTTACCATGGCGACGCCGCTAGTTCAGTACATGGACCTAAGACTGACCATCGACAACAACCCCCCGGCGTATGACTTTCGGCCAGGAGCTCTGCCGCCCAGCCACCACAGGAAGGGAGTGAGGAGTAGCAGACGCAAGGTTTGTCTTGATGACGTCGTGTTAAGAGTGTGCGATTTTTTTTAAACTCTAAAACTTTGGTTTCTTTAAGACTTGAGTGTTAGTTAACGTTTGGTGTGTCCACATCTTACATCTAAGTGTTGATCAACGTGTTGTGTGTCCACATCTTATATCTAAGTGTTGATCAATGTTTGGTGTGTCCACATCTTACATCTAAGTGTTGATCAACGTGTGGTGTGTCCACATCTTATATCTAAGTGTTGATCAACGTGTGGTGTGTCCACATCTTACATCTAAGTGTTATTCAACGTTTGGTGTGTCCACATCTTACATCTAAGTGTTGATCAATGTTAATATCCATGTTTAGACTTGAGTTATCACGAAGAGCCTAAACAACACTTGATGACCGCACACTGTGATAACATAATTAGTTTGATACACTAGGGCGGCGCAAATTGCATTAAGACAAATTCAGTGGGGAACATATCCTTAGAATTAGCCAGAGAGGAACCTACATACACATTTGTTATTGTACATCTGCATCAAACTTTAACACACCACCAAATGACCTGACTTGTTGATTGCCATCCCACTCACACACACATTTATAACCATCATAAAAAAAAACATATACCCCTACTTACATTAAGCTTATGTTAAGAAACATGAGCCTACTATCAGATCGATGGAGATTGTATACGTTTAAACTAGTAAGATACATGCGCCTACTATCATATCCAGATAGATTGTATGCATTTAAACACGTAAGGGTCATGGGATAGCGCTCGAAAAATAACAGGACCAAGAAAAATGCATTCTCTGATCCAAAATGATAAAACCTTGATCCGCGATAGCTCACCCCCCCCCCCGCCCCCGGTCAAAAAAAGTGGATAGTAGAGTATCATATTTAAATACTGGATCTTTGTTATGAACGGGTAGGTATTAACTCTTGTGTGGTCTGGTGGTAAGAGGGTGGTGCTAAAGTAGATTGACTTCAGATACGCTCACTGTAAGAGGGTGGTGCTATAGTAGATTGACTTGAGATATGCTTACTGTAAGAGGGTGGTGCTATAGTAGATTAACTTGAGATATGCTTACTGTAAGAGGGCGATGCTATAGTAGATTGACGTCAGATATGCTTACGGTAAGCGGGCGATGCTATAGTAGATTGACTTGAGATATGCTTACTGTGAAAGGGCGATGCTATAGTAGATTTACTTTAGAAATGCTTACTGTAAGAGAGTGGTGTTATAGTAGATTGACTTGAGATATGCTTACTGTAAGAGGGTGGTGCTATAGTAGATTTACTTTAGATATGCTTACTGTGAAAGGGCGAGGCTATAGTAGATTTAGTTTAGAAATGCTTACTGTAAGAGGGCGATGCTATAGTAGATTGACTTGAGATATGCTTACTGTGAAAGGGCGATGCTATAGTAGATTTACTTTAGAAATGCTTACTGTAAGAGAGTGGTGTTATAGTAGATTGACTTGAGATATGCTTACTGTAAGAGGGTGGTGCTATAGTAGATTTACTTTAGATATGCTTACTGTGAAAGGGCGAGGCTATAGTAGATTTAGTTTAGAAATGCTTACTGTAAGAGGGCGATGCTATAGTAGATTGACTTGAGATATGCTTACTGTAAGAGGGCGATGCTATAGTAGATTGACGTCAGATATGCTCACTGTAAGCGGGCGATGCTATAGTAGATTGACTTTAGATATGATCACTGTAAGAGGGTGGTGCTATAGTAGATTGGCTTTAGATATGCAGACTTTCAGAGGGGCCAAAACAGATAAACCAAATCTCCCAGATCTCACTCTGTAGCTTTCTTTTGTAAAACACGTGCAGGTCAAGGTCGACTGGAGCTCTTGGACTCTATTAACTATCGTTGAGAGCTGGCTTGCTGAGTGGTACCGTGGTACCGGTGCTTGTCTTTCTTGACATTCACTATCTTGATGCATCCATCCCTTTCCCGATATGTGCCTTGAACCATTCCCACATTGCCCAGTAACTATCTCAATGGCCATTGCCTAGTAGCTATATTGATGTATCAACTCACTGTATAGTAACTATCTGGATGTATCCACACATTTCCCAGAAACTATCTTGATGCATCCATCTAGTTTGCATTAACTATCTTGACGTATCCATCCATTTTCTAGTAACTATCTTTATGCCCATTGCTAAGTAAATACCTTGATGTACCCTTTTTTAACTATCTTGACGTACCCATCCATTTTCTAGTAACTATCTTTATGCCCATTGCTAAGTAAATACCTTGATGTACTCTTTTTTTCCCCCAGTAACTATCTTGACGTATCCATCCATTTTCTAGTAACTATCTTTATGCCCATTGCTAAGTAAATACCTTGATGTACCCTTTTTTTCCCCCAGTAACTATCTTGACGTATCCATCCATTTTCTAGTAACTATCTTTATGCCCATTGCTAAGTAAATACCTTGATGTACCCTTTTTTTAACTATCTTGACGTGTCCATCCATTTTCTAGTAACTATCTTTATGCCCATTGCTAAGTAAATACCTTGATGTACCCTTTTTTAACTATCTTGACGTATCCATCCGTTTTCTAGTAACTATCTTTATGCCCATTGCTAAGTAAATACCTTGATGTACCCTTTTTTTTCCCCCAGTAACTATCTTGATGTATCCTCCCTTTTCCTAGTAACTATCTTGATAAATCCACATTTGCCGAGTAAATATCTATATGTATCCACCCACTACCTAGTAACTATTTTAATGTATCCACACGCTCCGATGTACCATATCTTGATGTATCCATCAACTGCCCAGTGGATCAACACCGCCTTGCCCAACGCCAAGATTCTTCATTCATTATATTTGGGACATATGACAATTAATAATAATAATAAAGTTCATTTCAAAAACACGCTTCATCCCCAAAGGCTCGAAGCGCGGTACAAAGTCAACAAAAAAACAAATCTATCATTTACCACATTTAAAACAAACGCAACACTACAAAAACTAATTACAAGCATACAATGTCAAAGTCTTTCTAGCCATTTCAAATATAATGTTGTGCAGGTATATTGCTTGGCCACATAGCCACGAATGTATGTTACGTGCTGATCATATCAGTAAATGAGCGTATCATATAGTTCATGAACAGTTTACAAAACTACTCAACGCTCTGCACGTTATTTGAACGTTACTTTGTTAATGGCTGTTAGTTCCTTTGTCCATGTCATCTCTCCTATACGCATACTACTTAAATGTTCAGGAGTGTCGTTCTACATGGTTACACTGATCCGAATATACTGAGAAACTTCCTTCATCGTTTTTAACATAAATAAGTCATCAACTCTACCATGACTCGAACTGCTCGTAAAACTTACACATACTTACGCGCGCGTGCACATACTCTCACACTCAAACACACACACACACTGTCCACATTCTTAGCCATAGTAAAAACTACCACAAGCGTGAAATAAAGATAGACTTGTTTATTTTGTATAGTCCACATGGCAGATTTTTTGTTTATAAAGAATGTCGTTGGAGAGTACCTCCATTTAGTTATAGACACATGAAATGGTCATAAAAAAAATACTTTTCTCTACTATGCTGTGTTCAGTCGCTTTTTGAACTGGTTGACTTTATAGGACTGGTTGGTGTTAAAATCAGTTCACCACATAGTAGAGCAAATATGAAATGTAAACTAGTCTCCGTGTCTCTATATAGCAGCGATTTAACTCTATACCGTGAAGTTCGAACTTAGTTCTTTGTGAACTAGCGACGTGATGATTATAGTAATTCATTGGCCTTCCACGGTGAGGTCAAGTCAACCAATGAATGAACTGAAAGAAAACTGTTTCTTTATTAGCTGGTGGTGCATTCAATCCCCGAATGGTACAATTCTAGTGCAAGTGTTTTCACGCCAGCTAATGGCGCATACAATCACTGAATGGTTCAGCTCGGTGCAAGTGTTTCACACCAGTTTATGGCGCCGGTAATTGCCAGCTAAGCACGATTAAGTTTTATGTGTACGAATCAAATCGGGCGTGAAAATGTGTACACTAGACACATTCCCGGTCTACTGCCCACCACCCCTTCTGTTTGCTCGTCAGTTCAGTTTTGATTGTGTTGGTGTTTAAAGCATGGAGGTTGTTGGTGCTTCACCATCTGTTGGTGTTTAAATTATTGTGGGTGTTTGCGTTTCTTCGTGTGTTGGTGTTTAAATTATTGGGTGGGGGAGGGTTTGGCGCTTCACCATGTGTTTGTGTTAAAATTGTTAGGGGTTGTTGACGCTACCTGTGTGGTGGTGCTTAAGTTGTTGTGGACGTTGGAGGCTCACCTCTGCTCGATTGGCATGTCATCAATGTCAGACACAGTTACACCATCTCGGAGAGAAGAGGGGGCTGTTGGAGATCATGAAGTGATGAGCCAGAAAACTGACACGCATTGCTCCTCTGAGACCATTTGAGCTGGTGTTCAAAGTAATACCTTAACAAGACCTGCTCCTGATCAGGAAGCAAACTGCTGATTGTCTGGTTACTTTAAAATAGATTTAAAAGTAAATCCGTAAACATATCGACAGTATAATCTTGGTGGATTTTATCCGTTACTGTTGATAACAGTTTGATATTTGTTTTGGGCATTTGGTGTAAGGACTGTTGGACGCTGGAGTCCTGTTGTGAATACTGTCTCGCTACTCAGCCAGATGGAAATAATACGACTGCAGGGAATGTACACTTTAGACTTTATGAAATCAATTTTACAAAATAAACGTATGATTATGTGTGGGCGTCAATGTTGGGGTGACAATGTGGGGGTGACAATGTGGGGGTGTCAATGTGGGGGTGTCAATGTGGGGGTGACAATTAGGGGTGACAATGTGGGGTGACAATGCGGGGGTGACAATGCAGAGTTGACAATGGGGGGGTGACAATGTGGGGAAGAATGTGGGGTGACAATGTGGGGGTGACAATGTGGGGGATAATGTGGGGGTGACAATGTGGGTGTGACAATGTGGGGGGAGGATAATGTGGGGAATAATTTGGGGAGAACAATGTGGGGGGGCAATGTGGGGTGACAATGTGGGGTGACAATGTGGGGGGAGAACAACG
>CAXITT010000343.1:392288-415035 GCA_964033795.1 Lymnaea stagnalis | reverse complement strand
AATTTTCTGTTTCGGTTTAATCCTGAAGTGTCAAAGTGTCCTCTTTTTATAGCCATTTTCATTGTTTCTATAGAATAGTAGTTACTATCCTAGTGTCTCATTTGTATTTACTTAGTTTACATGTTTTAATAATTGTAAAGCGCTTAGAGCTTTATGATCAGCGCTATATAAAAATGCCTAAATAAATAAATAAATAAATAAATGTGTGAGTCAGAAATAAGAGTCATTCATTAGAAGGTGATACTAGTGAACATGATTTAGTTTAGTATACACTGATGCGAGAATCCTAACTTTTCTGTGATGTGGTAATGTGTGATGTGGTAATGTGTGGTGTGGTAAATGATGATGTAATGTTTGATGTGGTGATGTGGTAATGTGTGATCTGGTGATGTGGTAATGTGTGATATAGTGATGTTGATACCGAAACCTTAATAATGCTCTGTTGTATCTCATTTGTGTACCAATCTGGTTTATTTCATACAGCATGTAACAACATATCACCTTATGTCACAGTCGTGCTTAGACATAAAGCAAACGTGAACCTTTCTGTTCATGAATTGTTTTAAACACCACAACCAATATATTGTGTACGGCTGTGTAAATCAAAGAGAGATTCAATGAAACACTGCCACATATGTCACTTCCAGCTTTGATGTGGCAGTCGGAAACTCGAAAACAATTTAATTTTGTCCCTTGAACTTGTATGTACCCGTTTTCTTTAGGGGGGGGGGGTCGGAGAGTGTCTACTAATTTAGATATTGTAGTGGCATGTCTATGTCCACTGACAGTTAAACAGACAGACATGATATGCATTAACTTAACACTAGACTTGCCTAGATCAATGAGAACTTAGATACTCTAGACTAGACTAGGCTAGATCAATTTGAACTTAACTACACTAGACTAGACTCGATCAATGAGATCTTACTTACACTAGAATTGACTAGATCAATCAACACGTGCAATGGAAAATACTAGATCAATAATAACTTACACTAGACTTCACCAGATCAATGATATTTTAGTTTCTGAGACACGGTAGGTCATGACTGCATGCTATGTCAGGCCACACGTTCATCCGAAGTAACGCTACACTGCCAGGACACACGCACGTTTTTGAATGGACCGCTGCTTACGTCATGTTCTATACCCATTAGCTTTGCTGTTCGTTTTTTTTACCCCCCCCCCCCTACCGTCCATACCTTCACAAACGGACAATATCTTAGATGTTACAAGCCGTTGTATTGGTGCCAAAAGCCAGTATAATCCCAGTTGACGAATGAAAGGTGGGGGGGGGGGTAAGGTGGTTGAGGTCGAGGAGGGGGGGGGGTCAATGTTTTGGTTTAAAATTATGATAAGTGGTTTAGGGGGTTACGCCGACATTGCCCGATCAATAAATTTCGAATATAAATATTGATTGGTTTGACGCCAGTGACGACACCATTCATCATTAAGACGTCACACGAATGGTGCGCATGGGAAGACCAGCCCCGTGCGGCACCACCATTGAGTGGTGCGCATGATATGAAAGTGAGCCCTGGGTGACACAACTATTCAGACGTCACACGAACTGTTCGCATGTGATGACCAGCCCCTTGCGGCAGCCTCATTCTCACGTCACATATTTGGTGCGCATGTGATGACCAGCCCGGTGTGGCACCGTAGTGGCACCATTGATTGAATTCCATTGATTGGTGTGACTGAACGGGCTCAACATCCTTTGATGTTCACATGCGGACAATGCATTGTTGAATCGATGTGTAGATAAGAAGCTACGACATTGGTACAGCAAGAGGGTCGGGTGTTAAATAGAGTCTTGATGAATTATAAATGCATAACTGTCAATATCATTTTTTTAAAAAAAATGTTAAGAGCTATAAGTCGTTAAATATCAATAGAGCCACACATATTTATAATGCAAAAAATATATATATATCAACAATTATCAATAATTCTAGAAATATATGTAATTCTACAAGTATCTTACATTTGCAAATATCTATTATTCTATAAATATCTACAATTCTACAAATATCTACAATTCTACAAATATCTAGATTTCTACGAATATCTACAATTCTACAATTATCCACAATTCTACAAATATCTATAATTCTACTAATATCTACAATTCTACAAATATCTACAATTCTACAAATATCTATAATTCTAGAAATATCTACAATTTTTACAAAAATCTACAACTCTACAACTATCTACAATTCTACTGTTACGCACTGACTTGTATTGGGAGAAATAAATCTCCTATTTTAATTTTGATTGGCTCGTTGCAAACAGTGCCCAACAAAGGACGATACCATATAATCAAAAATATCAAAGATACGACCCAAAACAGTTTCTAGTTACAATTAGTTAAGATTTATTATGTCTTAAGATAATTACAAAATAAAATAAAATAAAATTACAATCTTCAACTTACAGTATGGTAGATCTCGTACCGGTACACAGTTAATACAATTAGAAATAATGATGCCAATAAATAATGCGAAATAAACACATATAAGTAGGAGCACACAAATACACAAAGAATAAAACACGCCTCGTAATGTTAAGAAAATCTTAAATCAAAGAGAGATTTAATGAAACATTTGCACATTTGTCACTTCCAGCTTTGCTGTGGCAGTCGGAAACTCGAAAACAATTTAATTTTGGCCCTTGAACTTGTATGTACCCGTTTTCTTTAGGGGGGGGGGGGTCGGAGAGTGTCTACTAATTTAGATATTGTAGTGGCATGTCTATGTCCACTGACAGTTAAACAGACAGACATGATATGCATTCACTTAACACTAGACTTGCCTAGATCAATGAGAACTTAGATACTCTAGACTAGACTAGGCTAGATCAATTTGAACTTAACTACACTAGACTAGACTCGATCAATGAGATCTTACTTACACTAGAATTGACTAGATCAATCAACACGTGCAATGGAAAATACTAGATCAATAATAACTTACACTAGACTTCACCAGATCAATGATATTTTAGTTTCTGAGACACGGTAGGTCATGACTGCATGCTATGTCAGGCCACACGTTCATCCGAAGTAACGCTACACTGCCAGGACACACGCACGTTTTTGAATGGACCGCTGCTTACGTCATGTTCTATACCCATTAGCTTTGCTGTTCGTTTTTTTTACCCCCCCCCCCCTACCGTCCATACCTTCACAAACGGACAATATCTTAGATGTTACAAGCCGTTGTATTGGTGCCAAAAGCCAGTATAATCCCAGTTGACGAATGAAAGGTTGGGGGGGGGGTAAGGTGGTTGAGGTCGAGGAGGGGGGGGGGTCAATGTTTTGGTTTAAAATTATGATAAGTGGTTTAGGGGGTTACGCCGACATTGCCCGATCAATAAATTTCGAATATAAATATTGATTGGTTTGACGCCAGTGACGACACCATTCATCATTAAGACGTCACACGAATGGTGCGCATGGGAAGACCAGCCCCGTGCGGCACCACCATTGAGTGGTGCGCATGATATGAAAGTGAGCCCTGGGTGACACAACTATTCAGACGTCACACGAACTGTTCGCATGTGATGACCAGCCCCTTGCGGCAGCCTCATTCTCACGTCACATATTTGGTGCGCATGTGATGACCAGCCCGGTGTGGCACCGTAGTGGCACCATTGATTGAATTCCATTGATTGGTGTGACTGAACGGGCTCAACATCCTTTGATGTTCACATGCGGACAATGCATTGTTGAATCGATGTGTAGATAAGAAGCTACGACATTGGTACAGCAAGAGGGTCGGGTGTTAAATAGAGTCTTGATGAATTATAAATGCATAACTGTCAATATCATTTTTTTAAAAAAAATGTTAAGAGCTATAAGTCGTTAAATATCAATAGAGCCACACATATTTATAATGCAAAAAATATATATATATCAACAATTATCAATAATTCTAGAAATATATGTAATTCTACAAGTATCTTACATTTGCAAATATCTATTATTCTATAAATATCTACAATTCTACAAATATCTACAATTCTACAAATATCTAGATTTCTACGAATATCTACAATTCTACAATTATCCACAATTCTACAAATATCTATAATTCTACTAATATCTACAATTCTACAAATATCTACAATTCTACAAATATCTATAATTCTAGAAATATCTACAATTTTTACAAAAATCTACAACTCTACAACTATCTACAATTCTACTGTTACGCACTGACTTGTATTGGGAGAAATAAATCTCCTATTTTAATTTTGATTGGCTCGTTGCAAACAGTGCCCAACAAAGGACGATACCATATAATCAAAAATATCAAAGATACGACCCAAAACAGTTTCTAGTTACAATTAGTTAAGATTTATTATGTCTTAAGATAATTACAAAATAAAATAAAATTACAATCTTCAACTTACAGTATGGTAGATCTCGTACCGGTACACAGTTAATACAATTAGAAATAATGATGCCAATAAATAATGCGAAATAAACACATATAAGTAGGAGCACACAAATACACAAAGAATAAAACACGCCTCGTAATGTTAAGAAAATCTATCTGAAAAATCTTCGTCCCTCCGAGCCTGTCAATCCCTTATATAGGTTGGTCTACCGACGCCCAAGCCCTGCCTTCGAGCAGCTACATGACATTTCTAGAGAAATCAAAATCATTCTACAAAATACTATTTGGAACAGATTAATTATTTTTATTCGTTGGCGGCGTAAACAAGAATACATCAAAGACCTAAGCCACACCCCTTTGTGAACACAGCGTCTCATGCGGGGTCAATCAGAGGGCACGCACGAGAAATACTATGTAAACAAGCTCTCTATAACACTACAAATATCTACAATTTTGCAAAAATCTACAATTCTACAAATATCTACAATTCTACAAATATATACAATTCTACAAATATATATAATTCTACAAACAGCTATAATTCTACAAACATCTACAATTCTACAAACATCTACAATTCTACAAACGTCTACAATTCTACACATATTTAACAAGTGTACACATATAAAGAATTATACAAATATCTACAATTCTACAAACATCTATAATTCTACAACCTACAATTCTACAAATATCTATAATTTTACAAACATCTACAATTCTACAAACATCTACAATTCTACAACCTACAATTCTACAAATATCTATAATTCTACAAATATCTATAATTCTACTAAATCTATAATTCTACAAACATCTACAATTCTACAAATATCTGCAATCCTACAAATATCTATAATTCTAGTTCCCAACATGATTCTCTCGCCATGACGTATATCCACATACGTTTAGTTCACAAGATAGAATGTGAATTTGAGGAGGGTTGGTTTAGATCTGGTGGATTCATTTTCCATTTTCTATCAATATTTTGGTGGAATCAATTTTGTTTCCAATACATTTAAACACAATCCAACCAGCGGTTCCCAAACTTCTAAACCCCCATCCCGCCCCCCTTGATTAGACTTTTCATTTATGAGTACCCGCCCCTTACACACAACCCTACAAAAAGATAAGTATCTAAAAAAATTGATGCTCTACATTATCTGATAACTTTCTTCGAAATTTGGAGTTTTTATTTTATCTTTTAAAAGTTATTTCATTTTAAGTGTTATCTATAACTTGACTGAAACAAAGTCTCTAAACCAAACATTGCCATACGATATTTGGACATAAAACGGATGATCGTTAAAATATCATACACAAATTATGAGCTCTCTTTTTTGCATTTCGACGCCATTACTAATAACACATTTTAGTTAGTGTGATCACAATAGGTTTGGATTAGGTTTAATTGGTTGATTTCTTTACATTTTTTTGCCGATTTGACACACAACATTGGACATGATTAAATTAGACTTTAATAATGAGTAAAGTGTGTGTGAGAGGGAAGGGAGGGGTAAAAAAATGAGAGGGCAAAGGAGAGAGTTGAAGGCTTGGAGAGGGTTGAGTGTGGGGGGGGGAGAGAGATAGGAACCATTTTTTTAAAGACATCGCCCAAAGATTATATTTTAAAAAAAATATTCCTTGCATCCATACGTTAAACAAACACACACACACACACACACACACACACACACACACACACACACACACGCGCACGCACGCACACACACACACGCACACACACACACACCTGATTGATAATATCCTCTAATTTGTATCCATGGAAATTTTTATTGTTTTTATCCACGTGCCAATTCATTCCTATCAATGGCAGAATGTTTGTTGACCTGTTTACTCTTACGATTTTGGCGTACACTGAACGATTTTGAGGTGTATACATTATATAAACTGCATGTTTATTTTTTTACGAGTAAGATAATATATTGAACGATTTTGTGATGATATTGTACGATTTTAAGAGTTTTGGGGTAAACAGGTCTGTATAATTATACATGGTTTAAGATTGGGTGGGACTGTCACTGGTGAGCTTCCATTAATGCCAAGAATTGCCATTTTCTTTAAACGGTTTTAAACGGTTACAGTACGCAGATGCAATATTAGCCAAGCTGTAGGCCTACATTTGTGTCATGTGATATTTTGTAGGCGGACTCAGAAGAATTGAGGGATGCTTTGGTCCAATCACAGCAGGATCTAATCAACCTCCAGACCAATAAGGTGTTTTTTTCTGGCAACATTTAAAGAGAAACCAGCATACAGACAGCTTCCTGTTATTTTTAAAATGCAAACTCAATAACCCGATTGCAATTTTCAAGTTCGAAATATTTCTAAAATAATCCTTTTACAATTAAAAGTTCAAAATATTCTCAAAATTATCCAATTAAAATTAACAATTTTAAAAAAAAAATCTCAAAATTAAAAAAAAAAAATCTCAAAATAAATCAATCGGTAGGAACAAAAGTTCTTCTCTTTAAATCAATATAATTAATAGTGTGCTGCTAATCGGCCTCCTTAAAGATTGCTTTATTCAATGGTGTGCTTAATAATGGAAGCAGTATTAAAATGCAGCATTATTGTATTTTTAAAATTTTTCTGTCAATGCAATTAGCTAAATTCATGGGTTGATCTCATTTTTTTGTACTCACCGAGTGCATTATAAATATGTTTATTTGCTTCACATTAAACGTTTGCTGTGCTTTGTGTATAGTATGAAACCATGACATTTGAATGCCTTAAAATGATATTTTTATGCCATATCCTGACATTTGAATGCCTTAACATGGCATTGCATTCCTTAAACTGACATTGGTGTGCCTTAAAATAACATTTGATTCCTTAACGTGAAATGTGAATGCCTTAAACTGACATTTGTATACCTTAACCTAACATTTGAATGCCTTAACGTGACATGTGAATGCCCTAACGTGCCATTGAATGGACTTTATATTGACACCACTGCTATCCTGCCATCTCAATGCCATCTCAGGGTTTTCATCTCATTTTTTTCAGCCGTCTTGTCTATTATCTCAGCTATTCTCTCATCCACGATGTCCTATCATCTCAGCAATCCTGACATCTCAGCCGTCCTGTCATCCCAGCCTTCCTGTCATTCCAGCGGTCCTGTCATCCCAGCCTTCCTGTCATCCCAGTGGTCCTGTCATACTAGTGGTCCTGTCATTCCAGCGGTCCTGTCATCCCAGCCTTCCTGTCATCCCAGTGGTCCTGTCATACTAGTGGTCCTGTCATCCCAGTGGTCTTGTCATCCCAGCTCTCCTGTCATCCCAGTGGTCTTGTCATCCCAGCTCTCCTGTCATCCCAGCTCTCCTGTCATCCCAGCTCTCCTGTCATCCCAGCTCTCCTGTCAACCCAGCTGTCTGTCAATCACACCCATACATGTTTACATATTGCGTTTAGGTCTTTACACATATCTCGTTTATTTTGTTCACTTCATCGCTCGACATCCTTGTGGCATTGTGACATAATTGTGACATCATTGTGACATCATTGTGACATCATTGTGACATCATTTTGACATCATTGTGAAATCATTGTGACATCATTGTGACATCATTGTAACATCATTGTAACATTGTGACACCATTGTGACACCATTGTGACACCATTTTGACATCATTGTAACATCATTTGACATCATTGTGACACTGTGAAATCATTATGACATCAATTGACATTATTGTGACATCATTGGAAATCACTATGACACCATTGGGTCATCATTGTGACGTACTTGTGACACCATTGTAACATAATTTTCTCATCAATGTGACATCGTTGTGTTATTTCTTAAGAATCCTCGTTTTGACCTTTTCAATATCCCCAAGATTTGAAATCAGACTCTTTTTTTTAAATTCAGCAATTAATTGATAGATTTGTTGCAAAGACAAAATTTATGAATGTTCTGTAGCAATAACATCTTTTCAACGCCCTAAGCTCACACTTTGCTTTGTATGACTGGTAGAAACCAAAAAGTTGTCTTAGCCGGTGGTCAGTTATGACGTCTACTTGGTTAGACATATTTCTAGTCTAGCGTGTCTATTAGAATTTATTATCAGAGTAATCTCTATAAAAAAATAATTAACATATTCTCTGGCAACAGTTTGACTCTGGCAACAGTTTGACTCTGGCAACAGTTTGACTCTGGCAACAGTTTGACTCTGGCAACAGTTTGACTCTGGCAACAGTTTGACTCTGGCAACAGTTTGACTCTGGCAACAGTTTGACCCTGGCAACAGTTTGACTCTGGCAACAGGTTGACTCTGGCAATAGTTTGACTCTGGGAACAGTTTGACTCTGGCAACAGTTTGACTCTGGCAACAGTTTGACCCTGGCAACAGTTTGACTCTGGCAACAGGTTGACTCTGGCAACAGTTTGACTCTGGGAACAGTTTGACTCTGGCAACAGTTTGACTCTGGCAACAGTTTGACTCTGGCAACAGTTGCCTGAAATCGTTTCAAGTTAAACGTTTCAATATTACCGTTGATTTTCACAATGAAATGATGAGTCTGAGAGTATCGGTCAAAGGATGATAATTCTCTTTTTTAAACGCGAGCTATTATTAAAGCACTTAGCTCAATATTATTGTTATTAGGAATAGTTGTAATTAAAAAAGAGAAAAAAAGCATGACATCTATTATTATTTTTAGTGATTTAATATCATTGAACTGAATGAGGTCAAGTTAACTTAATTAGAATACATTCAAACTGTCGTGACATGGTCTCATGTCAATCTATTGTATCCTACCAGGGTTTTGTTGTCGCCCCCTTGCCATCCGGTGACGTTGCCAAGACAACCGAGGCAGAGAGCACGCAGCAACCTCCGGAGACGTCAGATGTGAAACAGGTTGGTGGTTAGGTTGTGATAGGTTGGGATACGTTGGAACAGTTTGTGGAAAATGGTGGTGGGATGTGTTTGGATAGTTTGTGGAGGTGGTGAAGGGCTGGGTAGGGTTGTGATAGGTGGCGTGGGATATGTGTGGATAGTATGTGGGTGGTGGTGAAGGGTTGGGCAGGGTTGTGATAGGTGGTGTGGGATATGTTTGGATAGTATGTGGGTGCTGGTGAAGGGCTGGGCTGTGTTGTTTAGTCTGGGACGGGTTGTGTATCTTGTTGGAATGTATTCGTTGAATCAACACACCAGATAATGCTACACATCATGAGATGTTCTCCTTGTTTATGATTGCACCTTAAAAAATATTATTACTATGCACAGTGTGAGGATCACATCTACTCATTTTTATATAGTAAGCACTATCTATAGTACAAGTACACAAGCACACAATTTTAAATCTAAGGGAAATAACACAGACTATTTTAAATATAAATAAGTGTTAACCATGTAGTCTCCCTTTTCCCGTGTGCTTCCAATTGCGGGATGATTAATTGAAAGTTGGTCAAAATGAACTCGAGTTTGTCTTAGAGAAACTCACTTGTCTGAGGCGTTCAGCCAACCAATAGACCAACCATTCTTGTTGTTTTTATACGTCCATACACGTCAAACCATTCAGCCGTCACGAAGCAGAAAAGGGAGGGCAAAGAGACACCTGCGCAAACAACGGAATGCGGTAATTTTTGTTTCTCTATCAACGCCACACCCTCTCCTAACACCCCCCCCCCCGGTAATATAATAAAATAATATAATCTCTAAGGTATCCAACCTCGGCTTCCATCAAAATTAATTATCATATTCATATTTTTATATTCTAACGTCTTCGTCAGATTCTTTTTTTAAGAATTTTTTTGTGTTAATCAAAGTGCTTATCTTTATATTAATCTTTATATATCTTTATATATATAGATTGTTATATTTATATTTGAAACTGACCTAACTTGTGTAAACTGTAAACATATTTATTCTTTTAATAACAATTATTTTACTTGATTTCGTCTTGTTTTACTGGCCCATATGTATAACTAGGTTCCATATAATGTTTGTTGCGTATGTGCTATGGACTCGTGTTGTGTGCTATGGACATGTGTTATATGTGCAAAGGTCACGTCCAACAGTTTAAAACGTCAGATCACGCCATCAGCGTGTACATGCACACATTGAAAAAATTGCAGTACATGTATCAAAAAGCAATATTTCAGAATTACTTATATCAAATAGCAATATTATCAAGCTACTTGTATCAAATAGCAACATGTCTTAATTACTTGTATCAGATAGCAATTTTTAGAGTTACCTCTATCAAATAGCAACATGACAAAATGACTTGTATCAATAGCAAGATTTCATTATAACTAGGGATGTTCAAAATGCAAATGTCCAATGATTAACATTATATCGTTGTGGATCGTGTGGTGGAAATGTTGAGTCAGGAAGTTGCAAACACAATGGGAATATGTAACAGCATTGCAATGGACACATGACATCAGATAAAACTGAGGTTGTGGGCACATGACCTCAGACAAAACAGCGAGGTAATGGACACATGACATCAGACAAAACAGCGAGGTAGTTGACACATTACATCATACAAAACAGTGAGGTAGTGGACACATGACATCAGGCAAAACAGTGAGGTAGTGGACACATTACAGACAAAACAGTGAGGTAGTGGACACATGACATCAGCCAAAACTGTGATTAGTTGACACATGACATTAGACAAAACAGTGAGGTAGTGGTCACATGACATCAGATAAAACAGCATAGTAGTGGTCACATGACATCAGACAAACAGCGAGGTGGTGGATACATGACATCAGATAAAACAGCGTGGTAGTGGACACATGACATCAGACAAAACAGTTAGGTAGTGGACACATGACATCAGATAAAACAGCATAGTAGTGGTCACATGCCATCAGACAAAACAGTGAGGTAGTGGACACATGGCATCAGACAAACAGCGAGCTTGGACACATGACAGACAAACAGTGATGTATTTTGATTCCGTTCAAATGCGCTCATAAAGTAATACCACTGGTTGTTGATTATGCGACGTCATACTTTCAGTTCTCTTCTGCTAGATTTCGAACTGAAATACTGGACAGCCAAACGTGGACAGCCAAACGTGGACAGCCAAACGTGGACAGCCAAACGTGGACAGCCAAACGTGGACAGCCAAACGTGGACAGCCAAACGTGGACAGCCAAACGAGGACAGCCAAACGTGGACAGCCAAACGTGGACAGCCAAATGTGGACAGCCAAACGTGGACAGCCAAACGTGGACAGGCCAAACGTGGACAGCCAAACGTGGACAGCCAAACGTGGACAGCCAAACGTGGACAGCCAAACGTGGACAGCCAAACGTGGACAGCCAAACGTGGACAGGCCAAACGTGGACAGCCAAACGTGGACAGCCAAACGTGGACATCCAAACGTGGACAGCCAAACGTGGACAGCCAAACGAGTAGCATCGCATTTTCTTTGGCTGGACATATGTTTAAAGGATAAACTTGTTATTCAATGCTAAACTGTTGGGCAAGCATCATTCATTTTTTTCTAGTATTTGTGTGCGAGTTAACCAGCACTCTACTCTCGGTCATAACTCAGCGATGCGATTTAAGATGGAACTATATCACGACTGCTGCATTGGTCATAACTCAGCGATGCGATTTGAGATGGAACTATATCACGACTGCTGCATTGCCGGAGGGGGATAAGGTGGGTGGCAACTTAGAGATAAGGAAATGGTCGACCAGCGATTGGTTGAATTAATCGCTTTATCAACATTAGGTCTGTTAGACAAATGGCTTCTGTATTTACTTAGTAACAAATAGCGCCCCTCCCCCCCCTCCCTTTATCCAGTGTTGACTTGTAGAACAATGAACCCGGGAATGTCTGACAGACGGGGCCCAGCTCAACAACAGACCCACGGCCCCACAAAATTTGGCTAGAAGGGCCCCATTAGGACAATGAACCAAGGCCCCAGGAATATCACTTTGTGTCCCAATTACCAAAACCTCACTACCACCTGTGTCCACACATCAACAAGACCTCACTACCACATGTGTGCACATGTCACCAAGACCTCACTACCACTTGTGTGCAGACATCACCAAGCCATCACTACCACCTGTTTCTAGACATCACAAAGGCCTCACTACCACCTGTGTCAACATATCACCAAGACATCACTACCACCCGTGTCCACATATCACCAAGACCCAAACCACAACATCTGTGCAAGTCCCGCCCCACCTACAATAATACTCTCTCCCATATTTACCACTTGGTAAAAAACTTTCTAGCCTTTCATTGTAAAAGAAATAGTTCGTGGGCAGCCAACTTATCAACCAGATTAAGATTTAGAAAGATTAAATCAGATAAAGATTTAGAGAGATTAAATCATGTGGAGATTTAGAGAGAGCATTATTCAGGTGAAGATTTAGAGAAATTAAATTAGGTGGAGATTTAAAGAGAGTTTCTCAGTTGAAGATTTAGAGAAATTAAATCAGATAAAGATTAAGAGAGATTAAATCAAGGGGAGATTTAGAGAGATTAAATTAGGTCGAGATTTAGAGAGAGTAAATCAGGTGAAGATTTAGAGAGATTAAATCATGTGGAGATTTAGAGAGAACATTATTCAGGTGAAGATTTAGAGAGATTAAATTAGGTGGAGATTTAGAGAGAGTTTCTCAGTTGAAGATTTAGAGATATTAAATCAGATAAAGATTTAGAGAGATTAAATCAAGGGGAGATTTAGAGAGATTAAATTAGGTGGAGATTTAGAGAGAGTAAATCATGTGAAGATTTAGAGAGATTAAATCATGTGGATATTTAGAGAGATTAAATCATGTGGAGATTTAGAGAGAGTAAATCAGGTGAAGATTTAGAGAGATTAAATCATGTGGAGATTTAGAGAGAACATTATTCAGGTGAAGATTTAGAGAGATTAAATTAGATGGAGATTTAGAGAGAGTTTCTCAGTTGAAGATTTAGAGAGATTAAATCATGTGGAGATTTAGAGAGATTAAATCAGGGGGAGATTTAGAGAGATTAAATTAGGTGGGGATTTAGAGAGAGTAAATCAGGTGAAGATTTAGAGAGATTAAATCATGTGGAGATTTAGAGAGAGTAAATGAGGTGAAGAATTAGAGAGATTAAATCCTGTGGAGATTTAGAGAGAACATTATTCAGGTGAAGATTTAGAGATATTAAAATAGGTGGAGATTTAGAGAGAGTTTCTCAGTTAAAGATTTAGAGAGATTAAATCAGATAAAGATTAAGAGAGAGTAAATCAGATGAAGATTTAGAGAGATTAAATCATGTGGAGATTTAGAGATAACATTATTCAGGTGAAGATTTAGAGAGATTAAATTAGGTGGAGATTTAGAGAGAGTTTCTCAGTTGAAGATTTAGAGAGATTAAATCAGATAAAGATTTAGAGAGATTAAATCAGATAAAGATTTAGAGAGATTAAATCAAGGGGAGATTTAGAGATATTAAATTAGGTGGAGATTTAGAGAGAGTAAATCAGGTGGAGATTTAGAGAGATTAAATCATGTGGAGATTTAGAAAGATTAAATTAGGTGGAGATTTAGAGAGAGTAAATCAGGTAAAAATTTAGAGAGAATAAATCAGGTGCAGATTTAGAGAGATTAAATCATGTGGATATTTAGAGAGATTAAATCAGGGGGAGATTTAGAGAGATTAACTCATGTGGAGATTTAGAGAGATTAAATCAGGGGGAGATTTAGAGAGAAAATTATTCAGGTGAAGATTTAGAGAGATTAAATCAGGGGCAGATTTAGAGAGATTAAATCATGTGGATATTTAGAGAGATTAAATCAAGGGGAGATTTAGAGAGATTAAATCATGTGGAGATTTAGAGAGATTAAATCAGGTGGAGATTTAGAGAGATTAAATTAGGTGGAGATTTAGAGAGATTAAATCAGGTAAACATTTAGAGAGAGTAAATCAGGTGGAGATTTAGAGGGATTAAATTAGGTGGAGATTTAGAGAGAGTAAATCAGGTAAACATTTAGAGAGAGTAAATCACGTGGAGATTTAGAGAGATTAAATCAGGGGGATATTTAGAGAGATTAAATCAGGGGGAGATTTAGAGAGATTAAATTAGGAAAGATTTAGAGAGATTAAATCCGGGGGAGATTTAGAGAGATTAAATCAGGGGGAGATTTAGAGAGATTAAATCAGGGGGAGATTTAGAGAGATTAAATCAGGGGGAGCTTTAGAGAGAAAATTATTCAGGTGAAGATTTAGAGAGATTAAATCATGTGGAGATTTAGAGAGATTTTATCAGTTGAAGATTTAGAGAGATTAAATCAGTTGAATATTTAGAGAGATTAAATCAAGAGGAGATTTAGAGAGATTAAATCAGGGGGAGATTGAGAGAGATAAATCAGGTGAAGATTTTGTTAAATTAAATCAGGGAAATATTTAGAGAGAATAAATCAGGTGAATATTTAGAGAGAATAAATCAGGTTAAGATTTAGAGAGAATAAGTCAGGTGAAGATTTAGAGAGAATAAGTCAGGTGAAGATTTAGCGGGAATAAATGAGGTGAAGATTTAGAGAGAATAAATCAGGTGAAGATTTAGAGAGAATAAATCAGGGAAATATTTATAGAGATTAAATCAGGGAAATATTTATAGAGATTAAATCAGGTGAAGATTTAGAGAGAATACATCAGGTGAAGATTTAGAGAGAATAAATAAGGTGAAGATTTAGAGAGAATAAATCAGGTGAAGATTTAGAGAGAATAAATCAGGTGGAGATTTAGAGAGAATAAATCAGCTGAAGATTTAGAGAGAATAAATCAGGTGAAGATTTAGAGAGAATAAATCAGGTGAATATTTAGAGGGAATAAATCAGGTGAAGATTTAGAAGGAATAAATCAGGTGAAGATTTAGAGAGAATAAATCAGGTGAAGATTTAGAGGGAATAAATCAGGTGAATATTTAGAGGGAATAAATCAGGTGAAGATTTAGAGGGAATAAATCAGGTGGAGATTTAGAGAGAATAAATCAGGTGGAGATTTAGAGAGAATAAATCAGGTGAAGATTTAGAGAGAATAAATCAAGTGAATATTTAGAGGGAATAAATCAGGTGAAGATTTAGAGGGAATAAATCAGGTGAAGATTTACAGGGATTACATCAGGTGAAGATTGAGAAAGATAAATTTAGTGAAGATTTAGTCAGATTAAATCAGGGGAAGATGCAGATAGATTAAATCAGTTGAAGATTAAGAGAGATTAAACAAGGTCAAAATTTAGAGAGATTAAATCAGGTTGTGATTTAGAGAGATTAAACCAGGTGAAAATGAGAGAGATTAAATCATGTGAAGATTGAGAGAGATAAATGAGGTGAAGATTTAGTGAGATTAAATCAGATGAAGATTTAGAGTGATTTGGCAAAGAAAATTGAAGAAGGGGACGACACCTGTAGGTCAAAACTTGATATATCAAATTGTGCCTGGGAACTAAGTTGTGTTCTAGAATCGGCTCATCTGAATTGTCAGAGACCAAGAGTAATAGGGACACGATGACATGGAAAGATTAGAAACCCCATCATAGTCACCTGAGATATGTTTGTTGGTCCCTCGCGTGCGAAGATGACCGAGGCTTTGACTTGAGTAGTAGCCTAATTGAGCTGTATTTTAAATTGAGGTAGCGTTGCTCCTTTCGCTATCCTCGTTATCTCGTTTTTTGCCAATTTGTTCCAAGGGCAGGACTTGGTAAGACGACTGGAAATTGACCAGGAAACAGTAGATGACCAGCAGTGCGTCTTGTGTCATACTGAGCTCTTGATGCGTTCTACGTCGCAGCAGTTATCGGAATCTTCAATGTGTCAGCGCCATGCCGACCACGGGACTCTTGGGTTTGATTTCAGAGTTTGCCTTCTCATACATTGAGTTGCCTTCCAAAATTTAACAAGTGCCTACCACCCAAGTCCGATATAAAGACCCATGACCACAAAGTGAATGTTGATGATGTCAATCTTTCCATAGCTGATGTTTATCAGTCGCTGTCACGGTCTTTTAACATTATTTTTTTCCTATTTCGGGGTAATTTTGTAAGCAATCAAAACAATTCAACCCTTGGTCACTCTTCTGAATAATACAAAAAGGCCAATTCCAATAACTATTGGCCACCTGCCTCAATAACACGAACAGGCCTATTTCATTCCTATGCCACTTGTCTCAATAACACTGAAAGACCAATTCCAACCTTTGTCCACTCGTCTCAATAACACGAAAATGCCAATTCCAACCCTTGGCCTCTCGTCTAAATAACACTGAAAGGCCAATTCCAACCTTTGGCCACTCGTCTCAATAACACTGAAAGGCCAATTCCATCCCTTGGCCACTCGTCTCAATAACACGAAAAGGCCAATTCCAACCCTTGGCCACTCGTCTCAATAACACTGAAAGGCCGATTCCAACCCTTGGCCACTCGTCTCAATAACACTGAAAGGCCAATTCCAACCTTTGTCCACTCGTCTCAATAACACGAAAAGGCCAATTCTTGACCAAGTCCACTCGTCTCAATAACACGAAAAGGCCAATTCCAACCATTGGCCACTCGTCTCAATAATACGAAAAGGCCAATTCCAACCCTTGGTCACTCGTCTCAATAACACTGAAAAGACCAATGCCAACCCTTGGCCTCTCGTCTCAATAACACTGAAAGGCCAATTCCAACCCTTGGCCACTCGTCTCAATAACACTGAAAGACCAATTCCAACCCTTGGCCACTCGTCTCAATAACAATGAAAGGCCAATTCCAACCTTTGTCCACTCGTCTCAATAACACGAAAAGGCCAATTCCAACCCTTGGCTACTCGTCTCAATAACACGAAAAGGCCAATTCCAACCCTTGGCCACTCGTCTCAATAACACGAAAAGGCCAATTCCAACCCTTGGCCACTCGTCTCAATAACACGAAAAGGCAATACAAAATGTTCTTGATTCGGGGTTCGTTCTGAACTCAGCTGTTGTCGGGCATGACGCCATGACGCCATTTGTAAATGACGCATTATAAGGACGTCAATTTTCTATTCCCATTGATTTTCCAATATGGCCTCTGTCCTTCCTCCACCCCCACCCGTCCCCAACTGCGTTTTTCCTCGCCCTCCCCGTTTAAGTGTTGGGGCGCCAAAAAAAATCGAAGCCTATCGGCTGCTCCGAAAGCATCGGCGTTCGATTAGCTGCACGGTGTTTTAACTCTCATCGATCTCAAATCGTTCCGATAAGCGATATTGATTCTAATGATATAGCTGGGTGGGGTGGAAGAGGAAGGGGTTTGGGGTGCAGGATGTGGGGAGAGAGGGGGGCTGGGGTGCAGGATGTGGCCGGGTGTAGCGTAACTGCCGTGAAAAGTGGAATAAACTTGGAGGAAACCGAGACTTTGGTGGTGAAGGAGGGTTGGTGCCAACGACAGACAGGAAGTGGGGTCGCTTGTGGGTTGAGCGGGTTGCTTGTAGGTGTATTGGGTCACCATAGTTAAATGTCACTTAATTTATATCGACCTGCTGCTTTCGTACATAGTTGGCCAGATTTTTTTATTTTATTACTTGTACTTTGTCAATTTCTGTCATCTCTTTGTAATAAATGACTCGGCTGAGTTGGTCCTGACGACTGAGGCATTGTCTCTGTAGAATCCAGTGTAGCGTTGTATTTCAATGTACCTCCCCAAACCATTCTACATGCACATCGCATTATTATAAGGTTGATAAAACACGTGTGAATGGTGTCAATCTGCTTGTGACGTCAATATCTGGGAGTCAGTCACGCACACATGTGTGTAACTTTGGTATGTGTGTGCGTGTAAAGGGGGTGTGTCAGTTAAGGTGATGTGGGTGTTGTGGTTCCATCATCTCAAAGGTTAAACTATGTGCTTGAATCTATGTCGGGGGTTGGGGGGGATCTACCTATAAATGACATGTGTTTATCTGTACTTGACACGGACATCACCAATATACCCCCTGCCCCCCCCCCAACCAGTTAGTTACGCCACATAGTAGAAATGAAGGATACTTGTAGCTAGTATGTGTATGTGAGACCAAGCCATTAGTTAGCACACTGCAGATTCATCTCGTCTGGCGACTCAGTTAGACCAAAGCGATTAATCAGCAAACAATACATTCATCCAATCTACATGTATGTGAGACCCAGCAATTAGTCCCGCGCACATCCAGTCATCCAGTCTAATCCACATACTGTATAGACCGCTATTTTTTTATTATTATGTGACATGTTTGCGAGCTGATGCTGAACTAAAAGCACACAAAAATAATAACATTCCCATAACACATATTCCAAGTTGATCTATGTATCGAACTGTTTGATTGGAAAGAACCTTCTACGACCATCGACTGCCCGACGACGCACGCTGAAGGAGAAGGGCCACTGAAAGGGCTCTAAATTATGCCCGGGGCTCTATTTACTTGGGACGTATTTTTGTTGCGCTCACCTTGGAGCGGGCGCCATTCAAGTGTTTTGTCCGAGTGGATTAATGGTCTTTTCATATGCGTTTAATTAATTTATCCTGTTCTCGGAATGGGTTCTGCCCCCTTATTGCGTCCCTGATGATGGCAGGAAAATCCCAAACAAAGTAAACATGAATTTAACTTTCGGGCTAAAATAATCATGCGTGGGACGATCGGCTTCGAGAGCAAAATACCAAAAAGCATCCGTGATAGATTACAATGCGCTCAAAGCAGATGTACCATACGTCCGCATGAGGGATAATCAGTACCACACGCCATACATACACTATTAGTCAGACACGCCCATGAGTAGTACTCAGTCTCACACGTCATACATACATACATGAGTGGTCAGACACGCCCATGAGTAGTACTCAGTCCCACATGTCATGCATACACTATTAGTCAGACACGCCCATGAGTAGTACTCAGTCCCACATGCCGTGCATACACTATTAGTCAGACACGCCCATGAGTAGTTCTCAGTCCCAAACGTCATACATAAATACACGATGAGTCAGACACGCCCATGAGTAGTTTTAATTCCCTCATGCCATACATACACGATTAATTCGACACGCCCATGAGTAGTTCTCAGTCCCACATGCCATGCATACACGATTAATGAGACACGACCATGAGTAGTACTCAGTCTCACACGTCATACATACATACACGATGGGTCAGACACGCCCATGTGGATAAATGGTCGCAATAGATTTTGAATCTCGGGACCAGATCTTTCGTGCGAATTTCGGAGGCCCCTTGAAAAGTCAAACATAAGATAATTTCTAGCCATAAAGTTGTTGTCCACATCACAAGTTTGGGTTCCTGAGGGCGCCCGTGGCGAATAGTTGTCTAGGGGTAGGTCCCTTCCGGACGGCCACAGAACCAATGTCAGAGTCTAAAAGCCCGTTTCTTTACGCTTAAAAAAAAATTCACGGTATTGTTTTCAATATCCTTTAATTATTTACACAATAAACACACACGAAGAATGATGGCTTGGGGTCACACCATCACCATCCAAGATGTACCCGGCTCAACCAAAAACAATCACTCGCTCATAACAAACCTTTCGCAACCCCCCCCCCCCCCCCCCCCCCCCCGAAAATATGGCATAGCTCATTCGTGGGTGAGTTAAAGTAGTGCGACACACGGGAAAGTTCCCGAAGGAAAACATTATCGCCCAAAGACAAAACTATACACAGAACGACATCTCGTGATCTGACCGGGACAAGGGCCCTTGCAGCTTCAAGGGATGTACCTTAAATATCCAAGCCCCCTTGCAGTCCTAGTGCTTTCCCTTTAAATTAGCCAAGGCCCCTTGCAGCCGTAAAACGTGCCCTGTAAATGTCCAAGGCCCTTTCCAGCCATGTAATATTGTAGGCCCTTTGTAGCCATAGTGGTAGCCCATTAAATATCCAAGGCCCCTTTCAGCCATAGTGGTAGCCCATTAAATATCCAAAGCCCCTTGCAGCCATAGTGGTAGCCCATTAAATATCCAAGGCCACTTGCAGCCATAGCGGTAGCCCATTAAATATCCAAGGCCCCTATCAACCGTTGCAGGGCTGACGTCACATGCGGATTTCAATATCTGTCTCCATAATAACAGATGCGCCTGGCTTTGAAAATAGCACCAACCCCACTTTGGGCGTCAGCACCTTGACCGCACCTGGACTATAGCACATATGCCACACTTGCCCATTGCACCTGCACCACAGTTGAGCAGTATCCCCGACGCCACTAGTGGACAAAGCACCTCTCCACCGCGTGGATAACGGCGAGCATGCAACTCGTTGATACAATCACCTACGACACACACTATGATACACATTACGACACACATTACGACACACATTACGACACACATTACGACGCACATTACGGCACACATTACAACACACATATGACACACATTACGACACACATTACGACGCACATCACAGAGCCATGAACACCGACGCCACACGTGGACACAGGACATACACGACACGTTGACTGCAAATACGATGACACCTTGACCGCAGCACAGGTGCCGCCACGCGCGCCCCTCTGCACGTGGGTCGCAGCGGCACGGCCATGCTCAAGCCCTGCCATACGGCGGCCAGTTCCTAATGAAGCGATCAGCATTCATTGACCTGTTGTTGGCGCGGGTCTGACTGCCGGCGATTCCGCCCCGATAACGCGGTGGCAAGCTGCGGAAATTTAATGTTTTCATTTGGATCACTTGTCCCTAATTTGAGTGACGTAACGCTGGCCAGGTTGACTTCCTGTCGAGTGAACTACGAGTTTGTTGGTATTGCGACTACGAGTTTGTTGGTATTGCGACTACGAGTTTGTTGGTATTGCGACTACGAGTTTGTGGGTATTGTGGTGTGGCTGAAGTCTTGCCAGTCGTTTTTTTAGCTGAATTCTGATGTGGATATAGTTTATGTTAATGTGTAGTAGGTGTTAGGGAACTTTAATGTAGAGATACGTTGTGTGTTTTTTTTTTTAAATGATTTGGTCAACGTCTAGGGGGAAATGTTCAATGTATTGCATTACTGTTCACCTGACATTAGTTTAGCTTACATCTCCTTTAGCATAAGGACATTAAGGAATACATTGTTTCACATGAGAGTGGGTAAATCTGTACCTCTTGAGAATGGGTTAAGCTGTTCCTCGTGAGAGTGGGTCAATCTGTTTCTCATGAGAGTGGGACAATCTGTTTCACATGTTAGTGTTGGTCAATCTATTCCTCGTGAGAGTGGGTCAATCTGTTTCTCGTGATAGTGGGTCAATCTGTTTCACATCTGAGTGGGTCAATCTATTCCTCGTGAGAGTGGTTCAATATGTTTCTGGTGAAAGTGGGTCAATCAGTTTCACAACTGAGTGGGTCAATCTATTCCTCGTGAGAGTGGGTCAATCTGTCTCTCATGAGAGTAGGTCAATCGGTTTCACATCTGAGTGGGTCAATCTGTTTATCATAAGAGTGGGTCAATCTGTTTCACATGTTAGTGTGGGTCAATCTATTCCTCTTGAGAGTGGGTCAATCTGTTTCTCATGATAGTGGGTCAATATGTTTCTTGTGAGAGCGTAGTGGTTCAATCTGTTTTTTGTGTGAGTTTGTCAATCTGTCTCTCATGTAAGTGGGTCATTATGTTTGTTTCATAAGACGGGGGTCAATCTGTTTCCCATAAGAGTGGGTCTATCTGTTTCTCACGAGAGTGGGTCATCCCGTTTGCATTCTTTGAATATTTATATCGAAACTCTTTGAAATGTAATCTTAAAAGTGAAAGATATTATATTTTTTTGTAAGGAAAGCTAGCCAATAGTTGTTTCAAACGCCAGCTAGGTCTAACATTGTGTCTTAAGTGAAAGTCTCATGTAAACCCTCTCCGAGTATAACACAATCATAATTATACAGGTGATACTTTTTGTACCATAAGTGAAACAGGTCCCAGCCATGATGAAAGTTGCTCAGTCGTTGTCAGACATGGATTTCACCTGAAACATCTTTCTTCAGTGTATGTTGATCTAGGAACTTATTCGAAAGTTTGAGATTATGCAAACTGGTCACTTGGATTAAACAAAGGAAATAATTCATTTGAATTACCCCATTGCGGGAGGTGCAGCTTCGGTTGTTGGAAATTACTCCGTGGATTTTCGTTTTGGTGGAACTACCATTGGTGGAAATTTGGTTTGTGAAATTATGACTAAGAGCAGGAAGGGAGCTAACAAACTCAAGGTGTGGTAGACATTTGAAAATTGACACCTTTGGAATTCCGTTTTATTTCTATTTCTCTCCATTTATATATGCCTCTCTCTTTCTCTACCTACCTATATATATATATATATATATATATATATATATATATATATATATATATATATATATATATATATATATATAGATATATATAT